>OZ017740.1:128858595-129448595 GCA_963969285.1 Odontomyia ornata
TTAAATATATTGAGTATAGGCCTTCCGAGCACAATACGATGACGGTTTGAATACGAATTAGTAAACAGGAAGTCGGAAAGTTCATCCCTGTTAGAGCACCTGTAGCAGCAGAAAAAGAGGGAGAGCTCTCCCTCTTTTTCCGCTGTTACAGGTGCTCTCACAGGGATGCTTGGCCTTGCAAACCCGATATGGGTCAAGGCATCAGTTTTGGATTTCGATCCGGTTGGGAAGGGTACGTGGGGATACCACCACCACCCAGATGCTCCACTTTTATGTCCCTAGACAAGGCCATTTCCAGCGTAGTACTAATTCTGAGGTAACAGAACACCGCTGCAGTCTTCAATGGACATTGAACAACCATTAAAAAACACTACAAATACTATCCGCGAATTTGAAACTCAGTATACATTATTGGATGATACTCGGCTGATTGGACCACATCCAGCTCGTAGTGAAGGGAATAAAGCGGTTGCAGCTGAGAATATGGCTGAAGACCGTGACGAATCAATTCGGTGTGGTCCTCAACAGGTTGGTTTGTCGCATGCAACAGAAACTTCAACTCGTGCAAGAATTGAAGCCGGGCGACTAAGGTTTGCGTCGTGTTTTTGGTTAATGTGCTCTAAGTCAACTCTCCAAAAATCCACTGTTTTATCGCGAAATTTTGTTCAGTGGAGAGGCCAATTTTCGGCTCAATGGATACGCCAATAAACAGGACTGCCGTATTTCAGCAGATCAACAACCTGAAGAGCCACAGCCACAGAAATGCACAGTTTGGGGTGGTTTATGGGCCGGTGGAATCATCGGTCAGAACGCAACCGTCAATGGAAACCACTACTCACTAAGGCAATGGATTTTTCATTGCATGAAATTGAAGTCCGTGGTATCGGTGAACTTTGATTTCAGCAAGACAGTGCTACTTTGTATACAGAGAGAGAAATAATGGACTTATTATGAAATAATTTTGGTGAGAACCTTATTTTACGTTTTGGGCCGGTAAATTGGCCACCTAGATTGTTTGATATCACACGTTTAGATTATTTTCTTTGGGATTACACGAAGCCCCTGGTCTTCAGTGGTAAGCCAGCTTCAATCGAGCCTTTGATAGCCAACATTACTCGTGTCATTCGTGAAACACCGGTCGCTATGCTGGAATGCGCCGTCTAAAATTAAACCCTCAGGATTCCGGCCAACATTTAACCGAGATAATTTTTTTTTAATTAATACCTTCATTCCCTACCACGGTCTCCATCACTCTTTCATCGTCGCACAACGCTCGTGCGATCTGCACTTCACACGCCGTCGATTCCTACCTGTGCCTCCAGGCGATGCTAAAACATCGGTATAAGGGGCACAAAAAAGGCTGTGAAGTACTCCTTTACTGCTTGTTTAGTCCGATTCGTGAACAGTTCTCATAGATGAAAAATAAAAATATTATAATACAAAGCAGTAAAAAAAAACTTTGAGTTTATAAAAACTAGTTTTCTTTAAGTATCTCGGCGTTAGGGTCTAAAATGCCCTAAGATACTGCATTTTCAACCCTCCGAACTTATCATTAATTTGAATTTATTAGATGTTCCTTAAGTCTTTTTTTAAAAACTTATAATGATTCACTTTTTCTGGAAGATTATTCCATGTACGCAGAGCATCATTCGTTGCATCGTTCTTAAGTCGATTAAGTATTACAAAATTGTTGGCATTTCTTGAATTATATGGATTTATTTGTGATACTTTTATACAGGAGTTTCGTTCCAATTCACTGGAAATTAGACAGATAAACTTAGCTTTCTCCATACTAATGATTTGACTGAAGGTTGGAGTGAGAATTTTAAGGTTTAGAATATTTTTATAGGCTTTAGCTAGTATTCTGGATAGAATATTAAGGTTTTGCTTTGACGATTGACTCCAAATGACCACCGCATAATGTAGCTTTGTCAGTACAAATGCATTTAATACAAGTTTCTTTATATGCATTGGAAAACCTCCATATTTTCTCAACATTCCTATCATTAGTGCTAGTTGTCTCCTCAAATTATTTATGCGTGGCAACCATGTCAAACGATGATCTATGGTAAGACCGATATATTTAATTTCAAACACACTTTGCAAGTTTTCGCCGTTAATTTTTAGGTCAGCTTCTTTGTCTTTTTTATTCTTCTGTTTAAAAATAATGTATTTTGTCATTGTAGTATTGAATGCTAGCTTGTTCACAATAAGCCATGAACGATATTTATCTAGATCCTCATTGACGATATTCTCGATGGCAACTTTATCATGTCCTGAATAAAGAAGTACAGTATCATCAGCATATAATGTGTGGTGAGCTTTCAGTTTACATATATTCATGGATCCTTGAGGAACCCCCGACTTCATTGGTGCTTGATTGCTCAAGATATTATTAACTGATGTTCTTTGGAATCTTCCTTCCAAATAACTTTTAAAAAGTTGTTTCGGTTTGCCTTGTATACCATACGATTCAAGTTTTTGAAGTAACAGGTCATTATCAACCGTATCAAAAGCCTTCTTCTGGTCCACAAAAATTGCAATAACATAGTCTCCTTCATCAACTTTATCATGTCCTGAATAAAGAAGTACAGTATCATCAGCATATAATGTGTGGTGAGCTTTCAGTTTACATATATTCAAATTATTAGTGGATAGCAAAAACAAGGTTGGTCCAAGTATGGATCCTTGAGGAACCCCCGACTTCATTGGTGCTTGATTGCTCAAGATATTATTAACTGATGTTCTTTGGAATCTTCCTTCCAAATAACTTTTAAAAAGTTGTTTCGGTTTGCCTTGTTTACCATACGATTCAAGTTTTTGAAGTAACAGGTCATTATCAACCGTATCAAAAGCCTTCTTCTGGTCCACAAAAATTGCAATAACATAGTCTCCTTCATCAAGACTTTCATTGATTTAACGTGAGACATAAAGTAAAGCATCGATTTATGGTAGAATTGTCCATTAAGAAAGAATTTAAACGATTATTTACAAGTTTTTTGAATATTTTACTAAAGGCTGTCAAAAGTGCAACAGGGCGGTAATGATTCGGGTCCAGATGATATCCTTCTTTGAATATTGGAATTATTTTTGCCAGTTTTTCTTCATCCGGAAATGTTCCATTACTAATATGCTCGTTATAAAATTTCCCAGGCGTTCAGCTACCTCCTCTTTGACTAGAATAATTTTATGTGTGGTGATGTTGTCAATACCTGGTCTTACATTTTGTTTCAAATCTTTGATTGTATATAACACTTCTCTTAAAGTCGTTTGATGAATATGAAAGATGGACTTAGGTGGGCTATTTATGATATTGAAATAGTTTTTTGATTTGTCACCAAGCTCCCTGATAATTTGTTCACCAATTGTTGAAAACAAAGTGATTTGGAGAGTTTGCTGTTCCACATGGGCGTGCTGCACTATTAGAGTGTATGTCAAAAAATTCAGCACTTGATGACATTATTCAGGGTGATGAATTATCTTTTACTTCATTTATTATTTTCCATATTTCGTGTGAGTTGGCCGCCGCTGCTTCCAATCTTCTGGAGCAATATGAAAATTTAGCTTCTCTTATGAGACGTTTTGATTTTTTTAGGGCTTGTTTATACAGATGTTTAATTGCTTGAACTTCAGCGTTCTTTTTGTATTTTTGATAAGCCTTCCTTTTGTTTAGACTAGCCTTCCTTGTTATCATTGTATGTTGTCGACATCTGATCTTTTTCTCAATGGTAGAATCATGCTTTGACTCTGTAATCATATTTTTGAGCTCCATAAGGTTTTCAGGTTTTCGGTTAGTTAGCTAGTGTTGAAATTTCAATTTGAAAAGATCCTTGTCTAAGTATCTGAATATTTTGTGAGTAGGTTTTTGTTTACTGAGACTTTGACCATGGAAGACAGTTTTTAGGACACGATGATCTAACTCCGGCTAGTCTGCAAGTGTGGATTCAATGTTTTCAGCAATTTTTTTAATCATTTGTTGCTATGTGATCTAGGCAGGTACTTGAAGCCGGGCAAGTTATTTTGTCCTTATTGGCAATGACAGCTCCGTTTATTCCCAGGATATCCTTGTACATCCTGGATTCTGGAGATTCTGCAATAGCGTCTATATTTGTGTCAGCAACTGTGATTAGATTTTTTTCAGTAGAGTATATTGCATCTATTACTGTGCTGTACCTCCTCCTCTTCCGGGCCTGAAGGAGAAAATGGAGCTATATCCCGGAATATTGTAATACTTTGCTTCTTCAGGATAGATCCATACTTCGTTTAGTATAATCAGATCCGTTTCAGTATTTTGCTGCAGATAAATTTGAATATCACTCAACTTGTGTCGTAAGCTTCTTATATTGGCATAAAAGCTAGTTAGTTTGTCACTTGATTGAGTTTTGTGATTAACAATCATCATCGAAATTGTAGTCAGTACTCATCCTAGCAATTGCAAGTCTTCTTTGATACTCTGGGCACTCCCACGAGTCTGCTCTGTGTGAGTGATCAGTATTCTTATTATTACCCATACAATTGTAACAGTTTTCCTGTGTGCTTTTGCATTCCATGAGCTCATGCTTTCCTTCACATTTCACACAGATTTGTTTTTTTCGACGTCTTATGGTTATATTTGTGGCACTTAAAGCATCTTGTAACGTTAAAGTCTTCCTTCACAAAATATGACCCATAATCAATGTTGACGGATTTGTTAGCTAATCTTTTATACATGCTTCCATTTACCTCAATAATGTGTAACCATTTTCCGATTTATGTCTGTCTGGCATGAATGAGCTCCATTTTTTCGCTATTCCCAACATCAGGGTTTAGCGCCTGTATTTCCTTTTGTAGTTCCTCATTTGTGAATTGATTATCCAGCCCATTTATAACCAGTCTGGGTTGACGCATTTTTGTCTCGGTGAAGTCGTAGTCATCCTGCATGGTATCCATAGTTAATCAGTATAGCTCAGACGCGTTGGTATTGGTCGTTGTTTTAATTATCGCCCCACAATTGCGAATAGGCCGTAGCAGTTGAAGAGGAATCTTGCAAGTTGACGGTCTTATTCTCGACTTAAAATCGGCAAACGTTGTATCTGATGATATATGCTTTTCGGGCTTGATTACGATCCCTATCTGGGACATGACATCTGAGCGGAGCTAAGTTGGAGGAGTCGTATAGTTTTTTATCACCTGTGCATAAGTTGGTTTGTGCGTAGCTGCCGTCTTATCAATTAAAGATCTTTGAAGCGTAAATTTCATAGATTTTTCTTTCGATTTACAACAAAAATGTTTCCTATAGAATTCAATTTTATGTCTTTTATTTGAGATTGACAACTAAACCTCATAATGAATCACTCACACTCACCTGTGGCCCATAGACCTAATTTGTTTCGCACCCTGTCAGTTTGTCCACCTGCGATATGTTGATTTTTTTTCAGTTTTGTCCGTAAGTCCGTCCAATAATTGATTCGTCTTCTACAAGAAGGAGCCTAATTCATATTCTAACTAGGAGCCTACTTCTATTCCAAAGCCATTAAGAAAATTAAATATTCCTTGCAAACACTGAATATTGGATTAAAATAAATTAATCGTGAAGTATTAGATCTGATGTTAATAAAGTTGATTTTTCGTTCTATTCGAAAATAACGAAAAAATCTCTTGCTATTTTCTTACTTTTTATTTAAAAGTGAATTCAGAAACTATCATACTCTATAAAAAAAAATAAAACAATATATAGTATGCCATTAAAATGAATCTGTTGCTACAATTGCTTACATTATTAAGATACTCTTTACTTTGTATTTCTATTAATGCTTTTTTCGGAAAACCCTGAAACGGTTTAGTTTAATTATTATTTAAGAGATTTGTGAAAATTATACCGTTTTTCGAACGGTTTGTTCCGATAACTTGCAAATTCCGCATTGTCCATACTGTCCGTCCGTTACTCAGTAATTTCATTGTTGGACATTTTTTTGTGATAAATATTGTCACATAAATGATCCCGAAAATTTTCATTGTAAAGGGTTTTATAATAAGAGGTGTTATTTTGAATAGCCCGCTATTTCGGTAGATGTCAGTTTCGAAGCTGTCATTTTTTAACATTTGACAAGTAAAAACTATGCCATTAATAAAAATGGAACGATGCACGCTTCAACAACGCATTGAAATTATTAAAATTCACTATAAAAATGGTGAAAATTTGGCAGAGATGGTTCGTAAAACTCGAACATTTTTGAGTCGTCGTGAAGCACCATGTCGGACCGCAATACAGAAATTTGTGGAAATATTCGAGCTATTGGGACAACTTGGTGATGTGAAGAATAAAATCCGTGCACGTCACTCTAGAACAGTCGAGAATATTGCTGTTGTAGCCGAAAGTGTTGAAGGTTTGTCCATTCCTCGTCGTTCTTTAGAATAAGGCATTCCACAAACGTCATTACACCGTAGTTTGCATAAAGATTTGGGTCTTAAGGCTTATAAAGTTCAGTTAACACAAGAACTCAAGCCGGTCGATCATCAACAATGTCGTGTCTTTGCTGATTGGTTCCTTGAAATGCATGAAAATGATCCGAAATTCCATCGAAAAATCATTTTGAGTTATGAAGCCCATTTCCGCTTCGGTGGCTTCGTCAACAAGCAAAATCGTCGCATTTTGGGCTCGGAAAACCAAAGAGTTATTTTTAAAAAGTCTCTCTATCCTCAACGTGTGACTGTTTGGTGCGGTTTAGGGTCCAGCGGAGTCATTGGACTTTACTTTTTCGAAAATGAGGTTGGAGCAACAGTTACGTTGAATGGATTGCGCTATCGAAGACGATTAATGATTTTTAGGGCTTTGTACCTAAAATACAAAACCATATTGCAATCACGACCTGTGTCCGTCTGTCCGTCCGTCCGTCCGTCTGTATGTCACAGCACTTTTTCTCCGAAACTATAGAGGCTACAGCCAAGAAAGTTTGTAGAAAGATCAGGAGTGGTGACTTCTCGAAAGTTCAAGGGCGGAACAATTTTTCAAAGTGGTTTAAGGGGGGTCTCCCTATATAGGGAGGTGACACCACAAAAAAAAATTTTCACCATTGGTAGTCGAGTAGGGTGTCATTGGAAAGGTCTTAATGAGATCTTTTCAAAACAAGTCTTAAAATTGCCTTATCGGTACCGAGGGGGGGGGGGGGGGGGGGGCAGCGGAAGGGGAAATGTACGAACTTTTCGCGTACCTCCCTCGCGATTCGACACCTTCCATCCGAAAAATCTGAAAAAAAATCATGAATGTAGGCCTTTATAAGTACAACAACAACAAATACATGAGAAGTCGAAATTCACTCAATTTTGTTAGTAATAGTATGATTTATCGATTTTATATTTTCTTGAATAAAATCTTAAGGGTACCCTTAAATTCAATAAAATTCAGCGTGCAGATGACTATTCATAAAATTGATCTTTTCTAAGGTTATCATAAAGATCGAATGGTATTTAACGAAGTTATAGCGATTTGAATTTTCCTGTATTACTATGGAACAATATGCCCTGTATTACTATGGAAACATATGGCTATGGAACCATATGCGCTTCTTACCGTTTTAGACACTACAGCTTTGCTAGGATTTGCATGAAAATTTCAGGAATGATGGGTATCATGAATATCTTTGAGAATTGGCTCGTGGCTAGTGGTATCAGTAATCGTAAAACAAAATAGTGGCTGTTTTAAATGCGAAGATTGAATAATTTTGAGTTATTTTTCCCCAACTTCAACTTCAAGATGCATGCTTTGAACACTTGATTCAATTTAATGAACGACTGAAAATGAGTACCTACAATTAATACTCATAGGTGAAACAAACCGAGGAGGCAGGAGAGAGCTCGTAGCGAAAGGGCTTTGTAACCATTCTAGGATTCGAAAAATAGGCAATAAGTCGATGATACAGTAAAGGGGAGTAGCCCCTGAAAAAAAATTTCATCAAAGGTAGCCGATATGAGTATCAAATGAAAGTTCTTTATGAGAGCTTTTCAAAATAGTTCTTAAGCTGACAGCTTTTGCTTCAGTGAGCGTACAGAGGGGGGGGGGGGGGGTTGAAATACATGAAAATATGTTTCCTCCCTTGCGAATGGACACCTGTGATCTAAAAAATCTTGAAATATGATCAAGGGAGATATTTATGGGTACAACAATAACAAATACCTCAGAAGTCAAAATTCGTTCAATAATAGTATGATCGTCCAATTTCCTATTTTCTCCAATAAAATTGTCTTTGAATTTTTTCTTGATTTTATTCGTTGCTGGTTACTGCATTTTGTAAGTTGAGTACAAAACCCTTCTGACATGAGCGTCGGTCTGTCTACCCAACTTGTTTATGGCTGGAATTGGATGGGATTTATCTGGACAACGTTTTCTTTCAACAAGACGGCACTACGTGCCACAACGAAACCATTGATCTTTTACGGGAAAAGTTTCCGGACCGTGTTATCTCTCGAAAAGGTGATCACAATTGGCCATCAAGATCTTGTGATTTAACAACTTGCGACTTCTTCCTTTGGGGCCACAGCCCAGCGTTGATTCAAGACCTCAAAGGTGGAATTCGTGAGGCTATCGAGGACATAGGACAGCTACTGGATATGGTCCTGTAAGCATGGTCGTGGTGATCATTTGCCTAATGTTATTTTTCGCTATTAACGGCATACCTTTTTCTTCATAATGAAATAAACATCCCATCATTTGTATTAAAAAATGGCATTTTTCTTTTAATATCAAAATAACACTTCTCATTGGAAAACCCTGTACTTTCATTTTTCATTTTTATAGCAATATCAACGAACAATTGATATTCGAAGTTATGTGACCCCCAATAAAATCACTTCCATCCCAGGTATATGGGAAAGGGTCTTTTGCTAATTATTGACCACAACAAGTGACCTCCAGTGATGCTGGGTAATTAGCAGAAGACCTAAAATGTGCAATCGGGTTTTGGGGGAATGAGTTTTTTCTTTGGTGGTCAAGGCAGTCGGATCTAATGCGGCTTTTGAGGAACTACCTAAAGGACTGAAGCCTGCTCTACGACACGACACAGGGCCAACGAAGGATGGAAATTACATCGGGTGTTGCCCAGGGATCTATCCTTGGTCCGGACCTGTGGAACGTGTCTTACGACGGGCTACTGAGACTTGAGATGCCAGATGAGTCGCGCTTGGTCAGCTATGCGGATGATGTTGCGGCTCTGGTCGCCGGACGCACCGTTGAACAAGTGCAACTTAGGCTAGGTATGCTAATGCGCTGAGTGAGGGACTGGATAACTGCTCGCAGGCTCAGTTTAGCACTGGAGAAAACCAAAGTGGTCATCTTGACAAAAAAGAGAATCCCTAGAGTAAGGATGATCAGTATTGGAGATATACAGATCGAATCGAAGCCAGCGGTGAAGTACCTGGGGCTACTGATCGACTCGAAGATGAGTTTCTCTGAGCCAATCAGGGCAACGGCTGAGAAGGCCGCTTCGGGAATATCGGCCCTGAGTCGACTTATGGCCAACGTAGGGGGACCCAGCCCATCAGGAAGACGCCTCTTGATGAGTGCTGTAGGGTCAGTGCTACTGTACGGAGCAGAGGTATGGGGCGACGCTCTCAGCAGGGAAGTATACCGAAAACGATTGGCACAGGTACAGAGAAGAGGAGCACTGAGGATTGCATCTTCGTATCCAACAGTCTCCGACTCGGCGGTGAGAGTGATTGCAGGCGTGATACCTGTCGCCCTCCTTGCTAGAGAGCGCCGCGCTATTTACCTGCGTCGAAACGAGGATGCGAGGGAGATGGTTGTCCGCGAGGAGAGACAACGCTCGCTCAACGATTGGCAGCAGTCTTAGAGGAATTGAACGAAGGGAAGGTGGACTGCGCGCCTCATCCCGGATGTGAGACCGTGGCTAAATCGAAGGCATGGTGAGACTGACTTCTATCTGACCCAGCTTTTGAGCGGGCACGGGTGTTTTCAGTCTTACCTGCACAAGATCGGTAAGTCACGGTCTCCCGATTGTCGGTTTTGCCAGGAGAGGAGGACAATGCCTGTCACACATTTTTTGCGTGTATCAAATGGGCCAGGCTGCGAAGGGAACTCTACAGGGAGACGGGAGAGCTCACCCCGGATAATATAGTTGCGGTGATGCTCGAATCGGTTGACAAATGGAACCAGGTGGCACATTATGCTCGGGAAGTCCTAAAAGATAAAGAGACTCGCAGCAGCCGGGGGTGCTGGGGCTGGGGGATCGCTCTTCTGGCATTTCCTCTTCCCCTCTCCCCTCCCGCTAGGAAAGGGACTCCCCAGCTTGCCTTCACCTCCCTACCACAAAAAAAAAGGCAGTCGGTCAATTTTCGACCGACAAGCCGGCGGGCTATGGTATCATTATATGGGAACGAAAGTGGGATTCTTTTTTTTTGTGAGAAGAAACCGCCGGTATATCGGGAAGAAAGCGAGATCGTTTTTGGTGGGTAGGGACTTGGCTGTGTTTTTGGGATAGTTATATGATACATTTTCCGATTATTATTAACATTGTTGTTGATTTTTGAATCGCCAGTGTCTTCAAGATTCGCAAAGTTTTTTTGTTTGTCTTTGGAGTCAAAAGTATAGTGGATTTAAAATTGAAATACAGAAGATGCACATGCCGATTAACAGGCAGGAACAATTTTATCGCAATTTGTTGGGTAATAGCGTGGTAGTAGAGTGAAACTGCTGTTTGGAAAAGTTTTTGTAGTATGAAAAAAAAAGGAAAAGAGAGCTCTAAGTAAAATTTAATGGATTTAAACGTGAAATGGTAATACAAGGTGCGTTTTAAAATAAACAAGACTAAGCTAAAATAGAAACGACAGGGGCTTTGTTCTGATAAATTCAAGTCTATTTATTCAAAATAGTCTCCTCTGGCCTCGTTAAACTGTTTTGCGCGATCCAAAAGCTTTTCGAACGAGTGTTTCAGGTGATTGAGCGGAATGTCCTTTTGGATGCCCTCTACGGCCGCAAAGCGTTTTCCTTTCATGGCCAAATGCAATTTTGCGAATAGGTAGAAGTCTCAGGGAGCCATATCAGGCAAATACGGTGAGTGATTAATGGTTAAAATGCGATTTCCAGTCAAAAAATCATGTCTTTCGAACGTTGAACTCCACGCAATTTTCGGTCATCAGTTAACTTGTGCGGAATAAAACGTGCACAGACTTTTCATAAGCCCAAACGATCGGTTAAAATGCAATAAATCGATGTTTTGGAGATATTCAATTCCGATTCCATGAATTTCAACGATGATTTCGGCTCATTTTTGATAAATTCACACACAATTTCGATGGAGTTTTCGGTGATCACTGATTTTGGGCGGCCCGTCATTCATGTCCTCACGACCATCTCTGGAACGTGAAAACTACTCATGAACTCTGGCACGCGATATACAATCATCACCATAAACTTTTTTCATCAATTCAAATGTTTTGCAAACGTTCTACCGATTTTAAAGCAAAATTTGATATTAGGTCTTTGTTCGAAACTCATTTTTGTACCGATGACACAAACATACTATCACTTTAGACGCAATAATTTCGCTCCTAATGAACCGAACGTAACTTTCCAATGGCATTATCTCATTCACAGATGGCGCCACCAAAAAAAATTTATGACAAAAGTCTCGTTTATTTTGGGACACACCTTGTATAAGTGGCTAAAGAATAATTTAGGACAAATATAAAAATTGGAGGATTACTGAACTGTTTCGTGACACAATTTCTATATATTCATTGTGCTCACAAGCACAGCTGTAGGAAGTCAAAGCATAAGAGAAAAATTCGTTAATATTAGCTACCAGTATACTATGTGTAGTATTAAAGTGAAACAGAAAATTTTTAGGATAGATTTTCAGTGCAACTTTCTTTCGCTCAACAGCAAAAAAGGGGTGAGTAATTGAATTTAATTTCTTTTTTTACTTTTTGTTACTTGCTTTATATTCTGTTTAAATTTGCTTATTATGTTTAAAAATTCAAACACAATTAGAACAAAAAATAAATATTATTTTTGACTTGTTTCTTGCTTTTAGCATTGCGACGTTTAATTTTATTCCTTTTTTAACATTTTATATCTTTCGTTATATTCTGTTTAAATTTGCTTGTTATTTTTTAAAATATACTCAGTTAGAACATGAGAAAAAAATCCAGACTTGTTTCTTGCTTTTTATATTATAATTATGTTCAATAACAAAATGTCGTTTAGTATGTAAACTTTAATATTTCATTTCTTGGAATGTTCCCACTCAATCCTTTCCCTCCCGCTCTGTACGGTCGGTACTGGACGATCGGCATTTTTTCAGAAAATCCCATCCGTCCGTGCCGTAGAGACCCAGTGCGTTCGACGCTTTTCAAAACAAACAGATATAGTTATGTTTTGATTTTCGGACCTAATTATGACAGAAAGGAAAGTACAACCAACTCAAGTGTATTAAAGTAATTGCTTTTTGAGTTAAAACCTATTTGCTACATTTTGAAAATTTTTTCTCGTACTCGTTTTTATTCAAATTCAAACAATACGTGAAATATGTTAACAATTGTAAGTTAAGTGAAATATGTAACAATATGTGACTTTATGTATTCACATGGAAACCCTAGCACTACTGATAATCTTCTTTCTTATGGATCTACGAGTATGTTAAAAACCTTGAAATAAACTTTTAATGAAGAGTTTAACCTTGAAAGTCAAGTACTAGTACTTACCCATAGCCAATTATAAAAGTCCATCATTTTATCCTCTCTGCTAAACCGGATTTGACAATGCCCTTGAAATATAAAATCCTTAAGAACTGTCCCATCTGGCTAAGCATAGAAGATACACGAGTACATAACGATCCAGCTCCATCCCCTCAAATCAGTTGAATAAATTAACACAAAATTTTTGATGGATATCAGAATATATTCAACATCTAAGTTAATTAACAAAGTGCCATAGGGGCTGCCTTAATGGACGTATTGCCATCTGCCTCTTCACCAACCAACAACACATTTCCTTATTAAAGTACACTATATCGAAGAGTGCCAACCATCAAGCCCATATATCAGGATGTATGCAAGTACATTTAACATGAAACTCATAGAAAGCAGGCTCTCCTGAAAGGATCTAACTAATGTTCTTGTAACCCTATCTATGGCAACGCACACTCTCTCACATCCCATCCATTCCATAACATATTCGAATAGTTGGAACCTGAAATCTTGCAACACCCATTACGGCTAATTGTCTGTCCATAAAGCACCTGACCTTAATTTGAAATATGTCTATACTTCAACCGAACTCTGCAGGAAACCCTTGACTCTTGATATAGCATAATAAACAATGCTATACGTCATTGTCAGTAGAGCGTAGGGCAAGCATGTTTTCGGTTACATAACTTTGCACACGCAACAAATGTTCCTTGTCATTGTATCGAGACCAGCAACAAGTAAACTAAAGACTATCGATTTGTTATGACAAAGAAACATCGAAAAGTTTTCGTTGATAAGAACCTAATTTGGCGGCACGAATGTGAAATGTCCGAAGGATGTGAGAGTGTACATCTTACCAACACCAAATGGTAATCAAATTTCTCAGCTTGCTGCTGTCTACTAATTTATTGTATTAGGGGTGATTAACTGAAAATACCTTGAATACCAATTTTGATGTAATTTCCTTGGGATGTTCATCGATTTGGTGAAAGGCCAAGTTAATAGAAAGGACTAACTTAACTGCCATATCGTGATACAAATTATTGCTAATTGATGGAAACATAATTTGATGAGTATTCAACGAAGTAAGCTGCATATTGATAGAACAGTTTCATGAATGTTATTTATGTTTATAATTTGTGGTCAATATAAGAAGTAATAGTAAGGACATCACTGTTCATTCTCGAATGTTACCGTAGCTATTATAAGTACACGTTGAATAGAGTAGAGGTGATGGCCTGAAATTGCGTCAGCAGTCGTAGTCAAAATACTCTGGAATTTGATCGATAGGATATGAAATAAACACGAAATAATACAAAGTTACTTGCGTGCCTCTTGAATATATAGTACAATAATATGAATTGAGATACAAATACCGAACAAACTTTGTCTGGCATTAGGAAACCATTTCGAATCGAGTCTTACTATTGAATTAACTTCAGAATTAGATTTATCCAAACAGGTGGTATATAGAAATTTGTATGACAAGAGTGTTCAGAATAATGGTGCCAGTCTCCTAAGTGAAAGAACTACTTGTTCGCTACTCGGGCTATCTTGGCTATCAATATGATAGGACGTGGGTTGACGTAATAGAGTACTCTAAGAAGACTTTCACAGTCTATGGAGAAAACTTTTGAGGTTCTGTTACATGTGAATTTTCATCCTTTGCTGATAGAAGAACAAACCCTCACCAAACACGTTCGCGTGAGCATTCAATAGAAAGATAGCCGAACAAGATAATCTTTTCGAGCCGAACTATGCTGAAAGTTTGCATCATAGTTGAAAGTCATTTCGAAAGATTGTTATATGAATAGAAATTTTGATATAAATGTAAGTATTTTCAATATAAATGTAAGAACAAAGTAGGGAGAAGATTGCTGTTATTGATTTTATTGTCGCGATGTCTCACGATTCTCATCCAAGCAGCACTTTGTCGAGCGTGGAAGGTAGAAGCAACGTTGAAGGCGAAACCATTCTTGTTATGTATAATGGCACCTTAATTATTTATTCATTTATTTATTTACACTATTTTACAGATCCGTGAATTCAATTACAAAACATGTAATTAAATATAATACAGTAAAACCTTGATACTACGACCCTCGATAGCAAGGCATCCTTGGTAACAAGTCCATTTTTCTAGTCCCCATGAAATAATCATAGGATTTAATGTTGTATATACCTCTATAACACGACTATTACTTAAATGAAAACCTCAACAACAAGTCTTTTCTCTAATTCAGATTTCGGCTATAATAACCTCTATAATACGTCACTCTAAGCAAACAAACCTTTACAACACGACTCCAACCTCAGTATCATGTTGAACTCCATGACTGAACCTTTATAACACGACTCTTAACTTTTACATCCATAGTTTCCGCGTTCACAAAACGAAAAGAATGGAAGTTTTGGGCTCATGATTTAACGTGAAAACTCCTCACCCAGTTCCCTTCCGGCACCAATCATAAAACACCAGATGCGAATCAGATTCGTGGCTGGTATCAAAACTGTTTGCTATTTTTATTCAGAGTTCGCGTCAAATTTGGCAGTGTGTTACAGTGTTCGGGAAATCACCGAAAATAGAACTTAAGATGTCTGAAAAACGTAAACTTACACAAATGACAGTAGAGTTTAAACGGAAAGTGATTAAAAGTGTGGAAGAAAAGCCAACAAAAAAGAAAACAGACATTGCTAAGGAAGTGAATATTCCATCAACTACATTGCACACAATTTTAAAAAATAAAGATAAGTATGCAGAGGGTGCAGGGGTCACCAGAACATGTGCAAGGGCAAAAAATGTGAGTATCCAGACGTGGAAACATGTGTTTTGAGATGGCTCAAACAACGCCGCGACAAAAATCTTCCTGTCAGTGGTCCTATACTACAGGAAAAAGCTCAGGAGTTCGCAAAAACTTTGGGATATGACCAATTCCGTGCTAGTAATGGTTGGCTACATAATTAAAAAAAAAGAATGAAATTGTGTTCAAAAAAATTTTTGGCGAAAGTGCCAGTGTTGATGATTCTGTGTGCACTGAGTGGAAAAGTCAGATTAGAGCGCAAATAGTCGAATACAAACCAGAAGATGTGTATAACGCAGATGAGACTGGACTGTTTTATAAATGTTTACCAGACAAAACTTTAACGTTTACAGGTGATATGTCTTTGGAAATTGGTTGAAAGAGTGGGATGGTCAACTTAAGAAGGAAAATAGGAAGATTCTGATTTTCATTGATAACTGCACGGCTCACGGTGACATACCAAAACTTACCAATATAAACGTGAAGTTCCTTCCTCCCAATACCACTTCAAAACTACAACCACTCGATCAAGGTATCATCAAAAATTTTAAAGTGAATTACAGGAAGGAGGTTGTTCTACTATACCTGAACAATTTAGAAGAAAACACTCCATTTAAAATCAACATACTCGATGCCATGTGGATGATTACTAAAGCCTGGAACAACGTGACTGAAAAAACAATTGAAAATTGTTTTAAACAAGTTGGGTAAACAGACCTACGCTCATGTCAGAAGGGTTTTGTATTCAATTTGCAAAATGCAGTCGCCAGATCGAATAAAATCAAGAAACATGTCAATGACGATTTTATTGGAGAAAATATGAAATTCGAAGATCATACTATTATTAACGAAGTTGAACGAATTTCTACTTCTGAGGTTTTTGTTAATGTTTTAATCATAAATATTTCCCTTGATAATTATTTCAGATATCCATTCGCGACGGAGGAAACACATTTTTCATGTATTTCCCCCTTGTGCCCCCACTGAAGCAAAAACAGTTTAAGTTTAAGAACTGTTTTGAATTGCTCCCATGAAAACTTTCATTTCATACTCATATCGGCTAGGTTAGATGAATTTTTATTTTCAGGGGCCACTCTCCTGTACTGTAATCATCGATTCATGACCTATTTTTTCGAATCCTAGAATTATTACAAAACCCTTTTGCTAGGAGCTCTCTCCTGCCTCCTCAACTCGTTTCACCTATGAGTATTAATTGTAGGTACTCATCTTCAGTCATTCATTAAATTGAATCAAGTGTCAAAGCATGCACCTTAAACGTTGAAGTTGGGAAAAATTAACTCAAAATTATTCAATCTTCGCATTTAAAACAGCCACTGATTTTGTTTTACGATTCCGGATACCACTAGCTGAACTGATTCTCAAAGATATTCATGACACCTACCATTCCTGAAATTTTCATGCAAATCCTAGCAAAACTGTGGTGTCTGAGTCGGTAAAAAGCGCATGTTGTTCCATAGCCATATGTTGCCATAGTAATACATGCAGCGCATATTGTTCCATAGTAATACAGGAAAATTCAAACCACTATAACTTCGCACCATATGATTCAATCTTTATGAAACTTTCAGAATAGATCAATCTTATTAATATACATCTGTGTACTGAATTTCATTGAATTTAAGGGTACCGTTAAGATTTTATTCAAGAAAACATAAAATCAATAAATCATACTATTACTAACAAAGTTGAGTGTATTGCGACTTCTCACGTATTTGTTGTTGTTGTACTCATCAAGACCTACATCCCAGATTTTTTTCAGCTTTTTCGGATCACAGGTGTCCAATCGCGAGGGGGGGGACACAAATTTTGCGTGTATTTCCCCTCCCTGTGCGCCCCCCGAAGCAAACTTTGCCAAACAAAGACCTGTTTTGAAAAGTTCTCATCAAGACCTTTCATTTGATACCCATATCGGCCACCTTCAATGAAATTTTTTTTCGGGGGGTCACTCCCCTACATGGGGAGACCCCCCTTAAATATCTTATAAATTTTTTTTTATATTCGAACTTTGAAGAGAACACCACTTTACACCTACGTACAAAATTTGATGTTTCTAGCTTAAGTAGTTTCCGAGAAAAACTGCTGTGACACACGGACGGATGGACGGACGGACGGACGGACAGACAGACGGACAGACGGACAGACAGGACGCGATTTTAGAAGGGTTTTGTAAAATTATTTTACAAAACCCTAAAAAAGTGGCTTCGATACATCTGATGAAGTTGAGCCAAACGCCAGCAGTAGCCAACCCACCGCCGAAGAAATAGTAATTGCTCCATCAGATTGGGAACAAGTTACTGACTCTCTCAAAGTACAGGGAGTAGAGTTCGAACAATTTGTAAACTTTGATGATGACATTGCTGTTTGTGGAGAGCTCTCGGATGCTGATATAGTTGAATCCGTATCAGCAGGCCCAATTCAACAGGACGAGGAAGAAGACGATGAAGACGATTATAGCCCAGACGATAGCCTGAACCCAACAATAAAAGAGCGCGAAACGCTGTAAAAGTGTTAAAGTATTTTTTTGAGAAAAAAAGTGTAATGAATAGCAGTCAATTAATGAAATTGATAGCGCTTTGGACTACATCCATGTAAACAGCTCTAAGCAAACAAAAATCATAGACTTTTTCACAAATTTTATTTAGTGTTGAACTGCCGGATAATTAGATGAGTACAGTTTACTTTAAAAAAAAAAAGTATGTCGCAGTATTATTTATGAATTAACTAGTTCATTTGAAGCTTTGTATGTAGTTGATTTATAGAGTTGTTTTTTTTCCAGATTCACTTTCAGTACAGATCAGATTCACTTTCAGTACAGTGTAAACTATTTTAAAAACGAAATAAAATTCTGTTATTAGAAGATGTGGTTTTTATTTTGTAAAGCTTCAAGTAGTTTAAAGAACAATTTGGTCATATTGCAGTAATTAAGTTTATTCTAAATTGCTAATTCAAAACCAGGGTTTCAAAAAGTGACTGACCTTGATAACACGACTTATTGTCAACACAACCTTAATAACACGACCCTCGGCTAGGAGTGCACCTTGATAACAAGTCTGTTTGGAAGATCCCTGTGAGAGTCTTGTTATTGAGGTTCTACTGTATAATATAATACATGCAAGTAAATAAAGTTGTAATTTGAAATAAGAGAAAAAAAACAAGAATATAAAATACTAATAAACTATTGGAAGCTAAGGAGAATATTATGCAATATGCTTTAAAAGCGTTTAAGGAATGTGGCAGAGGACCCAGCTGGAGCTCATTGTAACGACGTGATACGCGTACTAAAAATGAATAAAAATAAATATCGGTACGAGCAAAGGGCACAAAGAATATGTCAGTTGAACGAGTTCTTGAGGTGGGACGTATATAAAGCCTTTCCCGAAGGTTGGATGAAAGAATACCGTGATATTATTTAAACAAGCAGCACAGGTCTAAGAATTCTCTCCTATTTTTGAGTGATGGAATGTTGAAGATATGTAAGTGCTCATCATAGGAGCTGCAAGTGAGGTTATATTGTAGAATAGATATCGTATGAATTTACGCTGTACAGTTTCAATAGCATCCGATAGATTGGTATAGTGAGGAGACCATACTTGCGAGGCATACTCAAGGTTTGACCGGGCTAGAAGTACGAATAGATGGACGCTGGTTGAAATGCTAAAAGACTTGCAAGAGGATCGTAAAATAAAACCAGTGACACGTGAAGCTCTGGTGGTTTTGCATGAAATATGGATTATTGCGAGAGGCAAGTTGTTACGGGTCTAAAGGAAAATGTTAAGTGGACAACCCGTCACCCACCGCCACATCGAATTGTTTTCGAAAACATATAACCAGATGAATGTACACTAAGCCAATTGTATTGAACGTTAACTAAATATTAAATTAAAATTTTATCTAATAAATGCTATTTTTCCACTAGATCGAGTAAAGTAATTTAAAAAGAAGTAAACTCACATGATTTAAGAAGAAGTAAAATTAATTTAAGAAGGTTTTAGGAGTAGCTATATAAGAACCGCTAGAGGTCACGAGATGGATTGCAGAATAAAACTCAACTACACAATGATATCTTCGTCAGCAGCAAACGCTGTAAACGAATTCAATTAAAAAGCAAGAATAAATGCATGTAATGGAGCAGCAGAGATATCAACAAACTTGCATACTAAGAATACTGCAAATAAAATTCGACAAGTCCAAGTATGCAATACCAGACAAAAGCCGATATGCATCAAACCTTCTCTAACTCATCCTATCCAATACAGCAGATATTGAACCTGGTTTCGCGCAAGCACATAGCACTCAAATTCCCAGTTCACTGCATCCACCGTACAAGAGTTCAATGAATTCGGGTGGAAGACGGCACGGAAACCTATGGTGATAAATGTGCAAGTGATATCGTAGCTGAACTTGTGCAACAATCCAAACCATCATATTATCAACCATGCTACACAGTAGATTTCAGCTTTCCTACAAAAAATCTATTGCAGCATCACCACCTTCAGCAATCCCTGCAACCGAAGCATATCCAACAATCGATATCTGCGGGACGTCATCCGTTTCCACCAGCCGTAACATCTACGCTTGTCTTTGGCTTGCAATCGTCCTTGTCGTTATCATGCGCAGACTTGCAGCAGGTATCGCCACAATAGCAAGCAATGCAACAGCAGCAGCAAAGTACACCTCAGCACCGGCAGCAAGTACCCACATTACAGTGCCAAGAGCAATAGTAGGGACAACCGGCACGATAATAGCTGGCAAACCTGCCAACTTCAAGATGTACTTTCCAATGGAAGTGCGTCAAGAATACCACCATCATGGCGTTGGCTTTGAAATGGCTAAGCCGTTAAGCCCAAAGT
This sequence comes from Odontomyia ornata, assembly GCA_963969285.1. Taxonomy (NCBI): domain Eukaryota; kingdom Metazoa; phylum Arthropoda; class Insecta; order Diptera; family Stratiomyidae; genus Odontomyia; species Odontomyia ornata. The sequence goes on from OZ017740.1 coordinate 128,878,949, forward strand.
GATAAAAGAGGCTGGGAGATAACGGTGAGGTTCTATTTTATCTGAGTGGCGAAGCGAGTGAGAGTTCAAATAAAAGTAAAATTAGGCAGAAGGAATGATACAAGGAAAACAAGAGGAAAAATTGGAATTGGAGCATCGGAAGGGCGGAAAACTATCGCAGCAAGACGAACAAAAAAGCAGTCAAGTTTCGAAAGGCCCAGGAATTCTGTAGCTGGGAGAGTTGCGACGGCTAGGGAGATCGGGCGGGTAACGGTTGTCTGGCGGATCGTAACGGGGCCCCAAAAAGGGAAATTATTAGGTATATTTTTAAATTTTAATAATTTGGCCAATATTAGATGTAAGTTTAGTTGTGAGTGTCAATTACTTTAATGAAATAATGAGAGTTAATAAAGGCCTCCTCATTTTTTTTAATTTCAACAGTGGGAAATTGGTTTGGTGGACGAGTGCATTAGAGATTGTTTTTTCTCTGGTGAAGTAATTAAGCGTCAAATTTTCCAAACAAGAACTGGCAGAATATAAAAAATCGTTGGACTACTGTTGCAACAAAATTGATGATTTTAATGCAAAAATGATGAATTACAATAAAAAAATTGAGGGGCTGGAGGCGCTGTGCAATAAGTTATCGAACGAAAATGAAAAATATTACGTGCAAATTAAAAGCCTCACACTGCAAGTAAACCAGTTACAACAGTCGAAGCTGGCAACGGAATTGGAAATAAATGGGATTCCATTGACTCCAAACGAAAATACAACCGCTGTTGTTCACAAAGTAGGCGAGCTGCTTCATATTGACACTAACAAAAATCAACCAATCTTTTCAATGCGAAAAATGATTAAACGACATCAAACTAACGCATCCCCATCAATTGTAGTACGATTTGCTACGGATGAAGCGAGGGCTGAGTGGATGGCAGCAGCTAAAGCGAAACGTGGGCAACTCATATGTTCAAACATTCAACAAGCAGACAGGTTTTATGTGAATTTTCACTTAAGTCAACACTATAGACGGCTACTTTACACAACCAAAAAATTCGCAAGAGAAAATAGTTACAAGTATGTATAGATTAAAGATGAAAATGTATTTATTAGAAAATCAGAGCAGGGAAAAAATTAAAAGGATTAACTTTGAAGAAGACTTGAATTTAAATCTACTCCAATGAATTTTAAGCAAATTGATCCTATTTGAATAACACTTTTTTCTCTTTCCAAAATGTTTGATATTATTAATGAATTAGAAACAAGCAACACTATGTATTTAAACGATCCAAAGCTTAGTAAATATTTTATTTCCGATTTTCAAAGCCTAAAAATATTTCATCTAAATATTCGAAGCATTGCTAAAAATTTTGACAAATTATGTATGCTTCTTTCTTCTTTTGATATTGTTTTTGATGTCATAGTTTTAACTGAAACGTGGCTTGATGCCTCTGATAGTTTTGAACTTAGTGGCTACAATAAAATAATCAAACCCATAAAAAACAATAAATGTGATGGCATTATAGTGTATATAAAAACTAATTTAAATTTTCAAGTTTTAAATGAAGAAATCGGCAATTGCAATTCATTTAATATTGTTTTTGATATGTTGAAGGAAAAATTACTTATATCTTGTATATACCGATCCCCAAATGATACAGATGCAGAATGTTTTGTAGATGACTTAGAAATGTTTTTGGGGAACTTTAAAGACATTGGAAACCAAATCTTGATAGGAGATATGAATATAGATATAAAGAAAGAAAATCTAAATCAAATTGGCCATGAATATTTGGCGACACTAGAACAATACGGGTTTATAAGGTCGTTGTATGGTTGCACTCGAAAATCAATTACTCGAGAGTCCTGCATAGATCACCTTTTCTTAAAGTCAAAACCAGATAATATTTTTCAGACAGCAATTTATACAACATGCGTAACTGATCATTTTGCTATTATGGGTCATATTAAATGGTTCAAAGAAGAAAATAGAAATAAAGCTTTAAGTGAGAATCAAAATAAAGATATTAAAATCATAGATTATTCACTGTTCAAAGAAATTCTGTCGCAAGATAATTGGGAAGATGTATTTATGGAGACAAATGCCGAGAAAGCTTTCTCTTTATTTTATAGTAGAGTAGTTTATGTATTAAACTGCAGCTTAAAGATTGCCGTAAAACCTTCTAGTAGACTGAAAAGGTTGAAGCCGTGGATAACTAATAGTTTGATTAAGGCTATAAGAAAACGGGATAATATTGCGAGAAAAATGTCTAAAGAACCGTTTAACGTAAACTTACAAACTTTTTACAAAAACTACAAAAATATTTTAAAATCTTTAATAAGGAGAGCAAAAAGTAATTATTATAGAAATAAATTAAGTGAATGCGGCAATGATAATAAAAAGATTTGGATGCTAATCAATGAGTCAGTGGGTTGTAGAAATTCGAAGTCTAATGTTACAACCACTGATATTTTCACCACAGAGGGAGTAAAAGTGTCTCATAGTGATCCTCAAAATATTGCTGAGCATTTCAATAAATATTTTGTAAATATTGGAAAACATATCTCAAACAATATTAAATCAAATGTTTCAGTAAATCATATTCGAAAGTCTTCAAACAGCAGTTACAATATTAAAGACTCCTTATTTTTAGTACCAGTTACCCAAGAAGAAGTGAAACAACAAATTTCAAAATTAAAACCAAATGTTTCTCCTGGTATAGATGGTATTCCATCTAAATGTATTAAAGAAAATGCGGAAGCACTAGCTGGCCCACTTTCTCATGCCATTAATCTATGTTTTTCACAAGGATACTTTTCAAAGGAACTGAAACATGCCCTGGTGATACCCTTACATAAAGCAAATGATAAAAGAGATATGAACAACTATAGACCTATTTCTCTTTTGTCATGCCTATCAAAGATTATTGAAAAATTAATTAAACAAAGATTAGTAGATTACCTGGAATCGAAGGAAATATTATCGAAATGTCAGTATGGTTTTCGTAAAGGTGTCAGTACTGAAAATGCTCTTTACTCAGTAACCAAAACAATCATTCAAAATCTTGATAAAAGTAATAAATGTCTAGGCATATTCCTAGACTTTCAGAAGGCTTTTGATACGGTGAATCACGAAATTTTAAAAGAAAAGATGCATAGAGTGGGAATACGAGGAGTTGCTCTGGATCTTTTTTCGAGATATCTAAAAGACCGGACCCAGGCGGTGCGTTATAACAATAAAATAAGTAAACCCCTTACAGTTGATACAGGTGTCCCGCAAGGTACAGTCCTGGGGCCAATTTTATTTCTAATTTACATAAACGAAGTTCATAAATTGATATTACCTAACTGCTCTCTTTGCTCTTTTGCTTTTGCTGACGACACTGTCGCACTTTTCTGGGGTGATACATGGAACGAAGTGGTTGTAAAGGCAAATGAAGGGATGAAACAAATACAAAATTGGCTTGTAAGCAACTTAGTGAGTTTGAATGTAAATAAGACGGTGATGATTCCTTTCGCACTTACTTCTATTGGGCTACCTAGAAATGAACTGAAGGTAGTATTACACATCCCCGACTGCTCTTACAAGAGAAACGGAGATTGTGTCTGCCCGGTTCTCCCAGTGTGTCACAGTACCAAGTACCTCGGTATCATTATAGATTCTCACCTTCGCTGGAGTCAACATGTCTCTTATTTAGCTTCCAAAATAAGGAAAATGATCTTCAAATTTGTACAGTTGAGAGATATATTATACAAAGATGAGCTTAGGCGTGTTTCCTTTGCTTTAGCACAATCCTTATTGGAATATGGATTGATTGCGTGGGGAGGTGTAGCGATTACCCTCGTTTCGCCATTGAAAATATTCAAAAGAAAATTATTAAGATTTGCTTAAAGAAACCGAAAAGATATCCAACTGATCTATTATATAAAGAATTTAAAGTAATGAGTCTGCATGATTTGTACCATCTAAATTTACTAAAATTTGTACATTTAAATCGTAAAGTTTTTCCATTTGTAACCCATTCAGTGCATGCAACTCGTCGCCAGGTGAGCCAGATTCTTTACGAACCTCGTTATAATACAACTGCAGCCTCATTACACCCTTATTATTACGGACCACGTCTTTTTAACCTACTCCCCAAAAGCATTTCTAACTTAAATAACATCAATTTATTCAGATCTAAACTAATTAACTATCTAACGGGATAGTGCATAAATGTTCACGAATAGAATACAGAAGTAATTTATCCTCTTTTTACTTGTTCTTCTTTTATTTCTGAAAAAAGTTATTGTAAAATAATACACATAAAAATTAAAAAGGCTGATAAAAATTGTAAGCAGTGATGCTGACATAAGCAAGCCATTTCCTCGACACGAGCAGTGCTCAATGAGGAATGTGCTCATATAAAGACTATAGATATAAAGGTTTTTGAATTATATTTTTGAATAATTGTTACTTCTTTTTCTTAAATAAGATAACACATGTATTATATTTGTATTTTTTTGAGCAATAAATAGAATAAATAAATGATAAATAAAATAAATAAATAAGTGCGACGGTAGTTGATCCAAAGTGTTAGGTGCCCTACTCTCCTTTAGTTTCAGGGTTCCGCAGTCTCGTTCGGCGAACCACGGGGCGGTGGCACGCAATCGGGTGAACGAGTGGCGCCACGGCCCGTCTTCACTGGGCTATCTGGGACCCGAAACCCCACCTGAACAAGTCCTCTTGGCGAAAGGTAATAAAGTGCAGGACTCATGATTGATTTGAACACAAGCAGAGCATTAAAGCTTGTTCCCCAGCTTAAGTGAAGTCAAGGCAAGATTGACACGTGAAAACACAAGGGGGCAACGCATGGCTATTGTCGAACTAGCTGATAAAGACGCCCAGCAAATCCTGGCGAAGGGCAAAATTAAGATAGGTTGGGTGATCTGCAGGATACGGAGAAGAGCGATCCCTATCCGCTGCTTCAGATGCTTCAAGTACGGACACACCGCGTATGGCTGTAGGGGACCCGACAGGAGATCTCTGTGCTACAAATGTGGTGAAACGGGGCACAAAAGGAAGGAGTGCACGAACGAGGCAAAATGCATTCTTTGCAAGGATGCTGAGCTAGCACCCGGCGACCTCAAACATGAGCCGAGGACAGGGAGATGCCGGGTTTTCAAGGAGGCCCTAACTAAAACCAAATCGATACTCAAATGATCCGTATCATGCAGGACAATTTGCACCGAAGCACAAACGCCCAGGACCTACTTGAGCAGTTTGCGAGGGATAAGAAAGCTGACCTCCTGTTGCTGAGCGAGCAACATCATAACAAGGACTCGCAAGCGTGGTACCCTGACAAAACTGGTACCTCGGCCATCTGGGTTCGAGACAGCGCCCGCCTTCAGGTGCAGGGCCATGGACGCGGGGATGGTTTTGTGTGGGTGCGGTGTTCAGGGATAACATATTTCAGTGTTTATCTGACGCCTAACGAGGCAATGCGATCCTTTCGAACCAAACTCGATGCCCTGGAGGACGCTGTCTCGAACACAGAGGGCCACATGCTGGTCGGGGGAGACTTCAACGCTAGAGCCATCGAATGGGGTATGCCACAATCCGACCCAAGGGGAAAGCAAATCTTGGACATGGTGGCCAGAACAGCGCTTTTTGTCCTAAATACTGGTAACACCCCTACTTTCCGCCGCTGGGGTTGCGTAGGAACCATACCCGATGTGACACTCGCTTCGGAGTCCCTGGTACCTAGAGTACACAACTGGCGAGTACTAGAGGACTACTCGGCTAGTGATCACCAGTATATAGCTGTTGAGATTCGCGACGGTGCCACTCTGCGTGCATATGCCCAAACTTCAATCCTCGGGTGGAGGACTGGGAGGATGGACGTCGAGAAGTTCACTGACGCGCTTACGGCAGGCGCACCGTTGCTGGGAGCTCCGCCAGGGAGTGGAGGGCCTACAGCCAAGGACTTGGTGAACTCAACTATGAGTGCCATCATAGCTGCTTGCGAGTCTTCCATGCCCCGCCGGAGACCCCGACACGGTAAGCCTCCAGTATACTGCTGGTCAAACGAGATCGCCGAACAAAGAAGCGAGTGTCACAAACTTCGGGGAGAGGCCCAGCGGGCGCGAACAGGGGAGGAGGCAGACACTAGGCTAGCAGCATACAGGTCCGGCAGGAAATATCTTCGCAGGCTTATTAACAAGAGCAAGGCCCGATGCTGGCAAGACCTCGTGGACGATGTAAATAGGGATCCGTGGGGCCTTGGCTACAAGCTGGTCATGGGGAAATTTGGTGCCCCACGGAAGCCTTGTATACATGACGCGGAAAAGATGGACGCGATAGTGCGGGGACTCTTCCCCGCCCATCCCGTCCATGTTGACGCTGTCCATGGTGAAATAGCAGTCGGGTGCCCACTCTTCACACAGCTGGAACTGGAGGAGGCAGTCCTCTCCCTGAAAGCGAGGAAGGCTCCAGGTCCAGGTGGTGTTCCAGCTGAGGTTTTGCAGCTCGTCTATCACCCTTGTCCTGACTTGCTACTCAGCACATTCAACGCTTGCCTACGGGACGGGGTTTTCCCGGTACGATGGAAGGTGGCGAGGCTCGTGCTGGTCAGCAAGGGGAAGGGAAATCCCGAATCGCCGTCTGCATACCGCCCGTTATGCATGCTAGACACGGCTGGGAAAGTGCTAGAGAAACTCATCAAGGGAAGACTCACTGACGCGATTTGTGCTGCTGGGGACCTATCTCCTCGGCAGTACGGCTTTAGAGCAGGACGTTCTACCATCGATGCGATTGCAGAGGTGGTGAACGCGGTCCAAAAGGCAGAGGCATATAGTCGCACCAAGCGACGGATCGTTCTGTTGGTGACACTCGATGTCAGGAATGCCTTCAACTCCGCTAGATGGGTGGATATTCTGGATACGCTGGAAAACTTTCAAGTTCCAGAATATCTAATGCGGCTTTTGAGGAACTACCTAAAGGACCGAAGCCTGCTCTACGACACGACACAGGGCCAACGAAGGATGGAAATTACATCGGGTGTTGCCCAGGGATCTATCCTTGGTCCGGACCTGTGGAACGTGTCTTAAGACGGGCTACTGAGACTTGAGATGCCAGATGAGTCGCGCTTGGTCGGCGATGCGGATGATGTTGCGGCTCTGGTCGCTGGACGCACCGTTGAACAAGCACAACTTAGGCTAGGTATGCTTATGCGCCGAGTGAGGGACTGGATGACTGCTCGCGGGCTGAGTTTAGCACTGGAGAAAACCGAAGTGGTCATCTTGACAAAAAAGAGAATCCCTAGAGTAAGGATGATCAGTATTGGAGATATACAGATCGAATCGAAGCCAGCGGTGAAGTACCTGGGGCTACTGATCGATTCGAAGATGAGTTTCTCTGAGCAAATCAGGGCAACGGCTGAGAAGGCTGCTTCGGGAATATCGGCCCTGAGTCGACTTATGGCCAACGTAGGGGGACCCAGCCCATCAAGAAGACGCCTCTTGATGAGTGCTGTAGGGTCAGTGCTACTGTACGGGGCAGAGGTATGGGGCGACGCTCTCAGTTAGGAGGTATACCGAAAACGATTGGGACAGGTACAGAGAAGAGGAGCACTGAGAATTGCATCTTCGTATCCAACAGTCTCCGACTCGGCAGTGAGAGTGATTGCAGGCGTGATACCTGTCGTCCTCCTTGCTAGAGAGTGCCGCGCTATTTACCTGCGCCGAAACGAGGATGCGAGGGAGATCGTTGTCCGCGAGGAGAGACAACGCTCGCTCAACGATTGGCAGCAGTCTTGGAGGAATTGCACGAAGGGAAGGTGGACTGCGCGCCTCATCCCGGATGTGAGACCGTGGCTAAATCGAAGGCATGGTGAGACTGACTCCTATCTGACCCAGCTCTTGAGCGGGCACGGGTGTTTTCAGTCTTACCTGCACAAGATCGGCAAGTCACGGTCTCCCGATTGTCGGTTTTGCCCAGGAGAGGAGGACAATGCCTGTCACACATTTTTTGCGTGTACCAAATGGGCCAGGCTGCGAAAGGAACTCTACAGGGAGACGGGAGAGCTCACCCCGGATAATATAGTTGCGGTGATGCTCGAATCGGTTGACAAATGGAACCAGGTGGCACATTATGCTCGGGCAGTCCTAAAAGATAAAAGGGACTCACAGCAGCCGTAGGCGCTGGGGCTGGGGGATCGCTCTTCTGGCAATTCCTCTTCCCCCCTCCCCTCCCGCTAGGAAAGGGACTCCCCAGCTTGAAGGCGCCCCACGGCGTAACAAAACGAGACCTGGCCCGAAGTAATGTGTCAAACGATTCCAGGCTAGGTTCTCAGATTGACAGGGGAGGTGTTTAGTGGGTAGTCCAAAGGTATCCTCCATGGGAGTCCCACACTGCCAGACTCGGCGGGCATAAATGCCTTCACCTCCCTACCACAAAAAAAAAAAAAGCTTGTTGACCAGCTATTGAATAAAATAATTATCGTTTGGCAACCGAACGATAACATTTTGATCACAGACAAAGCATCTTAAGCCTGTCATGAGAGGTCCATCGTTGGGCAAAAACAATAGTGTGAATTACAGACAGAAGGTGAATGCATCTCAGATCCAGTTCAAGTAAAAGAAATTCTAATTTGTGGTGGAATTGAGATAAGTCTTTGACTCACGCCTTTTAAACCATTGGGAAGAAACCACCACAGAAATAACCGAACGACGTCGAGTGAAAACGTATAAGCATTATGAAATTAAATTTCAATAGCTACCCTGTAAATGCTGAAAGCGTTGAGTGAACGCAATTTACGATGTCATTTTTCGTAGTCATTTCGTACGCACTTTTAAGTGTTCAAGTTAGATAAATTTAAAACCTAAACTTATTTTGCTTTAATTTAATGACCTCGTAAGAAACGGATTGTCGGTCTTCCTAACAATTTTGAGAAACTTTCACCCTTTTAAGTAATAAGAGTCAAGTTGTAATTTTGGCATAATAAATGATTGGATTTGGAATGGAATGAGGACAAAAGGGTTTTATTTTTAAGTGAAGCAGATAATTGAGACATTGTGTTAAAATTTGCTACACATTTTACGCGAGTGCGTTTGCTACGATTGAGAAATACCTTTGCGACTATGTATTTTTAGTAATTTTTTTGCGATGCGGCAATATATTGAAACTTTCAGAAAATTAAAAAAAAAAATTTAATTAAAGATGAAAATTCGGCTTTAAAATTTCCTCTACTTTAAAAAATAAATTTCTTATTGATGTGTACGTAACTTTTTCTATGAAAAGTGAAAACTAAAATTTTAAAGGACTTATAAGAAAACAGCAAATCTCATATTTGCCAACCTTTTTGCAATAAAAATATATTGTAACTAATAGTACCACACCAAGCTAAGTTTCATATAAAACGCAATAATTTAGAAATTTTCAGCAGTTAATTTTTGAACTGTTTCAACTAAAATATACACATATTCACAATAAAAATTTGAGTTTTGTTTATTGATATTTGCTAACTTAAATAAATAAATTCAATTCAGAGTCATTGAAACTTATTTTTCCCTCTTATATTCCTGATTTATTAGCATAAGGCAACAGCTTGACACTGGCCTATAATAAATTCAATGGGTTTAAATTGCACGAGCCGAGTAGAAATACAAGCGCACCAGTGAAAAATTACACGGGGGGGATCGTAGTAGTCTTTGCGTATAGACGTCTTTTAAATTGTTCCTGTCAAAAGTTTTCAAAAATTAAATTAATTTTTTAAAAACGTTAGTCCGAAGTTAATTTTTATCGGAAAAAATCTTGTATTGTCGAAGTAACCGACACAGGAAATTTTTATCGAATATTTTTACTTCGATTGGTAACGAAAAACAAATTCACAAAGAAAATTTCGCCGCTGGTATGGAGGAGCCCGACGGCTTCCCACCGTTGGGGCAACCTGGGGAAACGACGAATGCGAAACTGGCGACAATCACCAAAAGAAAACATAACGAAGAAAACTCCGTGGATGGAGGGTGCAAGCTGCAAATAATAGCGGACAATCAACAAATGGCCAAATTGGAGAAAGAAAATGATGAACTAAGGCAAGAGATACAGTCTCTCAAGGATCTTTTCAAGAAAGGGATGAAGCCTCAAAAGACGCAGCCACAAAATCAATGGCAACGGGTAACAAAGCCGAAGAAAAGTACAAAGCAAGTTAATCCAGAGGAAGTTCTAAGTGCTGGTGGCACCAACGAGAGCTAAAATTATTTTGCAGCGCTGGAGGGATTAACTGAAGATATGGAAATCGAAGAAAACATCGGAGGTAATTTTAATCAAGATAATGACGTTAATTTTATTCAATATTTAAAGAACAAAAATAAGGAGAAAAAACCAGCCCGCAGTTCTGCTGGCTCCTCTGAAAAAGCTTCCAACAAGACAGAAAAAGTTCCGCCGATCAACGTGTTTGGACAAACCGGGAAAGATATGGTTCGGCTATTGGCAGCCGAAAATAAACTGGCCAATTTCGAAATCAAAAGAGTTAATGCCGAAAAATTAACTATAAGGACGAAATCACTGGTTGATTTCAAGTCAGCCAAAGATGCGCTGATTTCTGGGGAATCAGACCTTCTTGTTGAAGGGTTTGGACAGCGGAGAGGATACGGTCGATCTTCTTCAGGTGCTCAAAGAGGCTGCACCAGATATTGATTTTGTTTCAGTCAAAGCCTTTGCGACAAGAAGGTCGACCATAGAAAGGAAGAATTTACCACTTTACCTGGTACAAATTGCAAATAAGAGCAGTCCAAGTGCCCTTCAACAAATAAGGTACTTGAATTTCAGAGTGGTGAGGTGGGAATGCCTCCAGAAAAGAGAAGTCAACCAGTGTTACCGGTGTCAAAGATTTGGACATTCGGCTGCCAATTGTGCCATGCACTATCGTTGCGTTAAATGCAAAGACGTTCATGCTCCCGGTGAGTGCAAATTGGCTCAGACGGAGCCTAAAGAAAAATTATACTGCGTTAACTGCGGTGTTTGTCACCCAGCATCATATCGAGGATGCTCCCGATATCAAGATGCAAAAGTTGAATTTGCTCCAAAGCAAACACAAGTACACCGTAATATCATACCTTCCAACTTCGTCAAGCCCGGAGTATCATTTGCACTCGCCGCTAGAGGACCAGCAGAAAATGCTGAAAATAATGTTAATAATTTAAGTGGCAATAATGAACTGCTTCTCAAAACTTACCAGCAATTTAATTCTTTATCGGAGAGAATCGACAAACAAGATTCAAAAATTAATTTTGCTTTTCAGCGTTTAGGTCTTTCAAATGCCTAATAATAACTTGTCATCCAGTCATATTCCCATGGATAGGCTTCGCCTCATATCGATCAACGTCAACTCTATCGTTGCTATACATCGACGTGATTATCTCTTTGAATTTGTTGTTAAGCAAAAGCCTGACATCATACTTCTCACTGAAACCCACCTCAATTCATGGCATTCCATGGAATTCAAAGATTTTGCATTCGTAAGAAACGATATGGTAATAGATGATGGGGGAGGTGGCACCGGGATATTGGTTAGAAGACCCTATTGTTTCCAAAATATTGAAAAAGTCGAATTCAAAAACTTTGAATTTCTTGAAGTGTCCGTCATATTGGTTAGAAGACCCTATTGTTTCCAAAATATTGAAAAAGTCGAATTCAAAAACTTTGAATTTCTTGAAGCGTCCGTCATCAAATGAATTTCTTGAAGTGTCCATCATCAAAATTTCACTGCCATGTGGGGATAACCTCTTCGTTATCTCTGCCTATGCAACTGGTCAAAATGTTCTCAAGTTCAAGGAGGAACTCAATTCCTTGTTTGAAATACGCGAATTGAACTGGCTGCATGATTATTATATTTTTGCCGGTGACCTGAATGCCAAGCATACATCATGGCTAAACGCCACCAATAATCCAAGAGGTGTATTCCTGTAATCATGGGTAACAGAGAACCAAATTGAATACACGTGCAACCTATATGGGTCGGAGTTCCCAACATACCCTAGGACAAATTCATATTTGGACCTCTGCATTGCTGACGCAAGACTTGAATTCAGCTTTAATAGTCCTCAACGGAAACTGCAGGTGCTTCCTTACGATAGCGACCATAACGCAATCGTAATGGAAATCAATCATCAAAGGGATGATTTCTTCCTCATTCCAGTTCAACATGAAAACCATCGGTTGAATTTCAAAAAAACAGACTGGGGAAAGTTTCAAAAGAAGTTTAATCGGGAGTACCAGAAGCAATGTCCCTCTTCTGATGATGGCAATGCTTGCGCAATGGTTCCTAATGACAGAAATCTAACTGACGATGAAATAGATGTCTATTTGTCGAAGTTAGAAAAGCTGACGTTGGAAACGATTGAAAAAGCTGTTCCCAAGATTAAACATCGAAACAATATGGAAGGATATGAAACACCAACCATCGCAAGGTTGAAAAGATTGAAAAGCCTTCTTCTCACCCGCCTCAACAATACTTATCGACGATTTTCGGACTACAACCATCCCTCGTTGGCTTTGTTGAAATTACACCTGAAGAATGTCCGGAACTTAATCCGTTCATACTTCAAGAGTAAGGTCAGCAATCAATGGGCGGAAAAACTGGGGGGTATTAGCCCACAGGACCCAGATGGCGTTTTCGTGAAAGTGAAAAGCTTATTCCGCAGGAAGTCTCGAGTGTAGGTATCGAATCTTGAAGTCGCTAGTGATGAGATAAATCTTCTCGATAGAGCTGGTATCGAAATCGATAGTACGACTCCGGATAAAAATGGAAACAGGATTATATGTGATGGATTGCAGAAAATTGCCCTGATTGGAACACATTTTGAATTGGTTCATCTGCCAAACCCTGAGAGAAGGAATAAAATATTTTCGGAGGTCGTTGAAGCAAAAGTTTCCGACTTCAAATCAAGCCTGAACGGCCAATCAATTCTTCATTTCACATTAACATCTGACTTCATACCGAGCTTGAATCTTATTGATTATTTTGTCAGCTATGAAGACTTGTCTTTCATATTTCGCAGAATAAACAACAAAAAATCATGTGGTACTGACGGTATTCCAAATATAGTTCTCCGACATTTGCCTGCGGTTGCTATTAGGAATTATTGCATATTGTTCAACAACATGTTGAACAATTCATATTTCCCTAATGAGTGGAAAAAGGCTAAGGTATTTCCGATCTTGAAGAAAGGAAAAGAATCTTCATGCCCTAAAAGCTATCACCCAATCAGCTTGCTGCCTAACATCAGCAAGGTGTTTGAAGTGATACTCAACAGAGCATTAAACGCCCACATTGAAAAATATGAGTTGATGCCGAATTGCCAATTTGGTTTTCGTGCCAGGCGTTCGACCATACATGCAATAACGAAAGTAACCTCAGACATCTGTTGGAAACTAAACAACAAAGAATGTGTTGGAGCATGTCTCATTGATATGTAGAAAGGCTTCGATACGGTGTGGTTAGACGGACTAGTTTTCAAACTTCTTCAGGACAGGTTCCCCAGAAACCTTGTCGCCATGATGTCTAATATGTTATACGGGAAATCATTTGTTGTAACTGATGGAAATCTGACAACAATGCGCGAATTCAAGGTCTTGAATAGTCTACAGCAGGGAACAGTTACTGTGCACCTGCTTTTCTCAATATTCATTCGCAAGCTATTGAACAGCTTTGATTTTAATGTCTCGCCAACGTGATCATTGGTAGCGTATGCTGATGATCTGATCATCTATACGGCAGACCAAAAAGCTACAATAGTTCAGAGCAATCTTCAAAAGATGTTTAATGATGTGCAGCTCTACACCGACAATTGGCGAATGAAAATCAATGCGCAGAAGTGCGAAACAATTTTGTTTCGGACAACGCTGCAGGGGGCCAGTCAAGACCTGAAACGTAATTGGAAGGATTTCCACATTATGGCTGGTGAGGGTAGTTCAGAACGGGTTCCACATAAATCCTGTGTTCGATACCTCGGTGTTCATCTCGATCAGTATCTGTACTATACTGAACATGTCAAAATCATGCTCAGTACAGCACTAAAAGTAGTCATGGCCCTTCGGCGACTCTTTCATTCCAGATACATTGATCAAAAAGTCAAAGTTATTTGTTACAAGACCCTGGTTAGGCCAGTTTTGACATACGGATGCCAGATCTGGTACAACCAGAGTGCTAGTACAATGGAAAGATTTAGAGTTTTCGAAAGGAAATGTCTTCGTGCATGTACTGGTTTGCACAGAAAGCCTGAGACGGATTGGAAGCACTATATATCGAATAGAAAAATTTATCAAACCGCTCAAGTGACAAGAGTCGATATCTTCATATTGAAACTTCTTCGGAATCATATCGCAAGATCTGTAACTGTGAGTGAAAACCCTTGGATTTCACAGCCGTTCCACCCTACAGACGGGTATATTGTGACTTGCCTCACTACTGGCTTCGTTCCTCCAGAAGCATTCGTGTATTTGGACATGAATCGGTATGTTTTTGATTCTGACGGCGTCCCAATCATATATCACATATACCGACGGGCCACCGATAAGAAGATAAAATATCCTCCGAGTTTGAGTTCACGAGACCAACAATTCCAATGGAGATACTCATTTGCTAGATTCGTTGAGGCTGGTCGAGCTGAGATAGAACAATCTAGGTATTGGTGGCTGAATGACAATGTCTACATTATTCGTGTTTATTTTCTGTTTTTGTGCTTTTTCTCGTTACTTAGTTTTTTAGATTCATCTCATTATTGCTACATCTAGTATTGTTGTTTATTTGTATTATAAATAAGGTATAGGTTTCAATATAAGGTAACGTTTTTTTTCTTTTGTTTTTTTTTATTGAACTTATTTAGAAATAGGGTGTAACATATTAGGTGTAGGATATAAGTTCATTGTTGTGTTAGTAGTATAAGTAATTTTTGAATAATGCTGGTTGGTTTTTTCTCCTTTTCCCAATTGTATCAAAAAATATCTAATAACGTATAAATTTAGAGAGCCATTCGGGCAATTAAGTTTTTTAAAAGTTTTATTGTTTGGGATTTGCTTTATGTTCTTTTAAAAATTTATAACAATTGGTATTAAATAGAGCGCTTTTGACTTTGACTTTGAAAAGGTAAAATTACACGATTACGTAACTTCCTCATCAATACAGATCAATTCTTTGACAAGCTGTCTGATATGTGATACTGAAAGGGTGAGACTTTGATATTCGTAGAGTCATGATATCAAGCCCATCAATTGCTGGCCAAAAATAATCTTCCAACATTGCATGATAGCGACTTTGATTGACTTTGAAGGTTATCATTTCACTTTGCAAATACAATGAGACATTCTAAGCATACGAAGATTTATTTATTTTTTTTAATCAAACGACGCATGTGTTGCCCATCAAAGCAGGTAATATCCATGGCTGAAGATGAAGTTTTGATAGGATTCAATATTTTCTGCTAAATTTTGCAGAGCCTACTCGGAGAAGTTTTTGGCTTAAATGCATACAAAAGCTTTAATTCTTTACTTCGTTTAATCTTGTAAGTATGTAGATCAATCCCTGTACACATAGTAGACCACAATGTGGACTGAGAGATCCCTATTTCCTGTAAACGGTGCGAAATTGACTGATGTGGCACAATTTGAACTCAAAATCTTACGACTGTGCTCTTTTTAATACATTGACTGACAAGTTGTCTCGCCAGCATGGGAATATTCAACAGTGAATAAGTTGGTTTAGGTTTATCAACTATAACACCGACAACCTCTCTAGTAGAACAGTTATTATGACCATAAGTTGGAGTAAACGCTCTAATAGTTGCAGTTTTTGACTCAAGATTTTGATTATTAACTTCACTATGATAAAAATTTTATCGTTCGGTAGTATTTTGATGACAAATTAGAACAAAATATTACAGTTGACTATTGAAATGAGTAGATTTTCAACCCGAGGGTCAACTAGACATTTTGATGCCATTTGATTGAACCTGGCATAAGGCTTCGGGTTCGTTTTAGTTGTTTCAATAAAAAGTCCTTAGCTTTCAATGTGATGCAGAATAATAATCAGCCTTTTTTCAAATATAAGTTAAGTTTTTTTTTTCTTTAAAAGCCGTCGGGCCTTGCTTAGTTGTGTGAGCAGACGCGTTTCGACTACTTTGAGTCATCTTCAGTAACACTGTAGATGACTTAAAGTAGTCAGTAACACTGAAGATGACTCAAAGTAGTCGAAACGCGTCTGCTCACACAACTAAGCAAGGCCCGACGGCTTTTAAAGAAAAAAGAGGATTGGCCTGCGGATATCAAATAAACAAAGTTATTGATTATAAGTTTAGTTAATTAACTTTTATTTGATATCCGCTTATTTAGAGAAAAAATCATAGCTTTCAACAAATTTTATTGCTGATATAAACAACTAATTATTCAATCAATAACTGATTACACAGTTGTAAGCTTTAAATTTAAAATTAAGTTAGTTGTATTTATAGAATTACTTTATGTGTGTGTTTTGCTCTCTATTTTGAATCGACTTCAAATCCAAAGTGTTATTATTTCAGTCATTATTTAAATGGGATTTAACTCAGTTTACCATATAACACGTTTTATGATGACTATACCTGATG
The DNA here is from genome assembly GCA_963969285.1 of Odontomyia ornata. Classification (NCBI taxonomy): domain Eukaryota; kingdom Metazoa; phylum Arthropoda; class Insecta; order Diptera; family Stratiomyidae; genus Odontomyia; species Odontomyia ornata. The sequence continues at coordinate 128,895,548 of OZ017740.1, forward strand.
CGTTTTATACTCAAAAGTGTGGAAAATGGTGTCACGTGTATAACTTTAGTACATTTTCCTGAAAATTAAATTCTTTGTGTGTTATTTTACCAGAGTTTGAAAAGTGTGTTTTATGTTTAAAACATAAAATATTATCATAATAACATGCTAAACACTGTTGCTATTGGTAATTCAACACATTTGGGGAAAATTATACACTTATGTCTGCAGCGATTACACACATTCCCATTTGCAGTATACTGATAACCAACACACACTTCCCATTTGCAGTGTACTGATAACCAACACAAAAAAAAGTGATTTCCCGGGGTACAGTAACGGGATGCGCTAAATCAAAAAGCGATGTAGTCCGAACAGATTGAACAAACGAGTTCCTTGCTGGAGAAATGTATGGTGTTTAACTTTGATTTCGGATACGTATCAGGATTGAATGATCTACTAACGCATATCTCAGTTGTAGTTCAGAATCAAGTCAAATCGTTCTGGTATTTTATTGGATCCCTTGAATTGGCATCCTTTGGTTTCAACATGGATTAAGCTGGTGTGAAATGTCAATTTACGGAGCTGTATCATATGATTCAAGCTTGAAATCCTTAACTTTTTACCTTCCAAACAGCGGCTCAGCGAATATGTTTTTCTGCTCTCGGTTCAACCATGAATACTGGAAGGTTCTTTAGGCCATTTGTTTAGTTGCAGTCTCGAGAATCGGAACAAAATAATGACTGTCATTAAATGACAACAAAACAACCCCGAAGTCGACTATAATCTATCTAGGCATTGCGGTTCTAATCTCACTATTGTAGTCATCTTCGAAAAATTCCACATATCAGTGGAACAGCGGGGAGTCGAAGAAGCGGAGGATCTTTGAATCCGAGATTATATACACTCAGGTACAAAGGAAAACACTCTTTTTTGTATTCCAGATTTTCTCAGGATAGGGTGAAAGATCAATTTAACGACTTGATGGACATATATCGAGGACGATTTCCTTTACAGAGGCTAATCGAGGAACAAGTTCAGAATCTGACTAAGTTAAAAAACGTGGGCCGTGGAAAAAGCTGCGAGGTGGGATTACAGCTGGTGAAAGTAATTGTATCAAATCGCTGGAGGCGGGATTGGAAGACCATGAAAAAGGAGTCCCCCTTAAACTCAAGATAAGCTCAATAATCTATCAAAATTTTATAGAAATTCGAAATTTATTTATTTACTATTTTGATTAATTGAGTATATTTTGCTTTTTATATGAACCTTCAACTTTTCTTTTCCATTGATCAATTCTGGCTTCCATCTTGTTAGACGCATCGTTAAAGAAAAGCAATGAGCTCTGACTGGAAGTGAAAGTGGCAATTAAGACCGTGGCAGAACAGGCGATCGGACATCAAATCCGGCGCAAGAGTAATGATTGGTTTGATAATGAGTGCCAGAATGCGTTTGACAAAAGAATCAGGGGGTATAAAGAATACGTAGTTAGGAAAACTAGGAAGAAGAGAGAACTCCAAGAAAATCTCAAAAGGGTAGTGAATAAGATAATTATAATTAAGAAAAGAAAATACTTTGACGACCAATTGAGAAGTATAGATGAAAGTTTAGCGAGCAAGAACACAAGACAAGCACACAAAGTTGTGAAAAGCTTGAAACATGATTATCAACCTAAAACTACGCTCTATCGTGATAACATTGGCAATATCATCGCTGATGAAACCAAGATTGAGGAAAGATGGGCATCATATTTCTAGAATCCTCCGCATAGCTCCAAGAACATCGGAGCCTATAGATGCCTGTGGAGAGCTTCCATTGGCCCCACCATCTCTGAAAGAATTTTGCTCTACCATCAAAGCCAAAAGAATAATAAAGCATCGGACATCGATGAGATTCCAGTGGAGCTTCATCACGCTATTCACAAAGTCATCCAGCACATTTGGCAACAAGAACATATGCCGAAAGAGTGGAGCCAATCAATTATATTCCTTATCCACAAAAATGGTAACACGTTACAGTTCGAAAATTATAGAGGCATATCACTACTTTGTACGCCGTACAAAATTTTTTAAAAGATCTTAAAATATAAAATCGAATCATACGCCAACAGTATTATTGGAGAGTATCAACGTGGTTTTAGAGTAGGTAGATCGACAATAGACCAATTGTTCACAGTCAAACAGGTACTTGGAAAATGCTGGAAGTTCAACATAGACGGGCACCAAATTTTTGTTGACTTTAAGCAAGCATACGACAGTATTGATTGGAACGTACTGTACCAAATAATGCTTCACTTTGGAATCCCAGCCAAATTGGTCCGTCTTATCAAAACGACAATGATGTCGACGACCTCTCAAGTCCGCATCAATAACCAACTCACCGATGCCTTTGACACAAATATCGGACTAAAGCAGGGAGATGAGCTGGCCCCATTGCTATTCAATTTGGCTCTGGAGTACATCATAAGGAAGCTACCTGCCGAAATACGAGGTATATTGCTTTACAATATTTTATTCAGTTTTGACGATCTAGAAGACCAGCTGCATACACAGAAAACAAAGGTCCAAGTATACGAATATGATAAGATATGTATTATGCTATGGGTGTGAAAAATGGAACCTAACCCAAGCATCCGCAAATATATTGAATGCCTTTGAGCGACTGGTCCCTGAGGCGAATAATCGGAGACCAATGATGAATCCGGTACAACTATGTGCTGTATGAAATTTTTGACGAGCCTGAAGTCACACTCAGCCTACCATCAGGCATCGTGGATCGCTTTCTTAAGCAACAGCAAGAGAAACGATAACCGCAAAGATCCTTGGACACCACAAACGGAATCAGATTTCCAAATGTGCAAACGTGACCTTGCAACTGCAGCCTTACTCGTCCATCCGGATCACAAGGCACAACTTCAGCTTGTCACAGACATATCTGACATTGCTATCCGAGGAGCCTTGGAACAGCACGATGGCGAACACTGAAATCCACTCGGCTTTTTCTCTCATAAGCTGAGCCCAAAGGAAGCTAGATACAGCGCGTATGATCACGAATTACTAGCTATTTATGCCGCAATCAAGTTTTTTAGGTATATTCTGGAGAGTCGTTATTTTGTTATCAAAACGGACCACAAGCCTTTAATCTACGCATTCGCTCAAAGTCTTGACAAAGTCAATCGGAGACAATTGAGACAGTTGGACTTCATCTCGCAGTTTACGACGGAGAGAGGCCACATCTCCGGCTAGGAGAATCTAGTAGCCGACGCTTTCTCCAGCATTAATACGAGCAACATGCCATTCACCTTAGACCCAACTCAACAAGCCGAGGCTCAACAAGAAGATGACGAGTTTTGTGTGCTCCTAGACAACAGCAACAGCACGAGATTACAACTACAAAAGCTGTCAATTGGTACAGTTTACTGCGATACTTCAACGGGACACGTTCGTCCTTACGTCCCACCGGAACTTCGTCAACAGGCTTTTGCTTCAGCTCATGGACTCGCTCACCCGAGCGGCAAGGCCACCATTCACCAGCTGCACCAAAAGTATGTATGGCCCAGCATTCAGAAGAACACGATACGATGGACCCGCAACTGCATCTCCTGTCAACACTCGAAGATCTAACGACACAACAGGTACCAGCCCATCTCAATAAACGCACCGAACAAAAGATTCGATCATGTACACATCGACATCGTCATTCTGCCATTAGTGAGCGGGTACCGATACTGTCTAACCATGGTAGACAGGTTTTCACGATGGCCAGAAGCAGTCCCCATGCAAGACATGACTGCGGACACAGTCACAAACGCTTTTTACAACACCTGGGTTGCGCGCTTTGGAACTCTCAAAACGTTGACAACTGACCAAGGCGCTCAATTTGAGGGCGCACTTACCAATCTGACCGGAACGAAATGAATTAGAACAACACCCTATCATCCTGTGTCCAATGGTGCGATTGAGCAACGGCACCGAACCTTGAAATCAGCTCTTATGTGCAGTCAAGCAAGATCTTGGATAGAACTACTTCCAACTGTTCTACTAGGAGTGCGAACGTCACTCAAGGAGGACTTGGGAGCTTCACCCGCTGAATTACTTTACGGCGAACAGCAACGTGTTCAGGGCGATTTTTTTACAAACGAGGACATGCCAGCCGATCCCACCTTTTTTGTCGAGAAATTTCGTGAGCACATGTGACTCCTTCGACTGACACCAACAACTCACCACATAAAAAGAAGCCTTTTTCAATACAAGGATCTCTACACTTGCACTCATGTCTTCCTGCGAGTCGATGCAGTCAGACAGCCGTTGGAGCAACCCTACACAGGGCCACATGAGGTGGTTAAACGCATCAACGATCCCATCTTCATTAACAAGATAAAGGGACAAGATGCGACCGTCTCAACAGAACGACTCAAACCAGCGTATACTACAAAAGATGACAACGAACAACATCATGACATTCCCCTCAGAACGTACAGTCGGACGTCAAAGCCAACATAAACTTGACGATCATAAAAACTTTTTCCACCACTGAGTGACGCTGACATCATCTCGAGGAAGCTTGACTTTACACATCTGGCAACCAATCAGCTAGCAACAAGAAGACTTTTTATCACGTGCTCTTTTTGACTTTTGGTCGCGACGCAGACAAGTTTAGTTTCAGTTAACGAACTGTGTTTAGATTTTTGCAATAAATTGTTGTTTACCACATTGAGTGAGTTTAACGATTGCATTGTGCACGTATTAATCCACGGGATTCAAGGCGGTTACAATAGCAGATATGGTGCTGACATCTTTGCACAGCTGTGGATATAAAATAACATGAGCGCTGGTGCTTTTTGAGACATTTGGTTTGTAAGGTATGGTTCTCTCATAGATCCGTACGTACATCATGTGGCAATATTAAACGATCTTCAAGCCGGTGTTGATGATGAAATGATCCATATCCTTGTTCTGGTCCGTCCGGAGTTTTGTATATTACAGTGGTGAATTTTGTATAATTTGCTCTTCTCGTTGGTTACATTCTTCTGGCATCACATCAGAGGAAGCTTTTTATTTACCTGGTGTACTGGAGTTTGCGTGTTCTGTTTGCATTCCCGATTGGGATGTGCGTACAATGACGAGGCACGAGTTGCAAATATCTACCCTACCGCTAATGTTTTGTAGCTTTTGTTTCGATTGAGGTTTGATGTGAGAACTATATACATACATACATATAATATAATAAATTTTCACAGAAATCTGTGGTAATTATGGGCTATTGCGATGTGCGTGGATGCTTAGCGGCATGAGGTAGTATCCCAGTCGCAGAAGTTGTTATTTTACCTTTGGGCTCTCTGATGTGGAAGTTGATTTCTCTACAGACTTGCGCACTAATTACATGCATTCGGATATCTATGTTAATTTACGCACTACTTTCAGTTCGAAAACTATCTATTATATTCAAAATGGCTGAAATTTTCTTTTAAATAATTATTCTTGACTTTAAACATTATATTTCGGTGTTCAAAATAAATTCCTCATCTACATGCGGACTCGTGTGAATAGTATACTCGTACACGAGAGTTCCTTCCAGGTGGTAGGGTGGGAATTAAGGGGCACTTGAAACAGTGCTAGCAAAATGATATCACGTAGAAATAAAAATCAAAAAGATCTCTGGAAGGATCAAGCCAAATTTCAAGTCAGGTACTTAATACAGGAAGTCCTTTAAATAAAAATCAAATAATTTAACTATGAAACAATATCACAACTTATCAGAGAGAAAGAAACATTGATTGCTTCGCTCTCAAGATGCCACTAGGGATTTAAGAGTCGTCCGTCCAGAAGAAAACACCTGGGAATTAAGGGATTTCTTTCATCTTGAATACCTACGACTGCTCATGAGGCAATATATGCTTTGATGAAGGAAATACCATATTTTTAGGTAAATTTCTCGAGAGACTGTACAATGTTCTTGTATTTTGCAGGAAATTATTAAAATTGAATGAAAAATAAAAAATTCGAAAATTTAAAACCTAATATTTTTAGGTGCCATTTTCTTTAAAAATTTAATTATTTTGCCCTGTCTAGAGTGAAACTCCTATTTGAACGAGATAGTACATTGATTGATGAGGTCCTAGCACACAAAGATTTGAAATAATCCAAAATCAAATGCATGCATTCAAAATGGCGGCCCCCAAAGGTCTGAAGGCAAGCGCAATTCGCTATTTTAGTGCCAACTGAAATAATGAATATTTTTCATGGAAACGTTTTAAATGACTTTACTTGAAAGAACTTATAAACCAGATCATTTTTAAGATATTGTAAAATATTTTTAACAATACCTTAAAAAATTATAAAATCGCGACTTGTCTGTCTGTCCGTCCGTCCGCCCGTTTGTTCGTGCGTCATAACAAGTTTTCTCGCAAACCACATGAGCTAGAATGAGGCAATTTTCTACGTAGGTCAAAAGTGGTGCCTCTTGAAATTTGCAGCGCAAGAAAATATTTTAAGGTATTTAAGGGGGGTCTCCCCATACAGGCGAGTCTCCCCCTACAGGGGGGTGGCATACAATTTTTTTTATTTCTGTAGCCCTCTAGCAGCCAAGATTCTCAACAGATTCCGTTGAAACTTGAAATTATAAGTTATTAAGGCAAGTTAATTTAATTTAATTATGCAAATCGAATGACAAATAAAAAGTCGAAAATTTACAGCTTAATATTTTTAACAGCCGATTTCAATAAAAATCGAAATGACGGCCCTCATAGTTCAGAAAAAAATTGAAAATGTATATATTAATGGCAATGCAAGTGCTGATTAAACTTTTATGGAAATCTTTTGAAATTTACTATTCGAGCTTTTTAAGCCTTTGTGTGGTTACCACTGTGAACTGTGTAAACAGCAAATGCGAGAAGGGCGAAACCGGTATGTATATGTTAACAACAATATGTAATCCATACGCGTGCAACTCAATTTAATTAGCAAAATATTTGCGCCCCGATAAAAGGTCTCTAAAAACGAACGTGGTCAGATTTTCTTTATGTTAATAAATACCCATGTGGTACTACGAAAATTGCAGAAAGAAGTTTAGTAGTAGGCAAGCCAAATTCATTTTCGAAACTTTACGCCACATACGAGAAATTTACCTTTCCGGCTGGTGCTGCCAACGGGGATTTTAATTTATGCTCCCAAAATTTCCGTACATGATAGCAGTACAAATTTTGCCAGTCGCTGTCGCACAGATGTCTACGGTTGGTAATGCCTAGACAATGCTTTAATGGTAAACCAGCAGTTGCAAAGAAGCATCAGAATAAAGTTTCAAAATATAGTTTGAGAAAACTCTGGAGGGTCGTAAAATCCAATGAAACGTTTAGACTTACCCCGGAATTCCAAATTATAGCTAGTGAGTAGCACTGCAAAATATTATGAATACCATGGCTCAGAACGCCACAGAAGTCTACCTGTAATCATTTGTGTTTGAAAAAATCCTCACAAACTTATTCTGTCCCAACAAAAGAAGGTAAAAATAAATACTCAATTATTTCCAATAAAGCTCCAAGTCGCGTATTAAGAAAAATTAAAATTTGTACATTAAACCAAACAGCAGCCACTCTAAAGCTCCAAAGCTCTACTTTAAATATTAAGAATCATTAAAGAAATTAACTCTGAAACAATGCAGCCTTGTGAATAAGTGGTCCAGCGTTTCTTAAAGGATTCCTTTCGTAGCGCAGAGATCAATAAACACCTTTCGGTCTATATCCCTGGGGAGCGTAATGTAATAGAAAAAGCAAAGAGTAAAAGTGAAAACAGAAGAGCCACATTACCCCCGAAGAACATTCAAAAGCCTTCTGGGGATTAAATTCAAAGCCGATATTTCGGTGAGATGTTCTATAAATGGGGCATAAATTGTATTCTAGTGAAGAGGAAAAAATATGCTTGATTGGATTTTCTATCTAATTACACCAAGACCGTTTGTGGTTACAGACTCATCCTTTGGTTGCTTTGCTTTGATGGAGTGCTTCTCATTCATGACGGTGACCTGTTCTGGAAACTTAAATAAGATGAATATGGTTTGAATTTCAAAAAGTTCGCTAAGGGGAAAAGTTTTCGCGAACACAGATTGAAAAACTTTTACCAAAAGATTTCTCAACTTTAAGTGCTTTATTTTGTGTAAATGAGGGGTGTTAGATTCTAAGCGATTTCCATAAATTTCTAAATATGAATGAACCTTTAACAGATCGGAAAAATGGATTGGGAAATATATGGAACGTACCTAAACTACTGTATGGTTGTGAAGGCAACAGATGATCTAATTCTTCTATAGTTACAACCTTGTAAAATTGAATAAAGAAAGCACTAAATCCAAAAATAAACGCATGTTGCATTCCGTAACGCTGTTCCGTTGCTTATCCACCATAACGACTTTCCATCCATCAAAACAACATTTCCTCTTAATTAGCAATTCGCGAATTAAAATGGCTGGGCAAATAACCATCGCATTCTCGCGCTCCCTCAATCCGACGCCGACATTAAACTATTGTTCTAATTTACTTCATCCGAACAGTCTTTAATGAACACATTCACCGCGTGAAGTACGTCTTAATTTTCTGCCAGCTATTTCCATCCTTATCAAAAGTGATTTCGTCTTTGTCGAGAATAAAGGAAAAAAATTCCAACGTACCTAAAATCCACTTAAGATGGATAATGCGAACCCCTAAACAACTGGATATTTCGCCAAGCTTCAATGAATTTGCTAATGATGTAGAACTAATATAATAACCAGCCTGTACATAGCTTCCTACTTTTCTGGCCTTGCTACCCATTCTAAGCTCCCAGAAAAATGATTTGAATAAAAGATTATTATGGCCCGGCAGGAAGAGGGATTTGTATGATATTTGCAGCGAACAACTGTCTTGATACGGTCTGAGTTTAAGTACTTAATCCTGCGAGCTTTTTGGGGCGAATAATTAACTTTTTCCCTTTGGTATCATCTTTGTGAACTTTTCCATGTCTCTTCTCCAATTTTAAGGAAAAAACACTTTCACCGACTTTGCTACGCTTCCAATGGAGTGTTTTGTTTTGTAATTTTTGATAATAGAAGAACATGTTGGGACAGTAATTTGAATGCCAATGTCTCCTTTGGGGAATGTACTTCTGAAATGAGTTTAATGGCTGAAATGAAGCATAAATTACCAGAAAAGTCTCTTTTTGGTTAGACATTACCAGAATATTGAGTTAGTAGAAATTTAATTGGTTGAAATTGAGTGGATCTTAAAAATAAAGAATCCCTTTTCAAGGAGATATAAAGACTTCCTAAAGGAGAATTACATTCAGGCTATGAAATTTTGAATTCAATAACTTACCAATCTTACTCTTATTTACTTCTGTTCTCGCTTACAAATAATTTAAAGGACCAAAAATGTGATTGCGATTCTGATATTGAAGTGTTAAAGCTCACTAGAACAGGTGATACAGTGAAAAGACCATGTTTTGTTTTCGTGACTACACCTAATCAACCTTACTAAAAATTTTTGATCGTTGAACGTCGTCATGTTAGGACTACGCTGTTACTTTTTCGCGATTGCCTACTAAGTTAAAATTGCCAATTTCAATATAATGTGACCCGATATTGGATTAAGTAAATAAACAATTGTTGTTTACTCATGCTACATCAACGCATTTTATTAAATAAAATGACGGCCTCAGAACACAAAAACCACCTAAAAATCTGCCGTGGAATGCTGAAGCACCGATGGAACCATCAGCAATACTGCGGACACTAAGCGGCAGTGAAGTGCGTCAAGACGTGAAAATGACAGCCGGTGGGCCCAGCATTATCAACGATAAAATCCAGGAAGCAAAAGCTTGAGATGCAGAAAGGTTCATGATAGCGGCGGGGGGATTAGTTTGTAAGAAAATAATAATATTAACAATAATAACAATAATATATAACAATAGTACTAATAGCAGAAAAAATAATAATAACATAATACTAATAATAATCGTTCATTTTTTGTTCAATCACTAACTAAAACAAGGGACTTCGATTTTTAATTAAACCACTTTTAAGCACTCAATTGATTTATTTTACCAGAAAAACTCTCACGATTTGATTATAGCTCAGCTTATTTTTTGAGTAACAAATTGCTGGTGAATCCTAAAGATGCACACAGCCATCTAGTATGTGATAGCTAAAGTGTTTTGCGTAAAGGGGTCACTACACAGTTTTCGAGCGTACATAACCGCCCACCAATGACTTGTCCTTCATATACACAAAATGATCATAGCTTTTCGATATTACAAACTCAAATAAATGTATTATTGTAAGAACCAAAATTAAAAGATTTTAAGATTATACAAAGTAACTTAAAACTAACCGCCCACCATGAGAAGATACATTCAAGTCCTGATGCAATAGTTATTTAGTAAGCACACAAAATTTACTAACTGGTCTTTTCAAAAGTCCCTTCTTACATTTGATTGTTATGACTCTCGTGATATGATTAGGACCTGGATGTTTCTGTATAATTTTACGGATTACCCATTTAGCCAGTGGAAGCATATCTTCTCTAATAACTACAACATCATTTACATTATGTTCAGAAATTTTACTATTCCATTTGTAGTTTTGATTTAAGTTAACCAAATATTCTTTTGAAAATCTTTTCCAAAAATCACAAATCATTTTTTGACATAATTTCCATCCATCTTAAATGTTACGAGGTTGATGACAATAATTCTCATCAGATACATTCATCAATGGCTCACCCACCAAAAAATGGCCTGGTGTCAATGGAAGAGGGTCATCAGGATCGTCACTTAAAACCGAAATAGGACGCAAATTAAAACACCCTTCTATCTGTGTCAAAACGTGTCTCCTCAAACGTAAGCGTATCATACCCTATGACTTTTTTTAGATGATTCTTCACCCTGCGCCCTCCTGCCTTCCACAAACCGCCAAAGTTTGACGCATGGGGAGTGTTGAAGTGCCCCAGTTGGTTGATTCGAGAGTCAAAAGTTGCACCACTTCATCGGGCTATCTAGAATTAGCAAGTTTTAACATCTCCAACAACTGTTTATTGGACCCAACGAAATTGGTCCCATTGTCGCTATATAGGTACTGGCAGTCTCTGCGACATGAAGTAAACCTTGGAAACGTTGCAATAAACCCCTTGGCTGAGAGATCAGATACAGCCTCTAAATGCACCGCGTGTATCACCATGCATACAAAAAGGCAAATATACCCTTAGTATGATTTTGAACCTCTACTAGGAGAAAACCTAACATTGATTGGTCCAGCATAATCTACGCCAGTTGATTTAAAATGTTTGCTAGGCTGTAATCTGACTTCTGGGATTTGTCCCATTAGTTGTGCTCTGTTCACTGACAAGTACCTTCGGCAAGTAACCCATGCTCTATATATCTCTTTAACCTGGATCCTTACTCTCTGTATAAATTATGTTTGGCAGATATGATTCAACATAATTTGTGGCCCTCTATGGAGAGTTTTGTTATGTGAATCCAATATTATTAACCGACTGAGATTATCCTTATCTGGCAATATTATTGGATGCTTCTGCTCGTAATTCAGTGCTGATCTTTGGATGCGTCTAATATTGGACGTAAAGTGTGTAGTGTACTTCTTTTTAAAACACAACCGTGAGACTTGATGTGTTCTATTTCCTCAGTAAAATATCTGTCTTGAGCCAAAACTATTAGTTTTACTAATGTATAGTTTATCTCTTCACCCATAATAAGTTCCGACCTTTAAGGACGTTCATCTTTTGATTGTTTAAAATCAAGAAATCATCTGCAATAGTATCCAATGCTGAGCATCCGAGTAAGTAATGAGGATCGGAAAATCACTCTATGAATTCTGTGCTATTGTTTTCATTGATCCTTGCTGCAAAGCACATTTTCTCGGTTTTCTTTTCTTATAACACCGTTGTAAAATCTCTTTTACTATACTTGATCTCTTGTTCTTTTAACCATTGAGGCCCTTTTTTCCATAGATTTAGTTCTATCAGTTCCAATGCTTTTATACCTCTGGAGGCGCAATCCACTGGATTTTCTTCAGATCGGATATGCGACCATTGACTATTGTCCATGATGGTAAGTATTTCCGAAACTCTATTCACAATAAATGTCTTCCACTTGCTGGGATGATTACTTAAGCATCCGTATGCATATTTTCTTTGGCTATGTCTAGCACTCGTGACGCATGTAAAAGAAGTTTAGCTACTAATACCCCTCCACACAACTCTAAGCGCAGGATAGACATTTGTTTAACAAGAAATGTTGTATATCTTGCTACAATTTTGGTCCGACTAGTAAGTCATCATTAAGGGATACAGTATTTAAACGTTTACAGGAAGCGTCAAATGCGACACGAACCTTAGTCTTATCCTTGTCATCACGTACTACAGCATGATGAGGTAGGTACACTGCTCTAGGATTTATTATGTATTCTTTTGGTACAAGTTGCATATGATTAAGCTCTTTATACTTCTTCTTCTTCTTCTTCTTAGCCCTACAGCCCCTTTCGGGCCTTCGGTTCCTGCAAACAGCAACTCCATTTGTATCGGTCCGTTGACCGCGTCTTCCAATTCCGAAATCCGAGCAGCGATGAACTGTCTTCGTCGACCGAGTCAGACCAGCGTTTCCTCGGTTTCCCCACCGGCCGCCGGCTTTCAGTTCTCCCTACGAATACCCTTTTGGGTATCCGTTGTTCGTCCATACGATTCATGTGTTCAGCCCATTGCAGTTTCCGCAGTCTTACAATCCATGAGACCTCCGGTTCGTCAAAAATTTCATACAGCTCATGGTTGTATCGAATTCGCCATTGGTCCCCGTCTAGCTTCGCTCCGATTATTCGCCTCAGGACCTGTCGCTTTCACATCCATAGCATATCACAGGTTTTATCACAGATTTGTCTTCTTGGAGCTTTGTTTTCCTGTGTATGCAGCTGGTCTTCAAGATCGTCAATAATGAAAAGAATATTTTATTTGCGAGCTGTACTTTCGGCGTATTTCATCTCTTTCATAGCCCGTTTTCGTTATTTTGGCGCCTAAATACACAAATTCGATACTGTATGCGCCAAGTGTGATATGTTGTGTATTTGAGGTATTTTTCCTCGACTGCATCATGAACTTTGTTTTATTTTCATTGATTTGTAGCTCTACTAGTTTTGCTTCGCTGTTGAGTTTCAGGAAGAGTTCTTTGGAAGTTGTTCATGACCGTGACAGAATGTTGATGTCGTCCGCATAGGCCACTACTTAGCTCGACTTGTAAGTAATGTACCTTGCGTATCGACAGGTAGATTCCATATGACGTACTTCAGAGCCAAATTGAATAGCAATGGGGCCAGCCCATCTCCCTGCTTTAGTCCGATATTTGTGTCAAAGGCATCGGTGAGTTGGTTATTGATGCGGACTTGGAAAGTTGTCAACGTCATTGTCATTTTGGTAAGACAGACTGATTTGGCTGGGATGCCAAAACCAAGCATTATTTGGTACAGTACGTTCCTATCAATACTGTCGTATGCTTGCTTGAAGTCAACGAAAATTTTGTGTACTTCTATGTTGAATTCCCAGTATTTTTCAAGTAAAGCTCTTTATAGTGCTGTATCCCTTTAACATAGTTTTTGCGTAGTTTTAAATTCTGATTTAATCTGTTCTCCATAGACATGAATCGTCATGATGCTATTTGCAGCGATTGCCCGTATTGACACTCTGGATCTTCTGATTTGAATGGCAACCGTACAATAAACCGACCATCATCATCTCTTACAGTAGTTGATTCAAAAATTTCTTCACATCTTATCTCATCTTCGCTTAGTATCTTCTGCTGTACTTCTGGTTCTTTTTCTAACTCCCAGAATTTTCTCAACAACTCATCTTCTTTGATTTGTGTGTGCGTGCTAATAATTCTGTTCGCTGAAGTTGAATCTGGCGACAACTGACCTGATACAATCTAGCCTAGAATGGTGTCCTGAGCAATTAAATTTCTAGATGGATTTTTGATTACGCCCCTCTTCAGTACTTCTCCGTATACTTCAGCTCCGAGTAAGATATGAATTTTACTCGGTATTGTGAATCCTGGATCTGCTAATGGTGATTTCTCTAACTCAAGCCAATCAGGTGAATGAATTATCCTTGATAAAACCATAGATTGAAGAGTTTTTAACACAAATACATTTACTGAGATTGATTTACTTAGTTGATGGCATGACTTAATGCGTAAAGATACGCAATACTTAGCTTGGGTGTGACCATATCCCACTCCAGACACCAAGCCATTGGTTGGTGTACGCTTAAGTCCCAGTAATTGTACAGTAGGCTCCGTAATAAACAAAGCATGTGACCCCTGATCTACTAATGCCCTGATTACATAAAAATATCCGCAAGCTGATTGTGCTCTAATCACTGCAGTTGCTAATATAACGTCGCAGGATGATAATTTTTTGGTAAATTTTTGTAATATCGTCGTCATATCTTGTGTGTTTGGTTGTGAATTTTCTTTATCTCCTGTAGATGTCCCATGCGTTTCTTCCTTTTCTCTCTCTAGATGCAGTAATGAATGGTGGCAATGGCCACAACGTCGGCAACTCGTGGATTGATGGCATTTCCTTACCGTTTGTGTCGGTGCAAGACAATTATTTATTTATTTATTTATTTATTTATTTCACCAAGCAAGGCGTAATTACAAAAAATACAATACAAAAAATACAAACTTAATTTAAACATTTATGAAATAGCGGCGTTGAGGGCATTTAAGATTTGGTTCTTAAAATTGGATTTGAAGATGGTTGGGGAGTAATGAACGCTAAACCTGTTGAATGCTTTGCAGCATCTGTCAATCGGCTCATTGCTAGCATAGTTCGTGTGGTGCATACGCACGGTTAGCATTGGTGTGTGTCTTGTTGCTCTTATAGGATCGTTTAAGTGTATTTTGTCTGACAAGGATGTAGTTTGAATGTTGCCTCTTATTACATCAAAGGGCAAGCAAGCGGACAATGCAACTCTCCTAGAAGCCAGTGTAGTCAGGTTGATTATGTGAAGTCGAACATCATAAGATTGAAGATTGTGGAAAGAAGTAGGATCATACAAGGATCTAAGGGCGAAGAGCAAAAACTGTTTTTGCACTGACTCTAATCTGCGACTATGAATGTCGAATATTAAGTCCCAGACTGTGCAGCCGTATTCAAGAACTGGACGGACAAGTGAGGTGTACAGAGATTTAGTAGCCCAGATATTTCTGAACTCTTTTGCTCTACGTTTAATGAAACCTAGCATTTTATAAGCCTTGCTCAGGATTTCATCATAATGGAGGTTAAAGCGGAGTTTAGTATCTAAGACTAAGCCAAGGTCGACAACTCTCTCGACTCTTGTGTTACGTGTGTTATTAATATCATAATCATGTAAGATAACGTTCTTTTTTCTTGCAAAACTTATTATCTGGCATTTTTCTATATTAAGAGCAAGTTGGTTTCTATCGCACCACTGAAGGAGAGCTGCTAACTTAGATTGAAGAAAAGATACATCGGATAAGGATTGTATACAGTGATACAGTTTGAGGTCATCGGCGTAAAACAGGTGCGAGACATCAGACAGTACTGCAGAAAGATCAGCGATGAAAATATTGAAGAGGAGTGGACCAAGATGACTGCCCTGAGGTACCCCAGAGGTGACATTGAACTCACGAGACAACCGACCTTGAAACTTAACGCATTGTGTGCGGTCTTTCAAATATGACTGAATCCAGTTGAGCAGTGAACCATAGATGCCACGCGCCGCTTATCGCCTTTTTTGTGAATTGGTGTTATAAAGGATGGTTTCCAAAGTTTGGGAAATATACCAGATGTTAGCGATTTATTAAAAATAAGGAAGAGAGGTCTAACCAATTCATTTTTGCAGAGGGACAGGAAGCAAGGAGGAATAAGGTCAAGGCCGGGTCCTTTAAGTAGATCAAGATCTTCAATAGCATGAAGAATTTCATCTTCAGAAATGGTAATGTTATCAATTAAGATCTGTGTGGCTGTTTCTAACGACTCAAAATGAGGCGAGTTGACTGGATTGGAGTAAACATGCTGAAAATGATCAGTAAAGAATTCACAGATCTGCTCGGTGCAGGACGAGTCGGAGTCGTTGTATGACATTAAAGATGGGTAACCAGATGTTTTGCGCTTAACGTTAACAAAGTCGAAGAAATTTTTTGGATTGGATATAGTTTCCTCCGCTATGACGTTAACGTATGTTTGATAGGCCTTTTGCGATTTAATTTTGAATTCAAGTGCAAGTTCGTTATATTTACTCTTAGTCGCATCGCTTACACATTTATCTTTTCTTAGGAGCCTATATAGTTTATTTCTCTGGTTACGTAAATGTCTCAGATCACACCCCAGCCATGGTTCAGAAATTTTATTCCTTTTCTTGATTTTCGGTACGAAAGATTCAACGGCGTCAAAGATTATACGATAAAAGGTGGATAGAGCCGTATCCAAATCTAACTTTGACAGAGTACCGTACCAGTCAATGCTGGATAGAAGACTATTAATGTTTCCATAATCGCCATTGCGAGTTTGATTGTACGAAATAGAATTAAAAGTATCAGGAGTAGACAGTTCAATAGAAAAAGCGGAGTGATGTCTCGAGTTAGAAAACAGATTCTCGTTGTCATCAGTTAAACTGGCCACAACTTCGTCGTATGTATTAGAAAAAATAAGGTCTAGCCATACACCGTTCTGGTTGGGAGCAGAAGATATCAGCTGCAAGTCGTTACTATAGAAGGTGCTCATTAATTTGAAATCATTACTATCAAGGAGATTCACCGGAAGGAGTCGACCATCGTCATTGTCGATCACAAATTTTATATTAGGTCTATTCGCCAGTAATGATAATTTTATCGTCTTCGTTTGTCATTGCAGTGATATCACTTATAATTTTACAGACATTGTCGTAGACAGTATCATTCGATTTAGGAGGGACATAAAAAACGCCAATAAACACAGTAGATTTTCCCATTTTTATTTTCTTTGTAGTGACGAAATATAGTTGGAGCTTACATGTGATGCATATATTTCAAGATCTTTTTTAGCTTTATTTAAAGTGACACCTAACTCTTCATGGAATGAGAAATAAACGAGCCTAAGAGCCTCAAGATCGACTGGAAGCCCTTCTCTTTGAATCAAAATTTTCAAGCTGGTTTTTGTTTTACCGTCTATGCAGGTTGTGTCTGGCGCCTTGTACATATAAGCAAGGTAAAGACGAACGGACTCGTAAATTTTGTTATCTCTCAGTCGAGACATTAGGTATCTTTTTTCCAGATCAGCTCCCGATACCATAGTTGCCTTGACTGAAGGGGGCAGAAGAGGGTCTAAGAATGTCTTGGTTAAGTTGTTTGAGGCAGGCGATAACGGATGAGTAATAGATCCAGGCGAAACAGGAATCAAGTCCTCTCCACGAACAAAATTCCTGTATCTATCCTGATCAGTGGATTTAGGTACCAAGTAGGGACCTGCATCCAACTCTTGTGCACAAGATGCCACGGAATTTGAAGCTGTTTCAGAATCGCCAGCACGTACACAAACGGAGTGCAATGTTGAGTCAGCCGAAGAAGTGTGATTAACATTCAATTGTTTATGCGAGGGAGAAGTGGTTTTAGAGCTGGGGTTGGCGTGAGTATTGATTGATAGGCTATGGCTACTATCTGAGAGTTCACAAATATGCTTAAGGCTACTTAAATTACCACTATCTTTGGATTCAGGGCCAGTATTATGTTTGTTCCATTGTTTGAATAGCAAGCCATTCCAGGAACAGGCACTATTTTTCTTCTTGAAGCTCTTAAACAGCCAGGCGTATCTTGTGGGAATAGATACCTTAAACTCTCGTCGTCGCTGATGCCGGAAAGGAAGCTCCGCAACCTTGCATCCACTGATAAGTAGGACATCTTCTAACAACTTCCGAACTGTTATTGGGTTATTGAATTTTCTTGAACCCTTTACAAAAAATATGTTGTAGTCAGCCTGCGGGTTTGAGTCTGCAAGTTTCTGTATTCTGCTGTCCCACTCTTCAGCGGACCAGAAGGTGCCAAATTTGTAGATATGTCTTGGATTACGTGGTGTAGGGGGCGTTGTGTTACTGAAGTCTGTAACCAATGGATGAGTGATCGTTGGCCTAGTGAGACTATTTTGTTGACCTTGAATGAGATTGCAGCACAACTTTTCGACATTATTAATTTTCGATAGCAGCTGAGATAAATCTACATGGTCCTTAGGTTTGAAAAGGGATGAAGTCATTTTCTCGAGGCTGCTATGATGCTTTTCTAGCATTTTCTCAACTATATTTTGTAGAGACGAAGAATTTTTGCAACAATCGTTTTCGTTCGGGGAATAGCACAAAAAAGTCTCTTTGATCGAAGCGAGTTGAGAATCAAGCAAATCAAGCGATCTACACACTTTTTTGTTGCTCTCCGTAATTCTGGCAGCTAATTCGTCAAAACTGCATGCCATTTCTACAAAGCTGTCGTCATTGGCTCGAGACTGCTTTTGCTGTCGTGAAATCAGGCTATCTTTTTCATCGTTCAGCTTATCAATGTAGCCTATAAGTCTATCGAACATATTTCGTAGTGCGACATCAAACCCTTGGCAATCCGAGCATATAAAATGATTGTCCATGTACGGATGGTACCAATCTCTAGGCGCATCCATACATGCTCCATGAAGCTTTCTATTACAGAAGGCCCTGCAGGTGACAAATTTAAACGAATTGTCGAGTGCGATGCAGTTCGAGAGGCTGCATTTAATGCTCATTGTAAAAAAAAACAGTTTTAAATCGTTTTATAAGAATCGTTTTATAAGATCTATTTGAGTTCGCGCACTGATGTTATTTTTAATTTTAGTGAATAAAACACACTTACAGCAGTTTAGTAAGTAGGTCAAAAGTAAGAACGAAGTATACAAATTGTGGACTTAGCCCAAAACAATAAAAAAATCACATTCAGCAAGTAAAAAATTAAATCGTTTTTCGTTAAAGCATACTTTATTGCTTTGTGCATAATCTACGCGTTCTTTGGGGGTATATTAGAAAATTGTTTGCACTGGTAAAGAGCATGTTGACCTTTGCACATTACGCATGTATAATTAGGCTTCTTCACTTCGTTTGTAATGTTAAATGATTTTATTGGTACTCACGTTGTCGACTTAGTTCCTTCTAACATCTCTATCATTCGAAATCTAGTCTCCATAAATTTCTTAAGCTATTTCTAGGTCGGCAACTCGTCCGTCTTCTTTTGACTTAGCTGAAGCTCTCATTGTTTTCTCGATTCTTAGTCTAACTGAGAAACCACGAGATGATTGATGATCACGTCCCATGAGCTCGTATCGATATTTAAATTTGCGAGAGACTTCAAACATGCTGAAGTAGTGTCCAATACGTGTTTTATGGCGTTAGCTGTCTCGGCGTTGATTGATCTTTGTCCAAAAAGCCGCCTTAAAACTTCATTTGTATTGAATCTTTTATTGTTATAACGCCTCGTCAATAATAATAATCTTCAACACAATTTCAGCTTCTCCATGAAGACAACTCTTTAGGTAATGTAGTTTTTGGACAGCACTTGGGCTGAAGGTAAGCTTACAGATGTTGAACCTTTGTTTATCTCCTTTGAATCATCTTTCATTCGGGTCTTGTATTCTATGTAACATATGCTTCTACAACTTGTGCATATCTATCTTCGGAAAAATAAGATAAGTCAGCCTGTTCATCCTTCTCCAATTCACAAACTATTCTAGTGTGACGAGCATTAAATTGCTTCCATAGTGGCTCTTGTTTTCTTGTCTTATGAGACTTCTTATAGTTCCTAAACGTCTTCGTAATAAGCTTTAACAATTCGTCTTGATTAAGTATTAAAGAGTCTGTAGTAGTAGCCATCTGAATGTACTCCCGTTTCAAGAAACAAATATATATATATATATATACACATATATATATATATATATATATATATATATATATATATATATATATATATATATATATATATATATATATTCGGATTTACTTTAGCACAATTTAATTAAGTTCTCAATATCGCTTATTATATATGGTAATCACATAAAGTCTAGTTGAAAATCAATTAAAATATTCATAGAGTCCGAATTTGTTAAAGTTGAAGCTCTATGAAACTATGAATTTTATCAAGTATTACGAAGTTTAATCACCATTTTTCTATGTCCGTAGTATAGATTCATAAAAAATTACAAGTCTGAAAAGTCACTATTGTATTAAGCCAAAATTTTCACAAGTCCATAGAACAGAATCTTAAAACTTTTACAAGTACCAAATCGATAGAATTCTTCTAAGTTGACAGAACAGTTCACAATATTTCATAAGTCCACAGTTCACTTTCGTGAAACACTTAACTCCCGGGTTTCGGCTCTATGTTCATTTTGTTCAATCACTGACTTAAATAAGGAACTTTGATCTTTAATTAAACCACTTTTAAGCACACAACTGATTTATTTTACCAGAAAAACTCTCGAAATTTGATCATAGCTCAGCCTCATTATTTTTTGAGTGATAAGATGCTGGCGAGTTCTTAAATACGCACACCGCCATCTAGTACGTGATGGCTAAAGCGTTATGCGTAAAAAGCATCTAACAGATATTA
Source organism: Odontomyia ornata (assembly GCA_963969285.1). Lineage (NCBI taxonomy): Eukaryota > Metazoa > Arthropoda > Insecta > Diptera > Stratiomyidae > Odontomyia > Odontomyia ornata. Next base: position 128,916,172 of record OZ017740.1, read on the forward strand.
AACAACAGTTTATTATGTTGAAAAACCATCGGGTCTTGCTTCTTTGAGTGACGCTTCCAACCAATCCACAATAACCAAAAGCAAATTCGCGTCTTCCCGATATCAATACCGCCACGCTGATAGATATAAGTTACTCTAACTCTAACTGAAATATTCTATGCTAATAAAAGACCGAATACAAACTAATCCACTGCGTACCCGAACCGAGAGCCAAACCAATCATTCGTTTATCAATTTGAAATTCACTTACTCGCCAACATACTATCCTTTCCCTGCCCAAGCCACTGAAAAAAACTACCCTCCTGAAAGGAAAGAGAGTGTTAATTTGATTATACATGTTGTTTTTTCCATATTGAAATAATACGTTAATTTAAACTAGGATCAGTTCACAATTGTGAATTTCATAAGCACACCTCACATAATTCATAACCTTCAAACTACTCAGCTAGGTTAAAAACAAATACACTTACTCAAAAAAGTCTGCGTACACTTGCTGGTCGTAGCAAATATATCAAAACAAAAACCTTTGCCGTTTGTTCAAAACTTAAAATCTTTTCTTTATTATATTCATTAAACTAGATGGTACATAAATATGTAACTGATCACTCGTTTGCTGTTTAGAATAACCAAAATAAAAAAGTTTCCTCCAAAAAGTCATGAAAATCCATCAAAAAAAGTCTGCGTACACCTGAAAAAATTTATTCATTTTATTTGAAAACCACTATATTAGCTTTCAGATTTTGAACCTTAATATCTAGTAGCATAACCTTTCCTATAAATGACTTCGTTTAGCCTATTTTGCATCGATTGAACAAGTTTTGATGTTTCTCCGGCCGTTATTTTGTTCCACTCGTTCAAAATAACATTTTTTAATGACTCTTTGCTAGTTATGTCATGCTCTCGAATTTTTCTTTCAAGTAAATCCCACAAATGCTTAATTGGGTTTAAATCTGGTGATTGAGGAGGTGTACCTAAGAGTTTTGGGACGTTGTAGGCCAACCAAAGCCTATTTATTTCAGCTGTATGTTTGGGGTCATTATCGTGCTGAAAGAAAAATGCATTCCCCAGCCGCAATTTCTCGGCACTTTGCTTAATATTATTTTTTTAAATATTAAGGTACCCGTATTTATCCATTGTAGATTCTATAAAACGAGTTGCCCCACTCCACTGGCTGCCATACACCCCCAAACCATCACACCGCCGCCACCATGCTTTACAGTGGGAATCAAATTTTCTTTATTGAATTCTGTCGAGCGTTTTCTCCATACTAATTTGCGTCCTTTTATCCCAAATATACAAAACTTACTTTCGTCCGAAAAAAGAACGCTTTCCCAAAATTTTTTTCGCATATTTACATAATTTTTGGCGAATTCCACTCTCTTTTGGCGATTCCGTTCCGATATGAACGGGTTTTTACGTGCGACTCGACCATGGTAATCGCCTTTTCTGAGAATTATGCGCACTGTTTCATCGCTTATTGTTTTATTGTATTTCTTTCTTATATCCTGCGCAATTTGGAACGCGGTTAATTGGGGATTTTGTTTCACAGCATTAATAATACTCCTACGTTCACGTGCTGTAAGTTTGGGAGGACGTCCTGACCGATGCCGTGAAATAATCAAACCGCTTTCTTTGTAATTAGCAACAACCCTTTGGACCGAGGAATGGGTTCTCCCAACTAATTTTGCGATTTCACGAAAACCTTTCCCGTTTTCACGCAATTTTACTATGACTTTACGCTCACTAACACTGATTTCCTTATTTTTTACTTTCATATTAAAGAATAGTCTTTTATTCACGCAAAACACACAGACAATTTTCCAATGAAGTACTGTCACGCAGAACAATGAAAAAATGAAGGCATCAACATTGCACATTTCGGGGAGTCCCCAAATTTTGTGATGTGTACGCAGACTTTTTTGGGGCTGCTCACAGACTTCCAAGTATTGAAATTACTATATGTTCGATAATTTTGGGAATTTTTTAAACAAACCTGCTTCAATACATTTCTTGTAGTTTAGGCTCTTTTATCGAAATGATTAAATCAAGATCACATTATTGATTCATACGATTCCAACATAATTCAGTTTGTACTAATGAGATGTACGCAGACTTTTTTGAGTATGTGTATATTTCTATGATACCAAAAGTGTGTATAATTGCCTCAACTATTCTCGCTTATTTTTAACACCTAAAGTCTTCGTAATATCCTAGCTTAAAGTTATGCTTCCACCTGATTCCATTGCTGTGAATATTAGCTGAAAAGCTACTTCAAATACACTTCAAATACGAGCCTTAACAACACTTTACTGGAGAAACCATTAAAAACCTTTACTGTATGCATAAAAATTCAAAATTTCGGGGAAGTCCCTGTAGAGAGAATTCTAGTTCGAGTTCCATAGAAATATTTTTTGATATGATCAGTTCAACGCCATTATATTTCTTTAGTGAGAGTAGCAGTGAATGGTATTAATATTAGAATTGGTGAGACTTTATATTATACGAAAAAGTTTAAGCAAGGTGATAGTGTTTTATTTTCATTACTTTTCAAAAACATCAGTTTTTTTCTTAGTACTTACCTACATTGTATTGATCAAATCAAGTGTCATCACTGTGATATTGTTTTAGATTTTCGGCATGTTTTAAGAATTTTGGCCGAAATAAGTGTGTCAACGTGTATTACTTTAAATTTTTGGTACATTAAAATAATTTCTATTTATTTTAGTTGTGTAATATTTCTTTTTCAAGGTAAATTTGCTTACAGATATTTTTAATTGTCATAGATATAACGTAACATTGTAATCGCGAAATTGAACAGGATTCATACGATAAGTAAAACAAGTTGGGTAAACAGACCTACGCTCATGTCAGAAGGGTTTTGTATTCAATTTTCAAAATGCAGTCACCAGATTGAATAAAGTCAAGAAGCATGTCAATGACGATTTTATTGGAGAAACTATCAAATTCGAAGACCATACTATTATTAACAATGTTGAAAGAATTTCGACTTCTGAGGTTTTTGTTATTGTTCTACTCATAAATATCTCCCTTGATAATTATTTCAGATGTCCATTCGCGAGGGAGGAAACACATTTTTCATGTATTTCCCCCCTGTGCCCCCACTGAAGCAAAAACTGACAGTTTAACAACTGTTTTGAAAAGCTCCCATGAAAGCTATCATTTCATACTCATATCGGCTACGTTTGATGAATTTTTTTTCAGAGGCCACTCTCCTGTACTGTTATCATCGATTAATGGCCAATTTTTTCGAATCCTAGAGTTGTTACAAAGCCCTTTTGTTAGAAGCTCCCTCCCGCCTCCTTGACTTGTTTCACTTATGAGTATTAATTGTAGGTACTCAGCTTCAGTCATTCATTAAATTGAATCAAGTGTTCAAAGCATGCACCTTAAACGTTGAAGTTGGGAAAAAATAACTCAAAGTTATTCAATCTTCGCATTTAAAACAGCCACTATTTTGTTTTACGATTACTGATACCACTAGCTGAACTGATTCTCAAAGTTATTCATGACACCTATCATTCCTGAAATTTTCATGCAAATCCTAGCAAAACTGTAGTGTCTGAGTCGGTAAAAAGCGCATGTTGTTCCATAGCCATATGTTGCCATAGTAATACATGCAGCGCATATTGTTCCATAGTAATACAGGAAAATTCAAACCGCTATAACTTCGCTAAATATAATGCAATCTTTATGAAACTTGCAGGGTTGATCAATCTTATAAATAGACATCTGTTTCATTGAATTTAAGGGTACCGTTAAGATTTTATTCAAGAAAACATTAAATCGATAAATCATACTATTACTAACAAAGTTGAGTGAATTGCGACTTCTCACGTATTTGTTGTTGTTGTACTCATCAAGGCCTACATTCGTGATTTTTTTCAGATTTTTCGGATGGAAGGTGTCCAATCGCGAGGGGGGGGGACACAAATTTTTCGTGTATTTCCCCTCCCTGTGCACCCCTCGAAGCAAACTTTGCCAAATTAAGACCTGTTTTGAAAAGTTCTCATCAAGACCTTTCATTTGATACCCATATCGGCTACCTTCAATGAAATTTTTTTTTCGGGGGGTCACTCCCCGACATGGAGAGACCCCCCTTAAATACCTTATAAAATTTTTTTTGTAGTTGAACTTTGAAGAGATCACCACTTTACACCTATATACAAAATTTGATGCTTCTAGCTTAAGTAGTTTCCGAGAAAAACTGCTGTGACACACGGACGGACGGACGGACAGACAGACAGACGGACAGACGGACAGACGGACAGACAGGACGTGATTTTAGAAGGGTTTTGTAAAATTATTTTACAAAACCCTAAAAATTGAATGATGGCTGAAAATAAAGATATAATAAAAAAAAAAACAAAAGTTTTACTGATTCAGAAAATCGTAAGAGAAATGCCGAAAAAGACAAAGTTTTTGATGAAACCAGGAAACTTATGAATATCGAGAAATACTTGAAAGGAATTTCTAAAGCAAGTACAGCAGACGCTGAATCAGAACTTACCAGTTTCATGTCTGGATCCGAAAGCCTAGACTTGGAACAATCAGGTACCAATAATGCACAGTCGGCTATTCAAGGTGACCAGATCAATCAGGCCATTGAATCTCTGGCTGAAACATCTGAGTTGCTTGAAAGTCAAACTCAAAATATAAATTCGTTGATGAAAGAGTCAACTCAGATTGTGCTGAAAAATACAATGTTTCTGACTTAGCTACGAGGCCGAAGGTAGTCAGTTCAAGAAATTTAGACCAAATTATTTTGTGTGGACCCTCACAAATATTTTTAACTGGGCGTCATTTTTCTTCAGTTCATTATTCAAGAAAGCTATTAAATGAAGAAACTATCAGACGTCGGTGGCTGGTTTATTCAAAATCAAATGATAGTGTCTATTGCTTTTGCTGCCGATTGTTCGATTTAAAGCCAATTACTAATTTAACCACTGCTCAAGGATTGAAAAATTTGAAACATTAGAGCGAAGCTTTAAAAATGCATGAAAATAGTCCTGCACACAAAAAAGCTTTCATCCTATGGACTGAAGTTTAAATGGAGCTTAAAGCTGGATTAACCATTGATCAAGCAGAATAAGAAATAATTTCTAAGGAAAGATTACGATGAAACCTTGTGCTTCAAAGATTGGTGCATATAACATTGTATTTGGCTGAAAATAACATGGCGTTCAGAGGATCATCGGATAAATTATTTACACCAAACAATGGAAAATTCTGAGGCGTTGTACAATTATTGGCAAAGTTCGACCCCATTATGGAAAAGCATGTTAAGTTGGCCATAAAAGGTGATTTGACTGACCATTATTGTGGAAAAAGTATACAAAAAGAATTAAAAGAACTAATGGTATCTAAAGTTTTATTTACGAGTATAATGGTATCCCGTATAAAGAAGTCAAAGTACTCGTATTATGCAATTCTAGCCGATTGCACTCTTGATATCAATCATAAAGAGCAACTTTTAATCACGTTAAGATGCGCCGATAAACATAAAAGAATATTTTATATCATTTTTGCAAATAGATGATACAACGGGCGCAGGTCTCACAGGAAGTACCTTTTGGATGTCATAGCTATAATTGACCCTGTTTTGAATGATACAAAAAATGTTTAATTTATTTGCAGGATCGGCAAATAGATGGAAAATTTTAACCAATCACTTGAAAATATAGATACTAAAAAATGTTAGTGATACCCGCTGGGAAGCTTGAATTGAAAGCGCCAAAGCAGTACGTTATCAATTATATGAAATGTATGATGTTTTGGTTTCCTTAGCCGAAGCTACCAAGCAAAGCGATTCCGTATCGTCACACGAAGCGACAACGTTGGCAGGACAGATAAGGGATTTGGTCTTATTGTTGCTCTGATAATATGGTATGATGTTCCTTTCAAATTAACATTGTGAGTAAAGCAGGTCAGTCACCCAAAATAAACTTTGTTGACTTTACCAATATGCTTAATAAATGTTGTTCTTATTTGGAAACATATAGACAAATACGTTTCAAACAAGCTATTGTAACAGCAGTGAATCGGCATCAGAACTTGATACGAAACTAGCTTTTGAACCACATATGCGACTAAGGCGCATTAAACGCAGACCGGGTGAAGAAGCTGTTGATGAACCAATAACTAACCACGAAAAAAAATTTGAAGCCGAGTTTTGAACACTCTTTTAGACAACGTACTTACATCTATGAAGGTAAGGCTTCAATAGATGTAAGATTTTTCTATTACGTGGAATTTCTTGTTTAATATTCAAATCAAAATAAAGACCAGCTAATGCGATGTTGTTCTGCATAACAAGAGAAATTAACAATTAACTTTAAATCAGATGTTCTTCTTGTTCTTTTTAGCACTACAGCCCCTCTCCGGCCTTTGCTTAGAGATAGTTAGAGTATCTCATTTTCAGGACCGTATTGATTTTTTCGGAAGTTGGTTTGGTCAGTACAATGCTCCCGTGTGTCTGCTCAGCTATGATATGATCTGATTAAATCAGTACGTATCACCACTGAGTGAACACTCGTAGTCTGTCCGAAAAATCTCCTGAACTAAATCACGTTGCTCACCAACGAGATTTGAACATGGGACCTTTGGCTTATGCGTCTCATGCTTTAACCACTAAACTATACAGACTACATAGATGTTGATGGAAATTTATTGTGTGATGAAATTTTAAGTCTGCAGCACTATCTTGAAGACAGTCAGGCAACACCTATCGAAGCTTTAAACTATATTAAAAAGGACAATCTTCAAGAATTATATCCCAATACCTGGATAGCATTACGTTTTCTGTCAACAATTCCAGTGACTGTTGCAAGTGGTGAACGCAGTTTCCCCAAACTAAAATTAATAAAAACTTACTTACGATCTAATTTGTCTCAAACGAGATTAACCAGTTTGGCGTCACTGTCCATAGCAAATGAAATTTCAGAAAACCTAGATTTCGCGACACTTATAAGGGAGTTTGCTGACAAAAAGGCAACAAAAGTATAGTATTAGTCTTCATTATTAAATGTTTATTAGCTAATTAACAGACAATATAAATTCCTACATTGTTTCAAGACTGAATAGCTAAATAATATTAATAATAATTAATACTGCGTTTCATTAACAAATTCAATAAAAAATATTATCACTTTCCAAAAAGTTCCTTTTTAGTTCCAATAGGACGATTCAACCGGGGCGCCAATATGGTTAAGGCCGGTCCTGCGAGCCAGTTAGCCCAATGTGCGACCCCGAGATCATTTACTACCACTTAGCTGTGGGATTTAGAATGAGGAATCATGGAAGTTGGGGGTGGAGGAAACAAAGGGATCCATCTTCCTTTCTCAACCGGGCTTATACCCATCTACGGCGGAGTTAAGTATTGGTCTCCAACAATTTATATTCTCTTGGGCTTGAGGATGAAGAATATTTTCAAATGCTAGTACAACAAAACGTGGTGGCGTTTCGCTCTATGAGCTCATAAACTCCAAAGAGTAAACGGCTAACGTTTAGTGGCAGGCAATATGATTGGAACCCATTCAAGGAAGCATTTACTGCAATGTTTAAAGATGATCCAAACTTGATGCGCAATCTCAAACTGCAACATTTCAGTTCAGGGTGCTAGGTGCTAGGCTAACTTCAAAGTCATAGGAGCAAACTTGGGCATTGCATGGCAAGCATTTTATTTGAGATATAATAACAAAAATCATCGGCTTTCTATGCGATTTAGCTTACTTTTCAAAGCCACTCCAATGAGTAAAAGGTCAGTATTTTAAATTTTGCGGATATTGGACACAGCAGTTCACTGCACTCACGGGTTCAAATTATTGCAATGATCCGTGCGCATTGAGGTGATTGCTTCATTCAACTGCCAGTCACCTAATTAGATGCATCTACCCTTGAAAACTGAGAAAAATCATTGAAAAGTACGGATACATTCCCAGCTTATAGTCAATCAGTCACATTTTTGGAAAATCGCATTAAATCGAAATCTATTTCAGTACACCATACACCTAACGTTTCGAGCCTCCGTCAAACTCTAAGTCAAGGGTTGGTGCGCAGTGTGTTTGTACAAAGAAGCGCACTACATAAATTATTGTGCAACATGTACTCAGTCCAAGGTCGCGACAAGGTTTCAAACAGCCAAAAAGCAAAAACATGGGACTATATTTTAATTGCTTCTTACAACCAATGGGCTCTTTCACACGGGAATGGCAAAAACCCATATCCAAACAGGTTTCGCGCTTACGCCCCTATGTTTACACGTTGCATAGTTCAGCCAACCTATTTTTGTATACGATACATGTCTTGCGAGTGTATGTGTCAAAAGGGTCATTTGCGAACAACATGAGAGCGAAGACAGAGAGATAAGCGATTGAGAATTTATGTTTTAGCCTTGAATTGTGCACGAGGTAATAAAAACTGGAATGAAAAATGTATTTTATGATTGTTAAAGTTTGTCGATTCAAACTTCTATTGGATTTATTAGAATCCTCCGTGTTTTTCCGCTTTCTGAAAAATATATTCGAAATTTGAATATCTTTTTTAGTCGCATATTTTTCTTGATGTGTTGTAAACATGCTTATTATAATGTGATTCTATGAAGATTATGCGTACTGTTAATTTTCTATAGATTTACAATAGGCAATTTATCTTCATTGAAATCGTGATATTCGTCGTGTTGTTTCCTGAAATTGAACATGGCCTCCGCTTTCATAAATTTATTATGTACATAACGCGTAGCTTCTCGCATTTACGCATCCATTTTTGCACGCAAATTAAAGAAAGGCAATCGTTTCATGACGACTACCATCTTCACCGAATGTTCAATTCGGAATGCTTACCTGCGTTTGTATAAAATTTCCCCCACCAAATGATCAACAAAATGCGTTTGTGTATGTGCGTTACGCTCGCTCACCCTACAAAATGTTGGCTTGTTTTTACCATCAGGTCCCCTCAATGCCTCTCACTCTTCTTGCCCATATAACCTGTTTAACGCTCACTTTTAACGCTGCGTCTGAAAAAGCCCAATAAATTGACGTCTTAGACTGGTGACAAACTTCAGGTACGCGCACTCATTGACTCTTGTTCACAACGAACTTTTGTCACCAAAAAGGTTGCGCCGTCGTTACGTTTAGCTAGGTCTCCTCTGCACTTGACTGTATTCGGAGTGAACGGACAAACTGCAGCATCGTCTACCGTATATGTATCATTAATACGGGACGGGGTTTTCCCGGTACGATGGAATGTGGCGAGGCTTGTGCTGATCAGCAAGGGGAAGGGAAATCCTGAATTGCCGTCTGCATATCGCCCGTTATGCATGTTAGACATGGCTGGGAAAGTGCTAGAGAAACTCATCAAGCGAAGACTCACGCTTTCAACTCCGCTAGATATGGAGGATATTTAAAACACGCTAGAAAACCCTTTTCAAGTTCCAGAATATCTAATGCGGCTTTTGAGGGACTACCTAAAGGACCGAAGCCTGCTCTACGACGCGACACAGGGCCAACGAAGGATGGCTGTTACATCGAGTGGTGCCCAGGGATCTATCCTTGGGCTGCTAAGACTGGAGATGCTAGATGAGTCGCATTTGACCGTCATTGCAGGCGTGATACCTCTCGGCATCGTTGCTAGAGACCGCCGCTCCACTTATCTACGCCGAAAAGAGGACGCGAGGATGGCTGTTCGCGAAGAGAGACAGCGCTCACTCAACGATTGGCAGCAGTCTTGGGTGAATTGCACGAAGGGAAGGTGGACTGCGCGGCTCATCCCGGATGTGAGACAGTGGTGAAATTGAAGGCATGGTGAGACTGACTTCTATCTGACCCAGCTTTTAACCGGGAATGGGTGTTTTCAGTCTTACCTGCACAAGATTGGTAAATCAAGGTCCCCCGATCGTCGGTATTGCCCAGGAGAGGAGGACAATGCCTGCTACACATTTTTTCGTGCGTAAAATGGTACAAGCTGCGAAGGGCCCTTTACAGGGAGACGGGAGAGCTCACCCCGGATAATATAGTTGCGGTGATGCTCGAATCGGTTGACAAATGGAACCAGGTGGTATATTATGTTCGGGCAGTCCTAAAAGGTAAAAGGGACTCACAGCAGCCAGGGGTGTTGGGGCTAGGGGATCGCTTTGCTGGCACTTCCTCTTCCCCGCTCCCCTTCCGCTAGAAGATGGATCCCCCAGCTTGAAGGCGCCACACGACGTAACAAAACGAGACCTGGCCCGAAGTAATGTGTCAAACGTTTCCAGGCTGGGTTGTCAGGTTGACAGGGGAGGTGTTTAGTGAGTAGTCCAATCGTCTTCTTGCAAGCATGGGAGTTCCACACTCCGCGCGTAAATGGGCATTCACCTCAATACCACAAAAAAAATAAATCACGAATAGATTCTAAGTTACGAAATTTTTAGAAGACGAACGATTCTTACTGACAAACTTGAATTGTAGCTTTTGACAAATTTAAGGGTCCCCTTTTGATTTTATAATCAAAAACAATGAAGTTTATAAAATGAACTATTATAAACAAAGTTTGATTTCTGAGGTATTGGTTGCCCTTGTGCTCTTAAAGGCTTACCTCCATATGGGGAGACCTCCTAAAACACCTTATAATTTTTTTTGTGAAACTTTGAAGAGGGCCCAGTTTACACCTACTCACAAAATTTTATGCTTCTAGCTTTTATAGTTTGCGAGGAGAAATGCTGTGACACACGGAGGGGCGGACAGACAGGTCGCAATTTTAGTAGGGTCTTGCGAAATTATTTTACAAACACCTAAAAATAAGTACGAAAACCAAATGGCAAGAAACATATATGTAGTAATCGAGGAGGTATGGCTCAAAAAGCCAGCGTGCGAGAGTTTTGAATAAAAATAAAATAATCTGTACCTCTTTCTAACATAATGAAATCGTCTTTCATTCGGTGTAGTTCCCTGTTTCGTGTTCCAGGATTTTAATTGTTTAGAATTAGAGAAAAATGACGTTACGTTCCTACGTTGGACTGTTACGCCTTGAAGACGTCCTCCGATCGCACCCGTTTTATTTCAAAGCTGCCAAATGTGCCATTGAGATATATCTTAGACTATTTGACAAGCCTCTGGAAAATGAGAAGGCAGTTGTGTCAAACGATTTGTATCAATTAGGAATGCTGTCGATGTCAAATATATAAAATAGGTGATTCAGAAAGTGTGTAGCCATAATGGCTGAGAAAGTGATGGTCATTTTGAAGCGTAATGAAAATACTGGATTCGGGTTTTCGCTACTTGGTAGTAGTGGTTTACCGCATGTTATTTACGATATAGTGGAAAACTCTCCAGCCGCTGATTGTGGCAAGCTTGAAGCGGGTGATATAATATTGAAGGTAAACGATATAGATGTGCATCAGTACACAACAAAAGAAGTTTTAAAATGTCTTCGCCTTTCAAAAGATTCAGTATGCTTAGAAGTAGAAAGAGACCCAGTTATCAAAACACATATTAAAGAACATCTTATTCGTTCGAGCAATTCACATTATGCAGACGTACAACCTTTGAATATCTTCAATATCAAACCATCCGAAAACACTATATCATCGACATCTCAACATAAACACAAAAGTAATTCTTCATTGGGTCGTATAAATGTGAATATTCAACGGAAAAATTCTGTCGATTCAACATGTCGCAAATCTCGGATTCCAACTGCAGTTAAGAGCCCCCCAACAAAAAAAAAGCATTTCCTCTCAGCTGAGTTCTAAGAAGCAAAAATCTTCACATATTCCAACACCAAATGGACATAATCTAATACGGAATGATGCCAATGAAGACTCCCCTGTATCATTTACTGTTCAAAATTCGGGAAAAGCTCGTTTTGAAGCATACATGATGACTGGTGACTTAATTCTGAATCTTTCGCGAACACCTCAAAGTAACAGTTTAGTAATAAAACAAGCGAGGAAGGTGGACAGTTTATGTGATTCATCAGAAAAATTCATGCAGCCAAACGGAGCCATAGCACCCCGAGCAACTGGAGAATCATCGCCATCGTCGCCCTCATATTCCGAGGAACCCGAATGTTCCACAGAAAACAAAAATAAGAAAAAAAAAAAAATATTACGAAGCGTTAACACAAAATCCACTGAAACAGACTTTCCAAGTGAAAATTTGCGTGATAGTACGAAGGGATCTTCCGCAATTCACTTTCAAATTAATAAAGCTATTAAAAATGCCATCGGATAATTCATTAACGGGAGGTACATTCGCTCCACGCAATTCCGAACCGCCTAATTTAACCGAATCAATGCAACTTATGGATGAAATTTTATCTAATACGTCGCTTGATCGTATGGCTTGTATTGATAAATTAGAAGCCATACTATCGGCAGCTACACTTTTGCCAAGCGATCAGATCTTCACTACTTCAGAAGTGAATGATCAGCTTGGAACCAATTACGCAACGACAGAAAACTTACAAATCATTCGAGAAAAGGCGAAAAATATCAAAAATTGCGCATGCAATTGCCATCGAAGTGGAGGTGGTGGCGATTCAATTGGTAACAGTCGTAGCGCAACACCTAATCCAAAAATTGCCTCAGGAAATACAAAAAACGAAGCAGCATCAAAAACTCTTAGTACAGGTGATGTTGTTATAACGAAAATCTTTTTCCAAGAGGATCAAGAGAAAGCCCAAGAAAAAGTGCTACCCTCATCGCCACGTCGCGCAGTTACACAAACGCTTAGCAAATAAATTGATTCAAATAGATATTATTGAGCGGAGTAATAGCGGTGGCGATAGCGGGAGTAGGACCGGTTGGTGTTGCTGGTGCTGTCGCGAAGAGATGGGGAGTGGAGTTGCAACCGCGAACGCGCGTGGACGCGAGGAGTGAAAGCATTCTTAGACCGTCTCGTTTATATTTTTTTTTCATGAAAAGTGCTAATAATTGCATTAAGTATCGAGACTATATGCAAAGTGAATAACTGAATGTGTAAACAACCTATTAGCGCGCAAGCAGTGATTAATATAGGATGAGTGAAAGTACAGCGATCACCAAGAACAACGGGTTCATTGCAATGCTCTATTTCGGTGATGTTTGAGAAAAACGTTTGTGTGAATAGCGTTTGCATTATTTTTGCCCGAAACGCTTGCAAAGTCCGACGAACTAAGAGTGTGTAGCTTGCTTGCAAAGTGAAGGATGCAATTCTGAGTTTTGTGGTGCCCGCCTGTTTTGTGTGCGGAAATTGCGAGATTTCCAAGTGTACGCTCCGCTTGTGGCTGTTTTGTTGCCAATTAATGTAGACAAATCATCTCCACGCGCTTTGTGCTTTAATTGCCATACACATTTCGTGAAGTTCACATGGATGTTGCAACCACTTTTCCTTTCTCATTGGCTACCACGCACCCTATGATTGCTTTTGCAGCCTTGGGACACTTAATCTTGTGAATACTACACCGAAATTTCGGTTTTGTTCTCATTCAGTAAGGACTTTGGTGTGTTGGATGGTCTGCTTGGCAATTTGTTGGTTCGGACTTCATCGCGTAACAACGGCCGGTGCTAAACGAGGAACGCCCGTGGGGATTTGATGCGTACGCTCAAGTCAAGGACGTGACGAATTATGCGCTGGGATTTTTCTTCTCGCACGAGAACTGTATGCAAAATAAGACACCTGAAGGAGGCGCCAAAGAATTGGATACTATCACAGAGAAATATTTCCAACGAGATTAACGCGTGAACGTGATTGAAAGTTTAAAAAATGAGCTATCTCCATTTAATGTAAATCTACAAGTGATCGTGCAGAAACTCTCGCACTAATTGTTAGATAAACTTATAACGTTTTTGATCTGAGAATTTAAATTAATGAAAGTTTCAGAGGACACCCGCATTCTTCATCGAGCGCTCGAAGGACCATGTGGGGTAGGTAGCCTTTTATTGCGTTAAATTTTTTTTGTAATTATATTTCAAATTTTGCTTTTGGGTTTGTTTTTCTCAGATATATTTTAAATTCTTTTGCCTTTCGTTCTTTGTATTTATATTTCAAATTTTGCTTTTGGGTTTGTTTTTCTCAGATATATTTTAAATTCTTTTGCCTTTCGTTCTTTGTATTTATATTTCAAATTTTGCTTATCTTTTTAATTTAAATTTTTTGCGTTAATAAAATGAATTGCTAGAGAGTAATGCTGGTCTTTTCATTTTTGTCCTGTTTGACCGGGTATAGGATCCGGTACGGTGGCAGGCTTTCCTCATTAAACATGAGCCAGCCACCGGGTACAATGTAATCTTTTTGGTTTCAGGTGACGTCGCGGGTTGAGTGGCCCAAGCAGAGTGCCTCCTTATGGCATAGAGTTATGCATTCAAATTGTATAATTCTATGGCATAAATTGGTCACCGGGGTACTCCCCTTCTGATGGGAAAGTTCATGCAATTCAAGTTGTATGAGTTTTCCACTCAGAAGAGGAATACCTGCCCACTGCAACAGAATATATATGGATTTATTCCGGTTGGGTGGGTGCGAAGGGGCTCCACCATCACCCGTTTGCCCCTCTTTCATTTGTGGGCCATGAACTTCGTCGGGTAATGACAAGGTTACCCCAAGTCCGCCTTTCTTTTCAGGTTCCACTTGTTCTCGTAACAAGCTCTAATTCCCTCTATGGAGTTATCTACAATTTTTGCGACTTCGGTTGCCCCTGGATCTCCAGCAGTCAAATTCGTGAGTGCGGAATTTTTTTGTAGTGGGTCCTCGTGCTGGGGAAATGAACCCGCCCCACGACACCGCAATGCTAGCCTGCCAGCGCATTCACGCGTCTCCAGACGAGGGCATTCTCGGCAGATACCGACACCTTCTTCTGCCGAGGCAGCAAACCATCGCTGCAGTCCTTCACGGACATATTGAAACTCATAATATTCACTACATATATTACCAACAATCCTTATTTTTTTGGATGATATATGTTTTTAAACAGCTATTATTTTGGCTTTTGTTACTATTACTTATTTTTAAGTTCCTATAACCAGAATCACGTACAGCAAAATTGTTGTCTCTGTGGATTTTTTTTAACGCTAAGTACTGTCATATATAATGTAATTTAAATGTAAAATCATCTAATCTGGGCAATAAATGAAAAAGATTGTTGTTAAATTGCAGCAAAATGGCAGTCAATGCAAAGTGAGTATCAATGATTTTTGGGATTTAGTAACAAACTTATTTTTACAATATTTTATTAAAATCGATACATGTTTGTCTGCCCGTCCAGCATTGCGTCACATAAAGTTGGTTCAAGAAATAGAGAAGCTAGAGTCATCAAATCTTGTGAACAATTCAGAAGTTTCTGGTTAATGAAGGCTTGATCGCCGCACAAAATTTAAAAGGGTCTCGCAATGTAAGGAAAGGACCCCTTGAAAAACTTTTCTCATCAACTTGGATTACGCAGTAAGCAGGGAAAGCAAAAGCACACGAGATAATGTTCCCCTCCATTGCGATCGGTCACCAGGAGACCACAAAATTTGATATTTGAAGATCTGTAGACCCGTGTAATTTTCGAGCAGGTTAATCTCCACCTTTTAAAGGATATTTATTTGTTTTCTCAGAGGTTTCCCTTAAAACTTAACAAGCAATTCCGCTTTTCTCAGGATTCATTCCTAAACTTTATTCATCCCTCAATATAGTATCTACATAATCTTTTCATAACGGCTTGATTATTCTGCAGACTACATTCCCTTTTATCTATAAATAGCTTTGCAAACATTTGAAGAAAGATGATATTTCATAAACTTTTGGAATACAACAATTAAAACTTTTGCATTACCATTTAAACTTAAAGTTTAATTACGACATCCACTAGCACTATTGGTTGTATCACTGTGCGCTCCAGCAATGACAACAGTTTCCAAGTTCTACTTCATCCAACTTTATGGCAGACTGTTCACACAATCCTAGTTTGCCATGCCAAGAAACAATAGAAATCGTCTCGAACATTTGGTCGTTAATTTGTTCGGCATATTGAGATGTTGTGAATATTGAGACGTTCCAATAGCTAATTATTCGTTCGATTTCATAGCCATTCGCTTCAACGATTGCAAAAATAGCATGGATAGGAAGGAATACGGAATACCATAACTACTACATTTGCGCTGCGTACAAAACCAGAAGGTGTGACGAAAATTAACGACAAGACAATTTCAGCAACGTGTTTTGTAAACACACAAGTTCGTAAACGTTTGGATAAACAAAAACAGAAATTCTTTGCCTTGAATATAGTCGGCCGACAAGGTGTTTGTGATTCTCAAACCACCCGCAACACATATAATTCTAGGGATAAAATAAGATTGTCTGAGACAAGAGGGCGGAGGCAATCGATGATTATTGAAGGCGTATTGGAAAGTTTGATGTTTTCATTATCCGCTTCAATGAATTTTCCGTTTAATGGATATTATTTATATCGCAGAGGTAATGGGTAAAAGCTACGGATGATAAGTTTTAAGGACTCGTCAGTTTTTTAATCAATGAATAATTAATAAAGTGCAATGATAAAGAACGTTTCTAATATGTTATGACAAACTTTTTTAGATAAACTTTAATTGGATCATTTCACCCTTTTCACATCAACTTAATGTAAATCTATACGACAAATTTGCTCTACATTGAAGCTTTTCTAACGTCGCGCGGATATCGATCACTCTTTCGGATGGCTCCGATAACTTTTTAGGGTTTTGTAAAATAATTTTACAAAACCCTTCTAAAATCGCGCCCTGTATGTCCGTCTGTCTGTCCGTCCGTCCGTGTGTCACAGCAGTTTTTCTCGGAAACTACTTAAGCTAGAAACATCAAATTTTGTATGCAGGTGTAAAGTGGTGTTCTCCTCAAAGTTCAAATATAAAAAAAAATTTTATAAGGTATTTAAGGGGGGTCTCCCCATATAGGGGAGTGACCCCCCGAAAAAAAATTTCATTGAAGGTGGCCGATATGGGTATCAAATGAAAGGTCTTGAACTTTTCAAAACAGTTCTTCGTTTGGCAAAGTTTGCTTCGAGGGGCGCACAGGGAGGGAAAATACACGAAAAATTTGTGTCCCCCCCCCTCGCGATTGGACACCTGTGATCCGAAAAATCTGAAAAAAAGGCAAGAATGTAGGTCTTGATGAGCACAACAACAACAAATACGTTAGAAGTCGCAATTCACTCAACTTTGTTAGTAATAGTATGATTTATCGATTTTATGTTTTCTTTAATAAAATCGTAGCGGTTCAGTACACAGATGACTATTAATAAAGTTGATATACCCTGCAAGTTTCATAAAGATTGAATCATATTTAGCGAAGTTATAGTGGTTTGAATTTTCCTGTAGTACTATGGAACAACATGCGCTGCATTTATTACTATGGCAACATACCAGTATGGGTATGGAACAATATGCGCTTTTTACCGACTCAGATACTACAGTTTTGCTAGGATTTGCATGAAAATTTCAGGAATGATAGGTGTCATGAATATCTTTGAGAATCGGTTCAGCCAGTGGTATCAGTAATCGTAAAATAAAATAGTGGCTGTTTTAAATGCGAAGATTGAATAATTTTGAGTTATTTTTTCCCAACTTCAACGTTTAAGGTGCATGCTTTGACACTTGATTCAATTTAATGAATGACTGAAGATGAGTACCTACAATTAATACTCATAAGCGAAACAAGGCAAGGAGGCGGGAGAGAGCTCCTAGCAAATGGGCTTTGTAACCATTCTAGGATTCGAAAAAATTGGCCATTTATCGATGATAACAGTACAGGAGAGTGGCCCCTGAAAAAAAATTCATCAAACGTAGCCGATATGAGCATGAAATGAAAGTTTACATGGGAGCTTTTCAAAACAGTTGTTAAACTGTCAGTTTTTGCTTCAGTGGAGGCACAGGGGGGAAATACGTGAAAAATGTGTTTCCTCCCTCGCGAATGGATACCTGAAATAATTATCAAGGGAGATATTTATGAGTATAACAATAACAAAAACCTCAGAAGTCGAAATTCGTTCAACTTCGTTAATAATAGTATGATCTTCGAATTTCATATTTTCTCGAATAAAATCGTCTTTGACATGTTTCATGATTTTATTCGATCTGGTGACTGCATTTTGTAAATTGAATACAAAACCCTTCTGACATGAGCGTAGGTCTGTTTACCCAACTTGTTTAAATTACTTTAAGGAATTGCTTGCAGCTACATAAATGAGTTGCATATTTTTAATAATAATTGTTCTGAAAAATTATTAGCGAAGAAAAATGTTTTGGTACTTAGGAAATCTACAATTAGCTACTTTTTAAGGTTTAAGAACTACAAAATTGCGTATGATATTATTGTTCCAGTTACATTGCGGAAATGAAGGGAGGCTTGGAATGAAAAGGAATATTGAATAAGAAAATTTGAACATGGAAGCGTATTACGCTATCAAATGAAGAACAAGAAAGATTTACCAGAGAAAACGAAGAAATAAAATTTTGAATTCAATCTTTGGAGAAAATGATTCGAAAATTATCAAACGTTCGTAATTGATTTCATTTTCGCAAAATAATTCTGAAATGTAAACCTTCCTTCCTTTTAATTTTGCGTGTTTGATTTTATTTTCGTAATCGATTTTCGACCGTTATCGTTCGATCTTCTTCAGGGATTCTTTCACTTAACCTAAAGATCCTACTTATATATTGGGTGTACAACTTAATAACCGGAATTTGACGCTAGATGTCCGTACTAACAAATATCGTGAAAGCTCAAACTTTATATATATACATATATATATATATATATATATATATATATATATATATATATATATATATATATATATATATATATGTAATTTTGAAGGTACATTTGACAGCTATCAAAATCAGTCAATAAAACAATTTTATCTTGTGTGCATCATTATTATTTTTCACGATGAATAACTTCGAAAATTTGGAGAAAAAGACAGCATTTGCGGGAGGTTCTGTTGGGTCATCTTTTTGCAAAGAAAACTGCTGCGGAAAGTCATCGTTTGCTTGTAAAAGTTAATGGCGATGATGCTTTAGCAAAAACACAGTGTTTTGAATGGTTTCAACTCTTAAAACGTGCCGATTTTGACATCAAAGACAAAGAACGCCCAGGATAGCCAAAAAAGTTTGAAGATGAAGAACTGGAGCCGCCACTCCATGAGGATTCGTGTTAAACGCAAGACGAACTGGCCAAATTGTTGAGAGTGACTCAGCAAGCCATTTCGAAACGTTTGAAAGCCGCCGGATACATTCAGAAGCAAGGTGATTGGGTCCCTGATGAGTTGAAGCCGAGAGACGTTGAACGGCGCTTCTGTATGTCTGAAATGCTGCTTGAGCGACATATAAAGAAATCATTTTTGCATCGGATCGTGACTAGGGATGAAAAATGGATGAATTAGGACAATCCCAATTGCGAAAAGTCAAACGTGAATCCCGGCCACCCAGCCAAATCAACGGCGAAGCCAAATATCCATGGCGCCAAGGTTATGCTTGGTATTTAGTGGGATCAGAAGGGTCCGTTTGAAGCGTGCCATCATCGAAAAACGCCCGGAATATGCGACCAGACACGAGGCTATAATTTTTCATCATGACAACGCTCGGCCGCATGTTGCAAGACCCGCGAAAAACTAGTTGGAAAAAAAATGAATGGGAAGTTTTGACCCACCCGCCTTATAGTTCGAACCTTGCTCCGCTTGACTTTCATTTATTTCGCTCGATGCAAAACGCCCTCACCGGAATACGCTTCACTTCAGAGCAAGCCATCCGAAATTGGAAAGACTCATTTTTGGCCGCCAAGCCGGCGGATTTTTTTTGGGATTGAATTCAGAAATTGCCTGAAAGATGGGGAAATGTTGTAGCTTCCGATGGAACGATGAATCTTAAGTCCTTAATAACATTGAATGATGTTTCCTAAAGAGGGTAGTTAAAATTTACTTTTTTCAAATTTCTTTTGTTACATTTGAAAATTACTAAACTAATTAGCTTGAAGAGCCAGGATTTACAGTTACCTGCGTCGCTGTTCATTAACACGGCTATTTCTCTTGAAAGGGTGAGACTTTCCATTGCATCCAGCTCTCTCGCATCTTTTGCTTCTCGTATTGGTGTTGTGTCATCCACTGTGATTTCATGTCGTTGAGTTTAATATGCTCCGCTACTGCTGATCTTAAGTTATTCTTCTTTCCTTTTTCCCTCGCTGCACTTGCTTCGCTTAAGTGTTCTCGTACCCTAGTGTTGATTAATCTTCTTGTTTGTCCAATGTAAACTTTGTGCCAGTCGGGGCATTCGATCCGGCAAATGCCTAATTTCTCGTGTGGTTGCCGTTTATCCATAGTTGACCCGAAGATGTTTTTCAGCTAATTTTTGCTACTTGATTCGATTATTCGTATGGACTCATGACGTCTTAACCTCCTTTTCAATTGATCTGTGACACCTTCGTAGTAGGTAACTTCCTTCCAGTACACCTTTGAGAATCCGGGTTGAAGAGTGTTGACCGTTCTTTCCTTTGCCGAGATTTTCTGATTTTGTACACAATTCTCTTGATCGTTGTGGGCTTGAATCCATTGAACTTCGCAGTGTCGAGAATATACTGCATTTTCTTTTCCCTGCCTGCCATATTGAACGGTAGATCTTACATCTTGTGAATCATGGCTTGATAAGGTGAAATTTTCACTTGTTGTGTCTGGTTGGATGTATTCGAAACCGTCCGTTGTGTATGTCTTGCCTTCCCGTAGATTAACAAGCTGATGTCGCCACTTTTTTTATACCAATGTGTCCAGGAAAGCCAATTGATATTTTTGTGCGCATTGTTCAGTTCCACCAATATTTGTTGCAGGTCTCTTTTCTTTACATAAGCGAAAACATCATCTACCTACCCGATCCAGCATCTCGGTAATTGGTTCTTCATTTTGAGTCCATCTTCCAGTCGCGTCATAGACATTTCACTTAAAACGGTGATAGTGGATTTTCCATAGCTCCTCCTCCTTTAGTCTTGTAGAATTTCCCCTGGAACGTGAAGAAGTTCTCTGTCATACACAGCTTCAATAACTGGAGATACGGTCTCCTTTTCGTCTTCTATGCTGTGGAATTGTCTTGTTTAAGTAACCACTCCTCGATGTAGCCAAGTGTTTCCATCACTGGTATACTGGGAAGGAGAGCTTTCACATCAAACGATACCATCACGTCGTCTTCTGTTGGCGGGCCATATGTAGTAATCGAGCAGTTATACTAGCAAACTGCTCGAAAACCCTCGTATCTCCTATCCAAAATTGTCATGGCAGATTTAAAAAAAAACTGTAATTTTTTCCCCTGTAATTGTAATTTGTAGAATAGTTTTTCTTCTTATTATTATTATTAAATGTAACTTCATATCAAGTTTCCTCGATAGTAAATTTAAACGCTTTCCTTTAATTATATTTCTCAGGAAATTTAATTTTTATTACTATTTAAAAATTTCATTTCTTTACTTCATCTAAATTTCTTCACTTCATCGAAATTTTTCTTGCTTCGTTTAAATTTCTTTAGTTCATTTAAAATATTCCGACTTCAGGTAAATTTTGGTTTTTAAAAATTTAAATCTGCCCATTGCAATTTTGGAGGTGTGGAAATACTGATTAAGTGCAGAACAACGGTGCATTGCATGATGAAATGCATTCGAGTTCAGCTGGGTGGACAGCTGATGGGAATTCACCGTAGGCAAACTGATGAAAAAGAATGACAGGGGACACATTGGTCATCGAGACAAGCACCATGTGGTTTTCCAATGCCGGGAAGTTTACGGCTAGAGAAAGGAGTCGAGTGCGCGAGGTGGGTGTGATTGCAAGTCTGTTGTTCGGCTCAAATTTGAGTTGGTTCGTATTCTATCTAAGTTCGAAAGTGAGTGGAAAGTGAGTAGAATTGATGGGTGAATCTAAGTGTTGATATTTCAGTGATTTGATACGTTCCTTGATTAAGGGCGAGATAAAAAATTGATAAATAGGGGGCTCAAAGAGTGTTGCATCGCGATCAAATATCTCATGGTGTTCGTCAATCTTCTATTTTGGGTAAGGCTATTTTGTTTTGATGATTCTATTGTTGGTTGTATGAAGAATTATGATTAATTTGAATCTACAGAATTGTGTATGAATGATGTTATTGGGATTGACCTTATTGGGATTCACTTAAAAGCAATTGTATTCACATATAGGTTATGAAAATTGTGACGTCATTCTCGAGTGGGAAGCTTTTGCCTTGCCTACCTCAAGTTAGATGGAGCCCGGAATAGCAGCCAAGAACACGGAAACCAAGGCAAAGCATTTTCTGACAAGTGTCTTTCGCCCGTTTTTGTTAGTGATTTTGGATGGATATTACGCGAACGAAAATAGCCATGCGCAATGTGACACAAACACGAGAAATGATTATATTTATGAAATTCTGAGATATTGCTTTGATGATCAGACGCGCTAACATTGATGCGAATTTGCCGAAATTATGAGAAGATAACTCCTCGATTGACAGATCTCAGCGTGAAGATTAGTGACTGTTAGTTCGCAAATGCAGATTTGATTAGACACAAGTGTAAAAAACTAGTAAATACACGGTGTATATTTGCGTGATTAGATACAAGTGCGTGTAGGGTCGGAGTAAATTGATCGCGATTGAAATGAACAGAGTGGCGTTTGCGAAGATTCTGTAGCAAGAAGTGATGAAAAAGAACCGAAAAAGCCACAAGCATCAAGTTTCGACGATATTAGATTTTAATGACATCGTGAACTAAAATCTATTGTTTGTTTCGTGTTAATTTGCGTTTCGGTTTAAATCAACATCTTCAACAGTTACATTGTCGCAAAAAATATTAAAAAATTAGCTTTCTTTTACAAAATTAAAAGTAAATTTTGCAAATCTGCGATTGTTATTTGAAATTTATTCGTCAGTTTTCACCAATTTCCATTAAGTCGCGAGTCCAAAATCCACCTCAGATAGCGAAAACTTAGCAAGTGCACCACCGATATCACAACAAAAGCGCAAGAGGAAAAAGAGAAGTAAATACAATTTGTTGCTGGTTTTTGAACCCAAGCATTTCTGATAATGAAATACGAGTATCTTCGACGTTGCGCCTTCAGCAGGTTTATTGACTTCTGGTTGAAGCAATGTGACCTGATGAAATTTTACATCACCCATCAAAGTTGAGCCAAGTACTCGTATTGGTGCTTGAGCGTGGTGACGGCAGCTGTAGAATACGGGAGTTGGAGACAACACAAAGGCAGCTGTTATCCGATTAGGTCTTATGAAAATGATCAAATTTGTTGATGTTTTCTACCCGGGGAGCAAACTGTATAATTCTTTGAAAGCTGCGGTGTAGCTGATTTAATTACAACTTGTTATGGTGGCAGAAATCGTTAAGTATCAGAAGCGTTAAATAAATTAAAGAACTGGAAGCAATTCACGAAATTTGTTCTGGCAATATGAAAGCTTGTGACCTTATCGATTGTATACGCAATCATCCGGAACACATGTAAGTTTGGATGCAATCTTGTCTTTTGATTATATTTCTTATAATTTTTTTTGCTTCGGTTTCATAAACACTCACCATTTATGTATGTAGATAACATCATTTATAAATATGTTTTGTAAATGATCCAAATCATTGAATTAGTTTCAGAAATTGTTTCCTATTCGATCTATTGTTCTATTAGTTAGTTTAAAGCATGTGTTTTGTTTATGTGTAGTTTATTTCTTCTGTATGCTGGTATGGTTTGTAGAAAAATCATTTTTATGCTAGGTTTTCACATATTTTAAATTTAAATTACAACGTACAAAATTTATGAAAATGTTAGGATTTAAACATTCCATATCTTGTGAAGCAATTGTTGGTGGTTGCTCAGAAGCTTTAAATGGAAAATATTTTTTATTATTTCAATGACCAGAAAAAAGCTTCGAAGTTGCAAAAATGTTTCGTACATTCTTTTTATTGGCCTTGCTTCAATTGGATGTTACGTGTAACAATGTTTAAATTTTAACTTTTTGAAATTTCATCAAAACATGTGAATACCTAGCATTACTTCAAGTTAAAGGATAATGAATCAAATTCAATGAGTTATTTTAAGTTTCATGATGGGATTAAGAAAACAAAAATCAACTGCCAAAGATCGATAGTTGGGTGCTGGTGTACTTATTTGTGAACATTTTATTGTGTTTTAAAAACCTACGAGGCACCTCAGAAATGTTAAAACATATCGTTAAAAGTTACACTTTAATGTAAATCATAGTCATACGTTTCCCACCAAATAACGGTTTACATTCTATTTTTGTCAGCACAACCAATTTATTCATTTGAAAATTACACAGGTGGTTGATGCTTTTAATGTTAGAGACAAAATTTGAGTCTACATATTATACACACACACTTTTCCTTCTCATGTTTACAATTGGTCACAAGACAAGCTAATTTAACTTGTCAGAACTTTGGAGTAATATTAAGAAATGTCAGTTGTTTTCCTATACACTGTGGTATTTTTTTAATTGTACATCGCATCAGATTTATTTTTGGTGGATCGGTAAACTCTTCTTACTGAATAGAAAGCATAACTTTTACCTGCTCAATTTAGAAGTGTAGGAAAAAACTTAATGTTTCACGAACTAATATTTGTGATATGCCAAAGTGGTGCTAGCGGTGTTGCATCACTTGACTGTTACACCCGCTGTTGTAGATGAATAATTTTCCTATACATGTAATTAAAAAAAGATACGCACGGTTGTTTGAATAAATAATGAATTGTTAAACGAAAAACTTCGGTCTTTCCATTTTGGCTCTTTCTGACCGGGTAAAGGACCCGGTACGGTGGAAGGCTTTTCCCCACAAAAATGAGCTAGCCATCGGGCGCGCTCCAACTTTCTTTTAGTTTCAGGGACTCTCGTGGGTTGAGTGGCCTCTAGCCAAGGTGCCTTTTTATAGTATAGGATTATGGGATCCGATTGCATAACTCTATGACATAAATTGGTCACCGGTATATTTCTATTCTGATGGGAAGGCTCATGCAAAGTATGTTTGTATGATTTTTCCACTCAGAAGGGAAATGTGTGGCCGCTGCAACGTTTTTGGATCTTGATCCGGTTGGGCAGGTGCGATGTGGCACTCTTATTTATGGGCCATGAGAATCGTCGATTAACGACGAAGTTACCCTAAGTCCGTCTGTGTTGGCTTGTTTCAACTTGTTCTCTGGAACAAGCAATTTTCCTCTTTGTAGTTACCTACATTTTTCGACTCCTGTTTATCAGACCCAAGAATTCGTGAATGCGAAATTCTTTTGTAGTGGGTCCTTGTGCTGGGGGGATGAACCCGCCCCACGACACCGCAATGCTAACCTGCCAGCGCATTCATGCGTCCCAAGACAAGGCCATTCTCGGCGAAGCTTAACATCTTCTTCCACCGAGGCAGTAGACCATCGCTGCAGTTCTTTACGGACTTTTACGCCTACCATTCACTACACATATGTTTACAGCTTTTCCGTGAACTCCTTGGTGTTCTTGACGGAGTTGTTCTCACTCGGTTGCATATTTTTGAATTCCTCCACTAGCCATCTTGCTAGTTTTTGCGTTGGAGCGTTCACAACTGATATTATTTCTCGCATCTCATCTCCTTCCTTGCGAATCTTGGGCAAGCATTTGATCCTTGGTAGAGTTGGGTTCGTTTCGCAGCTTTTGATCGTCGTCTCAACTAGTTTGATAGATTCCTCCAAACGGTTTTGACAAAGTTCAAAAAGTTGCCACTGCTTAGTTTTATGGTAACTGCTTCCTCGTATTTGGCTTTATCCATGATGACAACTGTTTTTTCTTCAATTCGAGGGCGATGGCTGCTTCTGGGTTCGTCGTTGACCTTTAGGCTCCCGCTATTGCTTTTACTATATCCTTCCTCGCTGAGGTTGAGGGTGCTTCCAGCAATTTGCTAATGGCTGCTTCCATCTCCACGATCATGTCTTCCTTCGGGTCCTTTTTTGGCATTATCGCATAGTTGAGACCCATGTTGAGTAGCCGCATTTCATCTTCTTTGAATTCCACGGTGGATTTGTTGACCACTAGTCCAGAAATGTCTTCAGGGTAGCTACCTCTAATTTACTCAATTTCTGCAAATGTGTTGCTCTTTTCTTTCTCACATTGATACGCTCTATCAGCCTTCTCCAATAAATCTTCCATGTCACCTTTGCCGCAATACTCTGATTGTCTCATTAACTCCAGGTGATAATTGTTTAGTTATCATCTTCATAAGTTTCCTTTATGCAATTTTTGCGTGTCCCATCGCATGTTTGACGCCGCAATGCAACTTTACAATGTGACTCTTCGGGGTAATTCTTCGCTTAAGACATGCTTTTTAAGAAGTTTATATCTGCTCTAATCCTAGCTAACGTTTTCTTACACTTCACACGAGAAATCAGGCATCTACCGGATCGAATGCCCCGACTGTCACGAAGTTTACATTGGACAAATAAGAAGATTAATCAACACCAGGGTACGAGAGCATTTAAGCGAAACAAGTGCAGCGAGGAAAAGAGGAAAGAGGAATAACTTTAGATTAGCAGTAGGGGAGCATATTATAACTCAACGACATGATATCACAGTGGATGACGCAACACCAATACGAGAAGCAAAAGATGCGAGAGAACTGGATGCAATGGAAAGTCTCGCCATTTAAAGAGAAAAAGGCGTGCTAATGAACAACGACGCAGGTAATTGTACATCCTGGCTCTTCAAGCTAATTAGTTAAGTAATTTTCAAATGTAATAAAAGGAATTTGAATGAATTAAATTTTAACTACCCTCTTTAGGAAACATCCCACAATGTAACTAAGGACTTAGTATATAAGTAGGATCTTTAGGTTAAGTGAAACAATCGCTAGAGAAGATCGAACGATAACGGTCGAAAATCGATTACGAAAATAAAATTAAACACGCAAAATTAAAATGAAGGTTTTATTCTTTTTTATTTTTCAGTTATCAAACGTCAATGAACCTAAAACGGTTAAGCCACAAAATACGACCGGAAAACAAGAAGCCATGACACATAAGACGAGTGAAACCAACAGTACAAGATGCGAGAAAGACAACAATTCATGAAGCCGATGTCATATTAAGTGCAGGAGGAGATAGCGACAGCGCAAATTACTATCCACTTCTTCTGCAATGGTAATGATATAAATACGGAAATGGATTGCCAAGAAAATATAGGTACCATTAATTGTGATTTTAGTGATAACTTTATTGAATATTTGAAATCTATAAATAAGGAGAAGAAGCCAGTGTTTGCTGGTTTTTCTGTTAAAAATAATACAACTAATGAAAAAGTTCCACCGATTAATGTCTTTGGGCAGCGCGGAGGGGATATGGTGCGAATATTGGCAGCCGAACATAAGATAGAAAATGTCAAAGCAAAGACTGTGACGACGGGCAAACTCACAATTAAAATGATTTCAAGCATGCCAAAAATGCTCTAAATCGTGTGAAAGCTTCCCACTTCACATACACGCCAGAAGGTGAGAAAAACCAGACCTTCCTGTTGAAGAGCATGGACTGTGGAGAGAATACAGGGTAGATAATATAGTAGTTTCATTTTAAATCACATGTGATTTTGACACAGACAGTCGATTTCCGCTCAAAATTATGTTATTGAGTCAGTATTGACCTTCCACGGAACAAAATGGATCGATTTACACTTGAACAACGTTGGGAAATATTGAACTGGAACTGAATGCCAATTTTTCTCAAAAAATCATCTTTTCTAATGAGGCAAATTTCCATCTCGGCGGCTACGTGAACAAACAAAACTGCCACATCTGGGGCTCTTCCAACCCACACGTGATTGTTGAGAAGCCAAGGCGTCCTCCGCGAGTGATAGTGTGGTGTGGATTCTGGGGTGGTGGCAAAATTAGACCGTTTTTCTTTGAAAATGAGGTTGAAATCGCTATTTCGGTCAACGGGGAGCGCTACAGAGGCACGATAAACGACTTTTTGTGGCCGAAGATTGAGGACTTGGACTTGACTGACCTTTGGTTTCAACAGGATGGCGCGTTATGCCATACAGTTCATCAAACAATCAATCTTTTGCAAAAAAAAAAAATTCGGGAATCGTGTAATCAGCCCCCTTGGGGATGTCAATTGGAAGCTTCGAAGATGCAATTTGACACTGCTGGACTTCTTTTTGTAGGGCCCTGTGAAATTTCGATGCTACGCAGAAAATCCAAAAACCATTCAAGCATTGAAATTGAATATTCAGCAAACCATTGCTCAGATAGGGCCCGAACCATGAATAATGTCTTGGAAAATTGAGCTGGGAGGATGGCCTCCTGTCACGTCAGCTGTGGCGGCCATATGAATGAAATTATATTTCATAACTAACGGAAAGGTTTGTTCTTGCGAATAAAGCCAAAATATAAGAAAAAAAAATTGATTTTGTTCCTTTTATTGCAATTTTAAAAAGAAAATTGTATTAGGACCCCCCCCCCCCCTATATAGTTGATCTCCTTCTAATAATGCAGGAAGTAGCACCGGATGTCAAATTCAATAGTGTGAAAAATTTCGCAACAATTCAAGGCAAAACTTTAGCATTTTATCAGGTGCCAATCTCAAACGATAGCAGTCGAAGTTCCCTCCGATAGTTCAGGTACATGAACTTTAGTGTTGTGAGGTGGGAGCGTCTTCGAAAAACTGAGGTCAACTATTGTTACAGGTGCCAAAGATTTGGTTATTCGGTTGCCAATTGCACCATGTACTATCAGGGTGTTAAAAACAAAAATGTTCATGCTGCCGGTCAGTGCGAATTGGCTCAGATGGAATTAAAAAGAAAAGTTATACTGTGTTAACTGTACTATATTTGGTCATCCGACATCATAATGAGCATGTCCTAAATATCAAGATGCAAAAGTTAAATTTTCCTCAAAACAAACCCAAGCACACAACAGTGTAACTTCGTCTAGTTCCGTCAAGCCCGGCAGGCAAGCAGACAACAAAGTAATAAAACAAATAATATACAATAAGTAATGTAAGTGCCAATAATGAATTGCTTCTCAAAATTTATCAACAGCTTGTATCTCGTTTGGAATGAATCAATGAGCAAGACGAAAAATAAATTTCGTATTTCAACGTATAGGCCAATATGCTCCAAAACCATTTGGCATCCAGTCACATTCCTATAAATAGACTTCGTCTCATCTCGATCAACGTCAATTCCATTGTTACTCTACATCGACGGGACTAACTCTTTGAATTCATTATTGAGCAAAAACCTGACATCATGCTTTTCACTGAAACCCGCCTCAATTCATGGCACTCCAGGACATTCAAAGAATTTAAATTCGTAAAAAACGATAAACTTGATTTAGCTCTCATAGCCTTCAATGGAAACTGTAGGGGCTTCCTCAGGATAGTGATCATAATGCAATTGTAATGGAAATCAATCATCAGAGGAATGACGTCTTTCACTTCTCTCATTTTCAACATGAAAATCATGGGTCGAATTTTAAAAAAGCGGCTTGGGGAAAGTTTCATACGAAGTTTGAATACTAGAAGCAATGTCCGCTTTAGGATGATAGGAAATCCTGGTCAATGGTTGCGAATGACAGAAATCTAACTAACGATGAAATAGATCTCTATTTGTTGAAGCTAGAAAAACTGACATTGGAAACGATTGAGAAAGTTGTTCCCAAGATTAAACATCGAAACAATATGGAAGAATGTGAAACACCAACCATCGCAATTTTAATAAGATTGAAACGACTTCTTCTTGCACGCGTTATAAAATATTTATCGGCAGTTTTTGGACGACAACCATCCGTCGTTGGCTTTGTTGAAATTACATGTGAAGAATGTCCGGAACTTAATCCGCTCATACTTAGAATTTAGGTGAGCAATGAATGGAGGGAAAAACTGAGGGGTATTAGCCCACAGGACCCAAATGGCATTTTCACGGAAGTGAAAAGTTTATTCCGCAAGAAGGCTCGAGTCATTCAATCTTGGAGTCGCTAGTGATAAGATAAATTTTCTCGATAGGGCTGGTATCGAAATTGATAGTACGACTCCGAATAGAAATGGAAAAAGGATTATATGCGATCGATTGCAGAAATTTTCTCTGATTGCAACTCATTTTAAGTTGGTTCATCTACCAAACCCTGAGAGAGGGAATCAAATATTTTCGGAGGCCGTTGAAGCAAACGTGTCCGACTTCAAATCATGCCTGAACGGTGAATCAATTCTTCATTTCAATGAAACATTAACACCTGACCTCATACCGAGCGAAAATCTTATTGATTCTTTGCCAGCTATGAAGACTTTTGTTTCATATTTGGCAAAATAAACAACAAGAAATCATGTAATGACGGTATTTCAAATATAGCTCTCCGACATTTGCCTGAGGTTGGTATTGGGAATTGTTGCATTTTGTTCCACAACATGTTGACCAATTCATATTTCCCAAATAATTGGAAAAGGGCTAAGGTATTCCCAATCTTGAAGAAAGGAAAATAATCTTCGAGCTCCGACAGCTATCGCCCGATCAGCTTCCTATCTAACATCAGCAAGGTGTTTTAAGTATGATACTAGACAAAACATTGAGCTCCCACATTGAGAAATATGAGCTGATGCCAATTTGGTTTTGGTGTCCGGCAGTCGACCATATATGCAATCATGAAAGTTACCTCAGGCATTTGTGTGAAATTAAACAACAGAGAATGTGTTAGAGCGTATCTCATTGCTATGAAGAAAGCGTTCAATACGGTGTGGTTGGATGGACTAATTTTTGAACTCCTTCAGGGCAGGTTCCCAGGACATTTTGTCACCATGAAATGCAACATATTGTACGGAAAATCATTTGTTTTAACTGATAGAAATCTGACGATAATGCGTGACTTTTAGCTCTTGAATGGTCAACAGCAGAGAAAAGCTTCTCAATAGTCATTCGCAAGCTATTGAATGGCTTTGATTTTAACGTCCCGCGAATGCGAACATTGGTTGCGTTTGCTGATGCTGTGATCATCTATACGGCAGATCGAAAAGCTACAATAGATTCGGGCAATTTTCAAAAAAAAAATATTGATGTGCAGCTCTACACTGACCACTGACGAATAAAAATCAATGCGCAGAAGTGCGAAACTATTTTATTTCAGACAACGCCACAGTGAGCCACTCAAGACCTGAAATGCAATTGGAAGGATTCCCACATTATGGCTGGTGAGTGTTGTTCTGAATAGTTCATACATATATCCTTTTTTCAATAGCTCAATGTGTATCTTGGTCAGTATCTGCACTATACAACTATGTCAAAATCATGCTCAATAAAGCACAAATAGTAGTCCTGTCCCTCCGACGACTCTTTCATTCCAGATACGTGGATCAGAAGGTCAAAAATATCTTTTATATGACCCTAGTTAGACCAGTTTTGACATATGGATATCAGATCTGGTACAACCAGAGTGCTAGTAAAAGTTTTCGATACGAAATGTCTTCGTGCATGTTTTGGTTTGTACAGAAAGCCCAAGATGGATTGGAAGTACTATACATATATATATCGAATAGAAGAATTTATCAAACCGCTAAAGTGACGAAATTTGATATCTAAATATTGAAACTTCTTCGGAAGCATATCTCAAGATCTGTAACTGTGAGCAAAACCCCTAGATTTCATAGCCGTTCCACCTTACAGACGGGTATATTGATACTCATTTGCTAGATTCGTTGAAGCTAGTTGAGCTGGGATGGAGGAATCTAGGAATTGTTGACTGAATGACAATGGCTAAATTATTTGTGGTTATATTTTTTTCTTGTTTTGTGTTTTCCGTTACTTAGTTTGGATTTTCAAATTATTATTGCTACATTTCGTGGTGTTTTTGTTTGTTTATGCTAAAAATTAGGGATAGGTTTCAATATTGTTTATGAATTCATCCACAATTTCTATGGAGTTTTCAGTGATCACTGATTTTGAGCGGCCCGTATGTGCATCGTCATTTATTTCCTCACGACCATCTCCGAAACGTGTAAGCCACTCATGAATTCTGGCACTGAATAGACAATCGTCGCCATAAACTTTTTAGTGACTCGGTACTTTTTGATAACGGCGAATTTCACGACGTACAACAGCGATGAGGTTATTTCCACACTCTCTGCATGGGAAATTGTACAAAGACGAGACAAAGCGTAAATTGTGGACCGTTATTAATTTTTTATCGATAAATATTTTATGCACACCACCGTTCGGCCCAATGTAAGCTATATTCGCAATATTTTCGAGAAATGATTTCACTCTAACACCGCCACCGGATATCCGCCACGTCTAAAACGTCTGACGCCCAGATCTTTTTCTCTCGCTATATAGCTAGTAGCTTACCTCCCCGGCGTGCTTGTGGTTTCGCGATCTTCAATGGACTCCTCGTTTGTCGCTCGTTGTCGCCTTACGGGACCACACCATAACCAGTCGCCGAGCCTTCCATCCATTGCAAAAGTGTAATTGTGGAAGAACTCAATTGAAAATGGGGTTGCCATATCCAGATTTCAATTGCAAATTGAAAATCTATGACAATTATGTGTGAAACAAAATATTGGCCAAATGCCCGCCACGGCTACTTCTATTCGATGGTCCATATTTTCAATGGCTCTGAGACATGATTGCGGTTCAACGTCGTTAATGTGCTGAATTATCTCATCCTTAAGCTCTTGAATTGTTCTTGGCTTATTGACGTACACTTTTTGTTTTAAATATCCCCAGAGAAAGAAGTCCAACGGTGTCAAATCACATGATACCGTGAGATAACACGGCCATTGAATTTCTCGTGCAAAAGAGCCATTGTTTCGTTGGCTGTGTGGCAAGTGGCACCATCCTGTTGAAACCACATATCATCTAGTTCCTAAACCTCAATTTCTGGCCACAAGAACTCCGTTATCATCACCCAATCGCAAACACCATTCACGGGAACTGCTTTATCGTCTTCATTTTCCAAGAATTACGGCTCGATTATGCCACCAGCCCATAAAACGCGTCAAACAGTCACTCTTTGTGGATACGTCGGCTTTTCAACAATTACTCGTCGATTCTCATTTGCCCAAATGCGGCGATTCTGCTTATTAACGAATCCACTATGGTGAAAGTGTGCCTCGTCGCTGAAGATGATTTTCTTTATAAAGTCACCATTCCCTTCTGTCTGTTCAATCAACCATTCGGCGTATCGCCGACGCTTGAAATGGTCAGTAGGCTACCGCTCTTGAGTCGATTGAACCTTGTAAGCGTGTAAATTCAAATCTTTATTCAAAATTCGCATCAGTGATGTTCGTGAGATATTCAATTGTTGGGCACGACGACGAGTCGAGGTTGACGGCTCTTCTGCCACACTATCTTGAACAAGAGCAATTTTTTCCACAGAACGAACAGGCTAAGCATGCACAAGTTATTTCACATTTCCTAGAGACCTGGTTTGCTGAAATTCGCGCACGATTCTCCCGATTGTGGATACATTTCGTCGATTATCCTGACCAAAAATAGCACGAAATGCATTTTGATTTGAACACCCATTTTCGTGAAAGGCTTCAACAACCTTAACGTACTAATCAATTGTGTACCTCTCCATGTTCGAATTTGTCAAACACTGAAACAAAGAAATGTCAAAGTTTGGACGAATAACTAGACGTTAAGGTGTGACTCACAATTAACATCGTGCACTTTGTCTCCATCCTTTATAATCAGCAGCCTACCCCGAGGTGGACAATTGCAATTATGAAATAGTCAGTGCAGTTAATCTAGGATAATAGATAACATATATTTGAAAATACTTAAAACTAATAATCTAATAAAATGTCACGTATATCAAAACCGTCTCCTTTTCACTTAGCGTAAAATCTCATGCTATCAAATCTCAACGTCCTTAACACAATCAGAGCAATCTCACTCATCACTTGACTTATCAACAAGTCCATAATATACAAAAGTACTCAGCCATTACTTTATTATGCTTGCTTGCTGTAAATTTATTTAATCTGCCATCTACCCTCGATGACAAGCTAAAATCTCAAACGCCAAGTATTATCCTGCTAAAGCTTATTTACAAGCGACAAGTGAACTTGATGTCCAGCTTATTAAGCACAATCATCCTCTTTGAAATGAAAATCATCTTGGTTCGCATTCATATTGACGGAAGAGAAAAAAGAGAACTTTTGTCGAGAGCCAAGGTTTTCTTTTCCTCTTCCGTTCGCTTGAGTATTCTGAATAGAGGGAAGAACTCGTAAAAAGGTAGAGACATACGGATCATGAAAACGACATAATGCCTTATCTCACGTGTAGATTTTATGAATTAAAGATATTCGTACATGTAGGCCTACATTGCTTGACCTAATTTGCCAAAAGCATTTAACTTGGCAGGGTTCCTGCTTCAAGATAAATTTTCTGAAAGTCTGCAGGGTATACTGTATTACCTATTTTAATGGTTCACAAAGGAAATATTTCATATCAAACACGACTCTACTTTTGAAATGCAAGGACTCTTTCGGAAAAAGTTAACTGTTGAGCTTTTACATCCTATACATTCAGATTTTCTTCCTCCTGCCAAAGAGATACTCATTTAATCTCCAACAAACTATTCCATTTACACCTACCATCTGAATTAAACATATTCTTCGGCAATATCCAACAAATACTCACACATTAATTGCACATACCTGAGTATCATGCGAATGGAAGAGCTTTTCTTACGACAAACGAAAAGTGGGAGAACTTCCATTAGCATACAAAAGTACGCAATAAAATTAGTTGGAAGTACATCGTAAAGGAAAAGAAAGACTGATACAAAGGCTCTGCAGCTTCTTTAAGCAAACATAAACTTTCACATATGTATGTACATATTGTCGGAAATACACAGCTTAGCTCTTATTGTACAAACAAACGGAAAGACGACGTTGGCATGTACATATGTGCAGCATTGTAAATAAGATCCGGGATTTTTGGACTTTTTCAAGTCGACATAAAGATTTTGAGTTCTTTTGGGTTTCAAAGCAAAAAATTTATGCTTATTCAGTTGCAAGGATTTAAGGATATGATGTTGTATAAATAAGTTTTATGTATTTCTAAATCATCTTTAAAGAGTTTGTGACGCAACTGAAGTTTTTTATTACTTGCGGAATTCAGATGTTCAAATAACAGTGGTTGGGAGTAAATCTCTTTTATTTTCAAATCTAATCAAAAGGGCTTAAAAAAGAAGAGTTTTTAATAAGCAGATTTTTATTGTTTAGCAACCTTCTTTCTCTGGGGGTTCTTGGTTGTAAATATTCTTACTGCAGCTCAAGGCATTAAATAGGTATTTCTTTTTTCATATTAAATTTAAAAATAAGATTTTGGGGAAGTATAAAGGCTCATTTGGACTTCAACACAAATTGTGACAGAAATACCAGACACTAATTTCTATACTGTTTATACTTTAACAAAATTTCAGTAACAAGGTGGTGTCTGTACACAAGTGTCTAAAACTAGCGCCCACGCTGTTCATACGCAAAGTTTTAGTTAGTGTCTTTGCTCCACGTGTAATGAATTTTCATCCTTCAGCTCGAACGCGGAACCGACCTCTCATCGGTTCTAGACGTTAAGTCTGAGTAGTGCCAACGGATGGTACCAACAGGTCAACCAATCCGTGCACCGTAATCCATTCACGCGGTGACTGCTTGTCGGCCAGCTAGTTCGGAGAGGATTTCGGTCGCGGGTCTCCGAATGGATTACGCTCAATCACAATATTTCAGTCACCTGAACTTGCCCGTTTTTCAAACGCGTCAACAATTACTCATCCAGAACGAGAAACCTACATTACGTTAGTTCTGGATGTGATCTATCCACAGATCTCAAATCAAAAAAAAACGCTACAAAATCCCATAGGCGCGTTACCGATTCACCGACGCGGTACCGAAAAATAGGCTACTCGAAATTAAATCGAAGGAAGCTACTCTAAGGAAATGACGAAACAAACAAAGGTACCGCGTACCGCGCGCGACGCGAAACCGACTTCAGCGGATTTGCAGAAACCCTACCCTCGCGACGGCATACTTACCCTACACTCTCTGTTCCCCCTGAAAAAAGAAGAACCACTGAAAAGGAAAGTCGTGGGTTAACTTTTAGCAATTCATGTTGTATTCTATTCTATCATATACTTTAGAAATTTTGTTTTTTTTTTTTTGTTTTCTTACCACTACCTTACAATTTATGTATCTTCCTTTGTCTTTGTATGTACAATTCAAAATCCTTCTTAATTTACATGCATTATAATAATATATTTTAAAGGTTAGTTTTTCTATAAAACTTGCAATTATGGCCTTTCTTTTCCGAGATTTCCAGTATTTGATCCGTGCCGTTCACAATTTTTCTCAATTATTTTCATTCTTCATTAATATTTTCATGAATTTTTCAGTGAATTGAATTTTGTAATTTTAACATATCAAAGAAATTATGGAATTATTTATGTATTTCAACAGTCGGCTCGAGATTATGTTTCTTTCTAAACCACGCCACTTACTTTCAGTATTTTGTTTATTGTTGGACTTTTCTTGCTTGTTTGTAACAAAATGATACTAGAAAATACAAACTATTATTTTATTACTTTCTTTTTTATTTGTGTGTGGCTGGTCGTATTGTAAGTACACTATTGTATTTATTGTTGTTCTTCGGCTTATTGCTTCAATAAAAATCAGAAAAGCATTTCGTAAATATATTGCAAACATTTCGGCTCTATGGAAACTAAAGCTGTTTGTATACTATAGCATGTATAGGTTGAGTGAAGGGTAGTAACAAGTCACAAAATTCAAAAACTATTAGCACCATTTTGTACGATTGTAGTTCTTATGATATTTAGTTCTATTACTATTCTTTCATTGTCTTCTTACTGTTAATTCTAATGCTAATTGTTGGGTTGTTTTTTTGAAAACAATTCAATGTTCAGTAAGCGTTCCAATCGTAATCAATCGAACCATCAGGTCTTTTAGGATTTTTAGGTTTTAATAGTTTTAACTTAGATTTTATGTCTTTAGTTTGTTTGAAAAAAAATATTGCATTTATCTCATATGTTTCAATTAACAAAAATATTAAGTTTATACCGTATTCTCTTTTGTTAAAATTTTCACAATATTATCGCAACTCTACCGTTTATTTCGTTTGTATGAGGTTTTGCGCTCAGAATCCTTTTTAGTTAGTTTTTTGTTTTTCGTTTGTTTTAAAACATGTTTTTGTAAATATATATTATTAGTACTATTGTTTTTTGTTTCATGGGTTGAATGTTTAGTGTATGTTTAACATATTTGTTCACCTTGGCTTTTATTTTTTTCAGTTATATACTTTGTTTGATTGTGTGTGTTAGGGGAACAGGCAAATGGCTTTGTAGTGTAAATGATCAGTTAATCTTGATAAATTGTTTATAAATCGGTCTGTTGTCAATATATAAAATATCCCTTTTCTATTTTATTATTAATTAATTAATTAATTATTGTTATCTATTGCATATCTTGTCTATGGCTTGCTAAGTTAGTTTGTTAGACGCAGTAAACAGAAAATTGTTTCTTTTTTATAATCAAAATGGCCAAGCGTTGTTACGCAAATATATTTTTTCTTCATACTGTTGTGTTAAACTGGATATTTGGGTTTACTTTAATTGCTCCATCAATTTTCCTCATTCGCCTGATAAAATCTCCGTAGTTTTGGTAAACCTACACCTTCTTGAAAATATGTGGAATAGAGCCAAGCTGAGTTTCGTCAGGATGCTAAGACAACTTTCAACCCGACCAGCGTCGTGGCAGGTAGACAACGCTCTAAGGCTAGTCTAACAGCAAAATGCTTACATTCCTTTGGTTAAGTGGTAGGTCAACAAACCATCTAGTACTCATAGTTGTCAGAAGCGAACCCTCCAAATAAATAAATAAACGGGG
This sequence comes from Odontomyia ornata, assembly GCA_963969285.1. Classification (NCBI taxonomy): domain Eukaryota; kingdom Metazoa; phylum Arthropoda; class Insecta; order Diptera; family Stratiomyidae; genus Odontomyia; species Odontomyia ornata. The sequence continues at coordinate 128,954,062 of OZ017740.1, forward strand.
CATATCCTCTATTCAGTATTCAGTAACATGAAGAAGGACCTTGAAAATGGAGTGTGATATGCTGTTGTATTTCATAAAAAAATATCTATGAAAGTGGAAGGAGCGTTAATGGTGCTGACTTGATTGATATCACTGTTCTCTGACTATTCCTTATAAGACCATTATGATTCTGTCAAGTCGTTGGTGAGTTCATTCTACTAACAGAGATCTACTTTTGACTTGCACTAAGTCTTCCATTTGTTTTGTCTTCTTTTCAACTTGATACTTCTTTTGTGATCTATTAATCAACGACTGTTCGCGGTTTTACATCTTTTCTATATAACCAGCTGATGAATGTAGTCTAAAATGGTGCTACTGCCGATATTTCATCATATCACTTGCTTTTCGTTAATAGGTACCTAACACCAAAGAATATTGAACACATAGTCGACTATTATGATTTTGAGTTGTACGTGCCTAGCTCTGTGCACACTATATTAGTATAAATGCTTATAACTACTTCTATACGATTACTACCAAATCGTAAATTTGAGGGCGTCCAAAGAAGCTTCATCGGTAAAGTTGGGAGGTATCGTTTTGTACCTTACATTACCGAACATACTTAACATCCAAAGCGTTTCAGTTTACATACTATATGTATATATGTTTCTAATGTGTGAATGTCACTTAAAACTATTACTATATATTACAGCAATGATATCAATTTCGTTAGTGGACATCCGTCACATTGGCTCCTGTTCAAAGTATTCGTGTTTGAGACACATCAAGGCAGAAGGGCGAGATCGAGGCTCAAATGCTAACATTTTGCTCAATAAGTCGTTAGAATATTCGCATAATTGTCGACATAAATCGAATGGTTGCTTTGGCATCCGGTGAGGAAAGTTTTCGCGAGCTAGATATTCATCAATTTTATCGAAGACTGCACTCTGTACTGCGGATTGCAAGCGATATGCCAATTGATCAATCTGAACAAGGTAGCAAGCGTTACTTCGAATTTCCGCATTAAGAAGCGTCAAATCATTTTGGTGTTGAATTATTCTCCTACTGGATTCATTAAGAGAAATTGTTTTTTTTTTTTTTCTAAGTTTTCTTAACTAAACTAACCTCTTTCCTAATTTGCCTGTTGCTCCTTTCCGACCTTGACAGAGCTTCATGCTCCAGCCTGAGGCAATGCTCCGGTGAATGTCACTGCCTCACGAATAACGTTTTCCCAAAAACACTTTAAGCACACCACGCGTTTCTTCACAGATTAAACAGGGAATACGCTTCACTCCACCACGTCGCTTCAAACGACGTATAGCTGGTTTTGTAATACCTTCGATATTCTCACGAAGAACTTTTCGATGACGTTTCGCGCCTCCATGTGCTGTCAAGATTTCCGGTTGTCACCTCGGACAAAACATATGTGCGTGGAATGGCACTTCATATGGCGGAAATGTGCTTCTTCAGATGTCGCCAGTGGCATAGTTTTCTCGATGGCCACGGTGGAGGGGCATTTCCAGATGGCTATGTCTCGAAATGTGCCGGGGTTGGATTAATTCTATATTCCGAATAGTTATATCCACGGATCTAAATATTTGGACAGAAAAAAAAATATTTTCTGCACAACGATATCCGCACAACAGATGAAGTCCGCTGGCACTTCGAGGACATATCCATCTGGCAGGTTACAAGGGTTCGGGATCGGAATCACTTCGATACCTGGGCGTAGTCGTCACATTACACATTCCCCCCCCCAAAATCGAAGTAATTACGATCCCGTCTCCTTTGTAAAAGGTCTTGGTTAGGAACGTGGCGGGTCGAAGATCCGTTTCGAAGGATAGGCTACAACCCTGTTCGTGAAGACTCGACAGTGACTATATAGTAGGAAGTCAGGTGTTATTCGGAGGCCTTCGTCTAGGCAGAGATTTGGGATAAGCCAAGGTTTCTCGTGGGAATTAGTTGCACTTCATCGTCTAAGGTCTTTTGCGTGGTAAATTCCCAGGGTCTTACCAGTCATGTCCGCGATGAGGTACCGGGTGGGGCTTATGACTTGTATGACTCGACACTTCACGAATTTCTTGTCTAGTTTGGCATTGTAATGGCGGGTGGCATCGCTCTGTCGGAAGTTTCGACGATATATTTCGTCGCCGGCCTTAAAGCCAGAAGGATGAGATCGCAAGTTGTACCGCTCCTCTCCCATCCGTCTACTGTCTTCAATCTTCTCCCGCAGTTGATCTCGCAGAAGTTGGAGCTTTTCGTGCGGTTCTAGAACCACGATTGGGTCCTCTAGCGATTTCAGCTGCCGCAATAGCCGGTAAGCGCTCCCATGACCGATCATGTACTGGCCGAACACTGCAAAATACGGCGAAATGCCGGTCGTGGCGTGGTACGACGAGCGCAGCGCACTAGTGATGGCGGACAATTTGCGATCCCAGTCCCTCTGATTCGGGTGGACATAGGCGCGAATGGCCGCTATGAGCGTACGATTCAGTCGTTCGGATGCGTTGGCTTGTGGTGAATAGACGGCAGTTCGTTGGTGGATGATGCCGTATTTGGACATTAGGTCTCGGAACTTGCTGGAGGTGAACTGGACCCCATTGTCGGAGACAAGTTTCTCCGGAACTCCAAACATGTGAAAGACTCGGTTCTCCAAAAAGCTGATTATAGGTCCAGTGTGCATGTTACGTAGTGGTTCTATGATAGGGAATTTGGAGAGCTGGTCCAGGACCACGACAGCTCCCGTGTGACCAGAAGCAGATCGAGGGTAAGGACCGATAAGATCAATGTACAAGCGCTGGAACACGCGTTCGGGGACCTCAACCTTACCCATGGGTGGTCGAAGAATGGTGTTGGGCGCTTTAGTGCACTTGCATAGCTCACAGGAGGCTACGTACGCTTTTATCTGTTGTGCCATCTTAGGCCAAAAGAAACAGGTTTTCAACCGCCTAAGTGTACGACCGTATCCGCCGTGCGCACTTGATGGGTGGTCATGAGCCCGCCTGATAAGATCAGTGGTTAATTCTTCGGGCACCCACAACTTCCACTGTTCTTCTTCTTGTATGGGGTCTCCGGATGCGTGTCCCATCCGTTTGTAAATGAATCCATCCGTCAACCGCAGTTCAGGAAGCTGGGACAGTTGATTCTGGATAGTGTGAATCAGTTGGGTGTAGCTGGCTGACTTGAAGGCAGGATGGTCCAAATCGATCAATTGGGGGCTGTCGTCCTCTTGGACCAACTCGGCTCCTTCAGGGGCGAACATTCTGGATAGGGTGTCGGGGACTACATGCTGGCTTCCTTTTCGGTGGCGAATTGTGAAGTCAAATGCCTGGAGTTTCAGTGCCCACCTGGCCAATCTGCCGTTGAGATCAGTCTGGCTCATTAGCCATTTCAGAGAAGCGTGATCCGTAACGATTTCAAAGGTGTGTCCCTCCACATAGGCTCGGAAGCGTTTCACTGCCAACACCGCGGCTAAACATTCTTGCTCGGAGACCGTGTAATTTCGCTGGGCTGGGTTCAGCTTGTGAGACATGAAGGCTATAGGTCTCTCCTCGCCGTCTTGTGCAACCTGGACTAAGACTGCTCCCACCCCATGTTGACTCGCGTCACAATGGATTGAGAACGGTTTGTCAAAGTCCGGGCTGTGCAGTACGGGGGCCGTAGTCAGACTCTTCTTTAGCTCTTCAAAGGCTCGCAAGCTGGGCTCTTCCCAGACGAATTTACGTCCCTTACGCAGCATGTCGGTCAAAGGAGTGGTAATGGTGGCATAGTCACGTACAAAACGCTGGTACCATCCGCATAAGCCTAAGAATCGGCGTAACTGTTTGGTGGTCTTGGGTAATGGAAAAACGTCAATCGCTTGAGTCTTTTCCGGATCGGTCTTGATATGCCCATGCCCAATGATGTGACCTAAATACTTCACCTCCGTCATCACGAACTGGCTCTTCCTTATGTTGATGGTTAATCTTGCCCTCCGGATGTGTAGAGCCACCTCCTGAAGCAGGTCGATGTGTTCGTCAAAGGTCTCGGTTATAAGCAGCAGATCGTCCAAGTAAACGAAAACTTGGTGCCGCAAATGAGGTGGTATCACCTTATCCATAAGGCGCGTCATTGTTTGGGGGGCATTACACAATCCGAATGGCATGGTCACGAATTGATATAAGGGCCGGCCTGGGACTGTGAAGGCTGTTTTCTCCTTTGAACCGGGGTCTAAAGGAATTTGCCAGAAGGCGTCCTTGAGGTCTAAGCTCGTGATGAAATGGGCTTTAGGCAATCGACTCAAAATGCCTTCGATCAACGGTAGAGGATATGCGTCCTTGACTGTGACGGCGTTCAAGCGTCTGGCATCTAAGCATAACCGGACCTTGTTCGGCTTGACAACTAAGGTGACTGGGGAAGCCCACGCGCTCTGTGATTCTTCGATTACGCCTAATGATAGCATTCGATCCACTTCGGCATATAACGATTTTTCCTTCGCCGGAGATATGGCGAAATGTCTCTGTTTTATGGGTTTAGCGTCCCCCACATCTATAGTGTGGAACACCAGGGCAGTCCGCCCGAGACCTTCTTTCTCGTGCGATGGAAAAGCCGATATAGCCGAGTCGAGACGCAGTTGCTGAGTTACATCCAGTGTATGCCGTAGTAAGTTAGTGGGTTGAGATTGGTCAGGAACGGTGGTGACGGACTCCAGGGTCGAACTGGAAAATAGTGCCGGGGCCAAGTTAAATTTTCGAACGAAATCCACTCCTAAATAAAGATTCTGGGTTAACTGAGGTATGATGAAAAATTCCATAGGTTTAGTTACCCCTTTAAAGGTGACATCCGTCATAATTTTTCCCACTACAGAGTGACGAGTTCCGTCCGCCGTGCTTAACCAAGAGGTGAAATGACGGATTTGGTCCGCGTGCTTGGCCAGTACCTCCCCTGCAAACTCGGCAGAGATGCAATTCACACTGGCTCCCGTATCGACTAAGCCTGATACTCGTTTTTGCAGGAGGTGTACTGACGCATATGGCCGAACATCATCCCTCAATAATTCGTCTAAGTATATGTCCTTCAACCTTTTTCTCGACTGCCTGACTTTTCTCCAGAAGCTCCGCATCCGACGCGTGGCTCGCTTGCTTCGCGGTGGGACATTTGTGACCAACTCCTCATGGAAGATGCGCTGTCGAGTAGCCAAGTAATTCCGCAGCCTGACATGAAAAGGTTTTACATGCCAAGGAACTTTCGCCTCGCTATCATTCCCTTGCGCGTTGGCATCGGCGAAGGACGGCGTCGGTTGTGGAACTTCGGGAGAACTGTGTTTAGCGGTGCGAGTCAGCAGAGTTGGAGTCATGATGGGAGCTGGGTCATAGCTGGTGATGGGGTCTGGATTGGTTCGTCCGGGGTCTAGGAGTGCCGACGGGTGGTCGCGGCACTCGGTGGCAAGTTTTTTCGCCCTTTGCAATTTGCACAGTCAGGTGCGTATGTGTCGGCCTTCCCGCATCGGTAGCAGAAAAGCGTTGGCTCCGCTGGACATGCGTAGAACCGATGTCCCGGTTGTCGGCAGTTCCAACATACCGTCGGGCTTGTAATTGCTTCAAGGGAGGGTCGATCAATCAATGCTGGGTCCTCAAGCTCCGGTGGTGCTCCGCTCCTCGGTACTGGTACTGGATCAGCAAGCAGGTGGTCTGCTGCCATCAACTCCGCGGTGTGATGATTTCGGGGATTTGGTCCCGTTATGCGAGGTTGTGGGCGGAAGGTACCTCGTCGCTCATCCAAGTGTTCTTGTCTACGCGCATGGAGGCGCAATCCCTGTATGGTGTTGATGGGAAAATGTAGCAGGCTGTTCTGGAGATCCCAGCGCATGTTCTCCCTGATAATTTCTACTAATTCGTCCTCGGGCATGGTATTTCGCAGGCGAGTGCTCAATCTCACTATACTGGTGTAGTACTGGTCGAACGGTTCGTGAGCGCCTTGTTTCCGTTTCTTTATTTGCTCTCTTAGCTCTCTCTCAGTGAAGCCATCCTCAAATCGATTGCGGAAGGCTGCACTGAAAGAGTGCCAAGTGGGACGTGGCGTTGACTCTTTAAAGCTCCAGTACCAGTCGGCAGCGTCGCCGCTGAACAAAAGATGGGCATGCCGGAGGAAGGCCGAGGAATCACCTCCCAGGGTGCTGGATACCAACGCCTGAATCCGGAAAAGGAACCGGTCCGCCGATATCATATCGTTGAACCCGGTAAAGTTCAGGCGCCAACTCTCCATGATACGAGGCGTCGGGTCTCGGAAAAGTGTCAATGCGTTCCCGGGGGGAATCACATCCTCTACTGACCTGTTGTACTGAACTGCCTCGGGGGCTGGAGGTACCAACGGAGGTCCGGTACTGTGTCGCGGTCTGTATTCGGGAGCTCTGGGATCCATTCCCGAGTTCCTTGGAGGTGGGACCCATTGCTCGGATTGTCGGGAGTGGGGCATCGCCACACTGGGATTTGGCTCCCAGCCAAGCGGAGTTCTCACGCGGCTGGGTGGTTGGCTCAACGGGAGATTCTGGATCTTTCCCTCCAGGTTGCCAATCCTCTCCGACATATCCCTCATCAACGCCACGAGGGTGTCAATGGAGTGGGCGGAAGGCATGGTTGTCACCTCGGACACGACACTTGCAGCCGGAACTTCACCGCCTACTGCTCCTTGCAGGTCTAAGAGTGGGTGTGACGGTTCGGCTTCTGGAGCTCCTTTCGCCACTGCTCCACGCGTTGGTAGGGGCGTTCCGAGGGGGACGTCTAGGGCAGACCGATCTATGGGTCGCCGGCATAAGGGACACAGTTCTGACGTGAGGAGGAGCTGTTGTACACAGGCACGATGGAATAAATGTCCACAATCCAATCGCACGCTGTGTACGCCCTCCACTACGTCCTCGAAACAGATTCCACAGTTCGCGGGTTGGACCGTTTTGGACCGTGTCCATCGCTTTTCTGGGGTCCGCTTCGTTGCCATTTTGTGTGTGTTACTTGTGGTGCTAAAATAAAATAAAAAAATATATAGAATGTACTTAGTCCTAATATAAACTTGTCGCTAAATTAGTGGCCGTTAGTGGCGAGCTAGATATAATACGAGAAAAAAAAATTTTGGTTGATACACTTTCCTTTTCAGTGGTCGACTCCTCCAACGGGAAAAGAGAGTGCGTGGTAATCTGCCGAAGAAAGGGTGCTTCGGTCGATTTACGAAAATTACCCCATAACCCACATACATTACAAAAACCGTTTCTAATCTACGTTAAATGACTCGACGAGACAAGTGGTAGAGCTACCGTAACGACTTTGTACGCGGTCAAAGTTCCCGACGCGTAGAAGCATTCCGGGCTTCGCGACTCCAGCATACGCCACCGAACGTTGAACCGATACCACTCGTCTAACACGCATAAGAAATAGTTAGAATCCTTCCGCGACATAAAGGCAAGGTAGCCTTCTATTTTCTTGAGAGTCCATGCTGATAGGTAAACCCATCAGACTGGCAGTTCCATCAAGAAAATAGAAGGTCCTTACAGGGGTTACCCTGGGACAACACATCGGAAGGATTCTGTCGCGAAAGCAAAATCAAACAAAGGAGAGCGGAAGCTACAACTCACGTGAAGCGACCTCTAATGTGTATCACACAATTCCACTGCTCCTGATAGTGGGACTCGAGTACCAAAGTACCTTACATCCTCCGTAAAGGACCAACTCGTCAGAAGACGCGAAGTTCTTTCCCCCTTAGGATGTTTTTGGGCCCCACGTTGGGCGCCATTTGTAATGAATTTTCATCCTTCAGCTCGAACGCGGAACCGACCTCTCATCGGTTCTAGACGTTAAGTCTGAGTAGTGCCAACGGATGGTACCAACAGGTCAACCAATCCGTGCACCGTAATCCATTCACGCGGTGACTGCTTGTCGGCCAGCTAGTTCGGAGAGGATTTCGGTCGCGGGTCTCCGAATGGATTACGCTCAATCACAATATTTCAGTCACCTGAACTTGCCCGTTTTTCAAACGCGTCAACAATTACTCATCCAGAACGAGAAACCTACATTACGTTAGTTCTGGATGTGATCTATCCACAGATCTCAAATCAAAAAAAAACGCTACAAAATCCCATAGGCGCGTTACCGATTCACCGACGCGGTACCGAAAAATAGGCTACTCGAAATTAAATCGAAGGAAGCTACTCTAAGGAAATGACGAAACAAACAAAGGTACCGCGTACCGCGCGCGACGCGAAACCGACTTCAGCGGATTTGCAGAAACCCTACCCTCGCGACGGCATACTTACCCTACACTCTCTGTTCCCCCTGAAAAAAGAAGAACCACTGAAAAGGAAAGTCGTGGGTTAACTTTTAGCAATTCATGTTGTATTCTATTCTATCATATACTTTAGAAATTTTGTTTTTTTTTTTTTGTTTTCTTACCACTACCTTACAATTTATGTATCTTCCTTTGTCTTTGTATGTACAATTCAAAATCCTTCTTAATTTACATGCATTATAATAATATATTTTAAAGGTTAGTTTTTCTATAAAACTTGCAATTATGGCCTTTCTTTTCCGAGATTTCCAGTATTTGATCCGTGCCGTTCACAATTTTTCTCAATTATTTTCATTCTTCATTAATATTTTCATGAATTTTTCAGTGAATTGAATTTTGTAATTTTAACATATCAAAGAAATTATGGAATTATTTATGTATTTCAACAGTCGGCTCGAGATTATGTTTCTTTCTAAACCACGCCACTTACTTTCAGTATTTTGTTTATTGTTGGACTTTTCTTGCTTGTTTGTAACAAAATGATACTAGAAAATACAAACTATTATTTTATTACTTTCTTTTTTATTTGTGTGTGGCTGGTCGTATTGTAAGTACACTATTGTATTTATTGTTGTTCTTCGGCTTATTGCTTCAATAAAAATCAGAAAAGCATTTCGTAAATATATTGCAAACATTTCGGCTCTATGGAAACTAAAGCTGTTTGTATACTATAGCATGTATAGGTTGAGTGAAGGGTAGTAACAAGTCACAAAATTCAAAAACTATTAGCACCATTTTGTACGATTGTAGTTCTTATGATATTTAGTTCTATTACTATTCTTTCATTGTCTTCTTACTGTTAATTCTAATGCTAATTGTTGGGTTGTTTTTTTGAAAACAATTCAATGTTCAGTAAGCGTTCCAATCGTAATCAATCGAACCATCAGGTCTTTTAGGATTTTTAGGTTTTAATAGTTTTAACTTAGATTTTATGTCTTTAGTTTGTTTGAAAAAAAATATTGCATTTATCTCATATGTTTCAATTAACAAAAATATTAAGTTTATACCGTATTCTCTTTTGTTAAAATTTTCACAATATTATCGCAACTCTACCGTTTATTTCGTTTGTATGAGGTTTTGCGCTCAGAATCCTTTTTAGTTAGTTTTTTGTTTTTCGTTTGTTTTAAAACATGTTTTTGTAAATATATATTATTAGTACTATTGTTTTTTGTTTCATGGGTTGAATGTTTAGTGTATGTTTAACATATTTGTTCACCTTGGCTTTTATTTTTTTCAGTTATATACTTTGTTTGATTGTGTGTGTTAGGGGAACAGGCAAATGGCTTTGTAGTGTAAATGATCAGTTAATCTTGATAAATTGTTTATAAATCGGTCTGTTGTCAATATATAAAATATCCCTTTTCTATTTTATTATTAATTAATTAATTAATTATTGTTATCTATTGCATATCTTGTCTATGGCTTGCTAAGTTAGTTTGTTAGACGCAGTAAACAGAAAATTGTTTCTTTTTTATAATCAAAATGGCCAAGCGTTGTTACGCAAATATATTTTTTCTTCATACTGTTGTGTTAAACTGGATATTTGGGTTTACTTTAATTGCTCCATCAATTTTCCTCATTCGCCTGATAAAATCTCCGTAGTTTTGGTAAACCTACACCTTCTTGAAAATATGTGGAATAGAGCCAAGCTGAGTTTCGTCAGGATGCTAAGACAACTTTCAACCCGACCAGCGTCGTGGCAGGTAGACAACGCTCTAAGGCTAGTCTAACAGCAAAATGCTTACATTCCTTTGGTTAAGTGGTAGGTCAACAAACCATCTAGTACTCATAGTTGTCAGAAGCGAACCCTCCAAATAAATAAATAAACGGGGCATATCCTCTATTCAGTATTCAGTAACATGAAGAAGGACCTTGAAAATGGAGTGTGATATGCTGTTGTATTTCATAAAAAAATATCTATGAAAGTGGAAGGAGCGTTAATGGTGCTGACTTGATTGATATCACTGTTCTCTGACTATTCCTTATAAGACCATTATGATTCTGTCAAGTCGTTGGTGAGTTCATTCTACTAACAGAGATCTACTTTTGACTTGCACTAAGTCTTCCATTTGTTTTGTCTTCTTTTCAACTTGATACTTCTTTTGTGATCTATTAATCAACGACTGTTCGCGGTTTTACATCTTTTCTATATAACCAGCTGATGAATGTAGTCTAAAATGGTGCTACTGCCGATATTTCATCATATCACTTGCTTTTCGTTAATAGGTACCTAACACCAAAGAATATTGAACACATAGTCGACTATTATGATTTTGAGTTGTACGTGCCTAGCTCTGTGCACACTATATTAGTATAAATGCTTATAACTACTTCTATACGATTACTACCAAATCGTAAATTTGAGGGCGTCCAAAGAAGCTTCATCGGTAAAGTTGGGAGGTATCGTTTTGTACCTTACATTACCGAACATACTTAACATCCAAAGCGTTTCAGTTTACATACTATATGTATATATGTTTCTAATGTGTGAATGTCACTTAAAACTATTACTATATATTACAGCAATGATATCAATTTCGTTAGTGGACATCCGTCACATTGGCTCCTGTTCAAAGTATTCGTGTTTGAGACACATCAAGGCAGAAGGGCGAGATCGAGGCTCAAATGCTAACATTTTGCTCAATAAGTCGTTAGAATATTCGCATAATTGTCGACATAAATCGAATGGTTGCTTTGGCATCCGGTGAGGAAAGTTTTCGCGAGCTAGATATTCATCAATTTTATCGAAGACTGCACTCTGTACTGCGGATTGCAAGCGATATGCCAATTGATCAATCTGAACAAGGTAGCAAGCGTTACTTCGAATTTCCGCATTAAGAAGCGTCAAATCATTTTGGTGTTGAATTATTCTCCTACTGGATTCATTAAGAGAAATTGTTTTTTTTTTTTTTCTAAGTTTTCTTAACTAAACTAACCTCTTTCCTAATTTGCCTGTTGCTCCTTTCCGACCTTGACAGAGCTTCATGCTCCAGCCTGAGGCAATGCTCCGGTGAATGTCACTGCCTCACGAATAACGTTTTCCCAAAAACACTTTAAGCACACCACGCGTTTCTTCACAGATTAAACAGGGAATACGCTTCACTCCACCACGTCGCTTCAAACGACGTATAGCTGGTTTTGTAATACCTTCGATATTCTCACGAAGAACTTTTCGATGACGTTTCGCGCCTCCATGTGCTGTCAAGATTTCCGGTTGTCACCTCGGACAAAACATATGTGCGTGGAATGGCACTTCATATGGCGGAAATGTGCTTCTTCAGATGTCGCCAGTGGCATAGTTTTCTCGATGGCCACGGTGGAGGGGCATTTCCAGATGGCTATGTCTCGAAATGTGCCGGGGTTGGATTAATTCTATATTCCGAATAGTTATATCCACGGATCTAAATATTTGGACAGAAAAAAAAATATTTTCTGCACAACGATATCCGCACAACAGATGAAGTCCGCTGGCACTTCGAGGACATATCCATCTGGCAGGTTACAAGGGTTCGGGATCGGAATCACTTCGATACCTGGGCGTAGTCGTCACATTACACACGTGGAACTCATTTTTGATATATATCCACAAGGAATTGTATCACAACATTTTCAAACCACTTGAAAGCTTTGCAGCTACAAGAACAACTACAAGTGTGGGACTCATAGATTAGTAACGCTAGTGACGTTCCCTGTTGCCGATACCAAAAAGTGCATATGTAGATTGTTCCTTTTAGTGGTCAGGATGTCGACAAACGGTGGCATGTTTGCCGGGCGTGACGTATCCGAGAAAGACGAGTAAATTGCTTCGCTGGTTGCCCAGCTCGATAATATTATGTTGAAGTTAGATCAAGTGTTTGTAACGCTATTGCGAAAACTAATGCCGAGCTGGCTGACCAGCAAAACAAGAAGGAGTTGCTAGCTGCAAAAAATGCAGAACTAGTTCAACTGTTGAAAAATAAGGCCAAGACAAACGGGAAATCTCAGAAAAACACTCCTTAGATGAAAAAACGGACGTTTTTACCTCAAAAGTCTTGTTCCTCTTCGGAAAACGAGATAAAAGTTAACTGCATGGGCAGCAGTAAAGATAAAGAGGATGAGATTTCCCCACCCTCCCACCACCAAAACCAGCTACGACTTTAATAAACATGGCATATAAAACAACTCATACTCATCCGCGAGAAGGGTCTACCTTGGCATACAAATTATACCAACAACACCCACAGATCACAGACGATGCTTGTATGGCCTTTTAGTCGAAGAGATCAAGTAAGACTCACAGTCTCAGGGCTTCATCCCAATAGCAGTCTACTATATCAAAATGAGGGAAAGTCTTTCTAGGGTAGTCAAGGTGCTCCTTCCAAAATCTGATGCTAACATTTATAATATTAAATCTGCTTGCTGCCTTAAGTGCATCGTAGAGGTACAGCGTCCTTGTACAGGCCAGGGTATGTGCCACAATTGTCAACAATTTGGACATTCTTCTAGAATCTGTGTGTGAACTGCAAAGATCGCTCACACAGGTCGCTGCGGCCCAACCAACACAAGGGACACAAAAACAAGTATAGACCAAATTTTTGCCAAAATACAGACACAATTCCAAAACATGATGCAAGAGATGCTGGCAAACACGATTCAAACCATGTTCGCTGCATCTCGAAATGTCGTCCACACTGATTCATAAGTTTAATGAACCACGTGTCAATTCTGACGTGGAATGTAAATCCCTTGCTTGCTTATATTTAATCATAAATTTGACATTATTATGATCCAAGAGACCTTTCTGAAGCCTGGAAGACAATTCTGCATCCCTAACTATATTATGTACAGAAACGACAGAATGACGGGTAGCGGAGGTGGAACAGCCATCCTCGTGAGACGAAACGTGGTTCATTATCTCATTAATACACCCATACTTCAAAAATTAAAGGCCACAGCAATCAAGGTGCGAATTAATTTCCTAGAGCTCATTGTGATTTCTGCTTAAAATCCTCCAGGAAATAGAAATCTCTTAAATTATCTTAGAGTTCTTGCTACATTTGAAGGCCCCATCTTCATTGCAGGAAATCTAAATGCCACACACTGCCTTTGGGTAGCTGTGAGAAGCAATAAAGTTTGGGCCAAGCTCAATACATTGATCACAGCCAACCAGTTCAGCCTACATATCCATAATGAGCCAACGTATTACGGATTAAGAAACGGCTTTCCCCCTGGACACTGGAATATTGCGAGGTTTCACACACAAAATCTTCGGTTAAATGTCCCCGACGAAATGTCTTCCAACCACAAACCAGTCCCTTTCCTCATAGAAAACATCTTCATTGATGTTCCCATGCAGGGAAAGAAAATTACAAACTGGAAAGCGGTTAAAGTCGCCATGGCCAATGAAACTAAGTTTCAATCACGTGACACAACATCATTGAGAACGTAACTCAGAAAATTTTAGAGGCAAAAGAGGACCATATGTTCATAACTCCTAGAAGGGAAACTGATAAGGAGAAGAAATCAAGTTCGGAGGAGCGCTAGGTCTACAGATGGCCCTACGCTACGCATAAGCGCTACTCGGATAACTAATGAAATCCGTGATATATATATATATATATATTATATATATATATATATATATATATATATATATATATACATACATAAATATATATATATATATATATATATATATATATATATACACTTAAATATATATATATATATATATATATATATATATATATATAGACATATATATCTGAATATATATGTATACATATATATGCATATATATATAGTGTATATATATATATATATATATATATATATATATATATATATATTTATAAACATATATATATATATATATATATATATATATATATATATTTATATACATATATATATATATATATATATATATATATATATATATATTTATATACATATATATATTTATATATATTTATATATATATATATATATATATATATATATATATATATATATATATATATATATATATATATATTTATATATTTGCAGAGTCTTGAGCCCTGGTGTGGTAGGTTCTCGAGAATGTCTCAATACTTTCGGATAAATAGTAAAATTGTTGTACCTACTATTTATGGCCCGAATGGGATGCAATTCTACGATACAGGCAAGGCTGAATTTGCAGATTCTCTAGACATGCAATTCCGTGAAAATTCTTCAGACGAGCAGGACTTTGAAACTGAGGAAAGAACTGAATCTTGTGTCAACAGACTCCTGATGGATAACTTCAACATGAAGACAGGATTGAACCAACGGACTTGGACGAAATCAAAAACATTATACAGACGCTCGATAAGCATAAAGCACCTGGACATGACACTATTATAACCACAATTATTTTTTGATACCGGATAATATTTTACAAACACTTACTAATATTGTTAATACAATATTCCGTTTACGAAAGTATCCCAAAATATGGAAATCAGCGGTTATTATTATTTTTCCGAAACTTCAAACGTACCCATAATTTCCACAACACTGCAGACCCATCTGTCTCCTCCCATTGCTGTCGAAGATTACGGAGCGGGGGATTCTGCATTGACTTAATGCAGTTGTATCCAAAAAGATATTATACCGGAAGAACAATCTGGCTTCAAAGCTCAAAACTCTTCTGAGCTTCAGTTAATTAGAGTGGTCAAACACATCAGAAAGGCTTAAATTGCAGAAATTCAACAGGCCTAGTTATGTTTGATATGGCTAAGGCCTTTGATAAAGTCTAGCATGCAGGACTTATCTTCGAATTGCATCAATTCAGTATGCCACTTTGGCTCACTCAAATTATTGGCTCCTTCTTAGGAGACAGAACATTTCGTGTCAGAATTGGCAAACAACTGTCAAGCCTGAGACCAATTAATGCTAGAATTCCTCAGTGGTCGCTTATCTCAGCGGATTTTCCCACTCTGCCTCCAAAAAATAAAATTACAACTGGACGCTGATACCTGTATACTCAATACACCATGATAAGTAAGTGTCATTACTTCAAACCTGCAACGATCAATATATATTTTATTGGAATACTTTCGGGAATGGAAAATTAAGATTAATCCTGACAAAACACAGGCACTATTCATCACAAGGAAAAGACTATAGAGACTTATTATTGACAAAGAAACAATAAACTGGACACCAACGGCTAAATGTCTTGGACTTACACTCGACAGAAGCCTGACGTTGAAGCAGCACATACAAAATAAACGAGAACACTGTATGCGACTCCTCTTCTCTCTATACCCACTCATTAAATTCAAAAAACTTAGCTTTAAAAATTGATTGCTCATATAAAAACAAATTATATGAGCGACGCTACTATACGGTAGTTCTGCTTTCTACCAGACGACAAAGCTTAATAATAAAAAAGCACTCCAGTCCTTCCAAAATAGAATTGTTAGAAATATCTTAAGCATTTTATGGTACATTAGAAACAATAATATCTCCAAGGACCTTAGACTTGAGCGGGTGAAAAATTCGTACGTGACAAGGTACTAAAATTCTTTAACACAATTAACAACTATACAAATAGTACCCTGACATTCCTTCGAGCTTTACAAAATAGGAATGAATTAAGGTTCCCAACTATCCACCAAATAACTTTGTAAAAACTATTTCTTAAAATCACATTTTGACTGAAACTGGCTCAGGAAGGTGGATGAGTACTGGAGTACTCACAGATATGATGGAGTTAAGATGCTAAGTCGCACTAACTCCAACCCCCCTACATTTCGCTACGTTCTCTGTTGACATAGGTACAACAAAAACAAATACAGTGTTGTTAACCAAAACACAAATGAAGTTTGTTACCGACTTAGTTAGCATCCCCACCGTTTTATTGCAGCTACTCCGGCTGAGACTCTCCAGTCCCAAACAACTCACCTGAAGACGGGCGTGGGTGCCACTCGTTGGTTCACCGAGCCTCCCAAATGAGAAAACGACCGACTGGAGCAATGTTAACACCGCTGATTTGTTTGGCGCTCTAACACATGCGCGCTACCATGCAGTCCCACCACCACAAAAGCTATGGGTTTCTTCACCGAAAAACAAAGGGACTTAAGACACCCTTACCACTATCATGGGGAGAAAGGAAAAAACTTCAGGTTCAACTTACGGAGCACTCAGCTTGCCGAACACTACCACTTCAAATAATATTCCAGGTTTCTATGCCTAATTAACGGCCCTGGAAATGTATTCCCAAGCTGCACTCTTCACATGCCGTAAAATCAAAGTTAACTTTGTATGAAGACAAGAAAAGATAGACTCTACGTTAAGAATTATTCACCATGTGTATTATTTTAAAGTAATTCTCATCTACAAAATTGTTTAGCGACAAATAAAAAGCAACTTTTCCTTCTTCGTAGCGCTACAGCCCTTCTCGTGCCTTCGCTTCCTGCAACAAGCGCCTCAAACTGTCTTGGTCAACTGGCCGCGTCCTCCATTTTCAAAATTCGAGCAGCAATGAACTATCTCTGTCTACCGAGTCAGATCAGTGTTTCCTCGGTTTCCCCCAACGAATATCTTTTTGGGTATTTATTTTTCATCCAAACAAAAAGCCACTTACTGTCTCCTATTTCCTAAGCTAACTAGGAGCGCCTTTTTTCCACAGCCACTGCTACTTATTTCCTCCTGCAGGTACTTGTTCAAAGCCGTCTTGGCCAATTTTCCAGTGTTCGCTTCTTCTTATCCGCCCACTTGTTCGTTCCCTTAAATTCGGCTACTTTCCACTGCTACCTCCATTCGGAAAATTATTTACTGATCAGCGTCGTCTTGTCTCTTCGCCAAAAATAGAAAAAGAAAATGCACCGACCTTTCCGGACTTAAATATCTTCGGGTAACCGCCAGTTCTCATCCACCGAGAAATCTCTTTAAGGGTTCACTACCCTTCAGAAGTGCTTTTTTCGTTCGCGGGAGTGGTTCCCCTTGCTTCGGTTCTACTCACAATAAGTTCCACTCGCTGGTATACCTGGTGAAAATAAAGAAAACTATGAGCAGAATGTGCTGAATATATTTGACTGATAGTTTGATCGGTCAGTAATAATCATTTGCACCCTGACGCGAGTTAAAGATTTCGCTAATAATCCTCCCGTAATAATCCATACCGAACCATGGCGTAAAAGTTTCTTAGAGGATCTCATTCCCGGCGGGAATTGTAACGTTTGTACTAACACAATGTGTATCTTATGTGGTGATTAACAACCATTTATATTAATTTCAGCTACCGATTCCCTGCCCAATAGTTCGAAAAGGTCGCGGTTACGTTTGTTAACGTCTGCCTGGATGGATAACTTATGCGGGAAAAATTATTCGGTAGTGGTGTGCAGCGGCAAGATGTCGCTAACTAGCCAGGAAGCGAGGTAAGGTGTTTGATAATTGCAAACATCATTTTCATTGTATTCATCCGTATTGTTTTAGGAACTTATACAGTGGGATTCTGTTGACCAGCTATTACACTTTATGATCAGGATGCGTAGGCAGTCGATATATAGTATTTTCTTGATAATCACAACAAAGTTAGTGAGGAGCGTTTTAACATGATGATTTGTACCAAATGTGCTGACCAAATCTGTGTAACGTATACATATATGTATATATTATATATGAAAACAATCCTGGCAAAACACCAATAGCAATTCTCGAAGTAAAGTCCGTTATGAGATGTCCGCCTCATCGCCGGTCGGTATTTGAAAATCCCTTGATATTGTTGCGCCTTTTCCTTAATTATCAGTAAGTTCTTTTGATCTATCTTTCGTCATCTTCACATCATTAATTTCATGTTCACGTAACTGGAAAGCGAGGAGACTTTTTTGCCTTGTCAATTCTGCCAGACGTTTCTATATTTCTTCCATTTGGACTTGCAAATTAACACAGCTTGCGTACGATTTTTCTAATTCAGACCGAAGATATCGTTCATTTTGTTTCAATGCCTCCAAATCTGGCTCATCGATTTCAGTCGCTCCAAGTTTTCTATTTGAAGCGACCTTAACTGATATAGTTAATCTCGTAACTCATAATTGTGTTTCACTAGCTCGACTACGCGTGCATTGCGTTCTTCGGTGAGAGCAGTCAATTCTGATTCGTGTTGCCTATTAACTAATTTCAATGCTTGATAAGCCTCCACTAGTTTACCATGTGAATTGTCTTTCGAATTCAATGGTTTAGAAGTTGACTGCTTTGAGCTAAAACTGCCCTGAGTTGTATGCATTCTTCACGACGACCTCGAACTTCTTCTTTTAATGCTTGATATTGTGCATAAAGTTCTTGCTTTTTTACACCACGATGTATACTAACAGGCCAATTGGAAAGTCCCCGGTTTGACACACAGATGGCGGTGCGAGTATTAAATCCATATAATTTTTAAGTCAGTACCAACCTACAAACGAAACCTGTCAAAATTTGACAGCAGTCCGACCATTAGTTGTGAGTGTAGCTACTGTTGTTATTTGAAAAACGATAGAAAAAAAAAGAATTTCGTGTGCTGATAAAATATTGCTTTTTGAAGGGAAAAAGTACAGTTGAAGCAAAATCTTGGCTTGATGAAAAGTTTCCGGAGTCTGCGCCATGAAAATCAACTATAATTGATTGCAATGCTAAGTTTAAACGTGGTGAAATGAGCACCGAAGACGGCGAACGCAGTGAACGCCCAAAAGAGGCTGTCACCAACGAAAACATCAAAAAAGTTCACAAAATAATTTTGAATTACCGTAAAGTGAAGTTGATCGAGATAGCAGACTTTGTGAAGATATCATCGGAATGTGTACATCATATCATTCACTTATATTTGTACATGAGAAAGCTGTGTGCGAAATGGGTGCCGCGCGAGCTCACAATCGATCAAAAGCAACAACGTGTTAATGATTCTGAGCAGTGTTTGAAGCTGTTTAAGTGCAATAAACCTGCATTTTTCCATCGGTATGTGACAATGAATGAAACATGGCTCCATCATTTCACTCTGGAGTCCAATCGAAAGTCAGCTGAGTGGACTGCACACGATGAACCGAATCCAAAGCGAGGAAAAACACAACAGTCAGCTGGCAACGTTATGGCATCAGTATTCTGGGATGCGCAAGGTATGATATTCATTGATTACAAATCGTACAACAAAAATGGTATCGAAAAGTTGGAAGATCGCTATAATCACTGTATCGCCCTCGAAGGCAATTATGTCGAATAATAAAATCGAATTTTGCCAAAAACAAGTTGAGTAAGCAGGAGAGTGCTCCTACCAGAAGGTCTTTGTAAACATCCTAGGGTTAGAAGCAAGTTTTCTAATGGCGTGAATCGATAACTTGAATTATTCATCCAATACTTAGATATGAAATCGTTCAAATTTATACAAAAGATGCACAGTTTCTTTCATAAGGACAGTGCAGCCGCCATTTTAATCTAGCTTAAATTATTTTTCTGAATGCTCAGCCGATTGAACATGTTCAAGTTAAACACTATTCCTTAAATTTTCATGAAAATTGAAAGAAAATAAAAGTGCCTAAGTCAATTTTAAATATATATAGGGTTTTCCAATAAGAGGTGTTATTTTGAATAGATCTTCTGATTTAACACCTTGCGACTTCTTGCTTTGGAGCCACCTGATAGAGAAGGCCTATGCCAATAGCCCAGCGTCGATTCAAACCTCAAAGATGAAATTCGTGAGGCTATCGAGGACATAGGGCAGCCACTTTGCGGTTTGGTTATAAAAAATTTCATGAAGAGGATATGGTCCTGTAAGCGTGTTGTAGTCGTTATTTGCCCAATGTTAGTTAATGCTATTAACGGCATATCTTCTTCTTCATAATGAAATAAATATCCGATCATTTGTATTAAAAAATGGCATTTTTCTTTTAATATCAAAATAACACCTCTTATTGGAAAACCCTATATCAACCATAAACACGTGTTATTGTTGTTGTAATTCCATATAATTGAAATGACTATAACTCACTTGATTACGATTGGATCTCAATTAAATTTTGTGAACATATATATCTTATGTCAGTCTATATAATTTTAAAGGTACGGTTTTGATTTGATAGGCAAAAATGTAAAATCTACAAATCATACTATTATTAACAAAGTTGATGAAATTTCGATTTCTAAGGTATTTGTTGCCCTTGTACTCATAAAGTTCCACGTTCATGACAATTTTCAAATTTTTTGGCTGAAAGGTGTCCAATCGCGAGGGGGGGGCACAAATTTTGGGTACATTTTGCCTTCCCCTGGGCCCCCTAATTCACAAAATGATTTTTTTATTTCAGATTCTAAAAGTTCTAATCAAGACCTTTCATTTGATACCCCACTCGACTCCCTTTGATTAAAAAAAATGTTTAAGGGCCAATTCGTTATTAGGGGGGACCCCCTTAAAATTTTTTTAAATTTTTGTTAAGGCCCTATCTTTTGAGAGACCATCACTTCTGACCTTTTTACAAAGTTTGAGCATTCTAGATTCTATAGTTTCTGAGGAAATTAGCTGTGACGCACGGACAGGCGGACAGACGGACAGACAGGTCGCGAAACTAGTAGGTCTTTGTAAAAAAATTTTTTACAAAGACCTTAAAAACGTGTTTTACTATGGTAGACCAGGGGCTTTTCAATTGGCCTGTTATTACAAAGAGGTTCGTAATCATGCTTCAATTTATCATTTTCTACTTCCGATTCGGAGATTCTTCGAGAGTATTCTGTTGCTGTGTAAATGTTACTTTTATTTTTCAAACGGATATGTTGTTTTTCGAGTGACTCGTACATCGTTTTTTCTTCTTCTAATATTTTTCTTAGTTTGATTATCAACGATGTTTGTGTACTTTTTGAAGTCAATTGTTCAATGTGAGTATCCGTCGCAATAGTTGTGCCGCGTTTTAACTCTAAATGGGAATGTCATTGTGACATATAACAAGTTGTACGTAGGAAAGTTGTTTCGTGAATTGAAGTTGATCGGAGAGTTAATTCATTTGAATAAAATATTGATTTATGAAGAGAATTGTGAAGGGAGCTGCACTGGACGTTTCAAAAAATTCGGAGATAAGTAGATAGAGCTAAGTGCAGGCTTCTTCATTTTTGTTTTAATAATAAATTAATGGTAGTTTTCTTTCTTCTATAATCATTGTCTTCATTCTACGAGGAGAGGATTTCTCATGTAGCAGAGAGAAGAATTATTAGTTTTACATTTAATTTTAAATAGAACGTGATTTAATAATACATATATTTTTTCGAACAATTAATATTAACCAAAAAAAAAAAAAATTCTGATAACATAGTCGATTTAATATTAATAACGTAACGTACGGCGTACAAAATATTTTCAAAAATTGGATTATACGCCAACAGTATTATTGGGGAGTCTCAAGGTGGTTTTAGAGCAGGTAGATTGACCAATTGTTCACGGTTAAGCAGGTACTTGAAAAATGCTGGGAATTCAACATAGACGTGCACCAAAGTTTTGTTGACTTTAAGTAAGCATACGACAGTATTGATCGTAACGTACTGTATCAAGCATTGCTCTGCTTTGGCATCCCAGCCAAATTAGTCCGTCCTACCAAAATGACAATGAAGTCGACGACCTCCTAAGTCCGCATCAATAACCAACTCACCGATGCCTTTGACATAAATATCGGACTAGAGCAGGGAGATGGGCTGGCCCCATTGCTATTCGATTTGGCTGTGGAGTACGTCACGTGGTAGACTGTGGAAACTGCAATGAGCTGGACACATGAATTATATGGACAAACAACGGATACCCAAAAAGGTATTCGTTGGGAGAACTGAAGGCCGGAGACTAGGAAGAAACCGAGGAAATGCTGGTCTGACTCAGTTGACGAAGACAGTTGATCGCTGCTCAGATTTCGAAATCGAAGGATGCGGTCAGCGGACCGAGGCAGTTGGAGGCGATATTTGCAGGAAGCGAAGGCCCAAGAGGGGCTGTAGTGCTACGAAGAAGAATATAACAGAAAGAAAATATAAGGAAGAACACTTCCGTGAATTGGAATTGGAGGGAAAAAATAAGTACATCCGAGGCAATGAGTCCAACAATTGCCATAAAAACACCAAAGGATAAATTTGGTACACGCTGGAAACCTGTAGAAGATGCTCAATCAGCGATGGGCTGTGATGACATATGCTTCAAGTGGTTTCACTTGAAATGTATAAAGATGAATAAGATGCAAGACCATCAAAGAGATATCAGATGATGAAATATGCATGTGCCACACGTGTAAGCAGTTACATCAAAATCCCAAGGAGGAACGTTTTTTTTCCGCTAATGAAAGAACTTGAAAATGGTATTAAATAATTCTAGACAAATGTCAGCATTTGCGACGAATTTAAAATCAATAGAATGGTAATGCTTGAACTATTGCCTCTATGTTAGGGAGCTCTTTCCAGTTAAAAACTTTTAAATCTTTAAAATAACAAAGGGTTTTCATTAAGGACATAGCAATGTTATCTATAAATAAAACAGAAATATTTGAGATATTGAGTTCAAATTTACTGTGGGTGTAGTGCAAGCATTACATTTTATGAATGAAATTTCGGTCATATGACCACCATGTGCCCGTTTGCAGTGGTCGATTCTTGGGACCCAGTTTTTCACCATTCTGTCACTTATTTCGACCGGAACGTTGGCAATTTCACGTTGAATGTTGTCTGCGAGCTCGTTTAAGGCTACTGACTTGTTGGAATGGACTAGAGACTTGATATAGTCCCATAAAGAGAAATCCAATGGCGTTAGATCGTATGAACGAGGCGGCCATTCGACCGGAACATTTCTCGAGATAACAGATTCACCAAACTTGCCTTTCAATAAATCGATTACGAGGCATGCTGTGTGGCTAGTGGCACCGTCTTGTTGAAACGACATACCATTGATGTCAAGTTTATTCAATTCTGGCTAGAAATAATCTTTCAACATAACACAATAGTGCTCGCCATTGACGGTAACATGACGGTCGTTTCCATCCACAAAAAAAAAAAAAAATTGGCCCAATCACACCTCCGGCAGGAAAACCGCACCAAACCGTATTTATTTGCAGATACGACGATACATGTGGGTTTGTTGCTGACCAGTTGCACATATTTTGCTTATTAACATAGCCACTCAGCCAGAAATGACCTTCATCGCTGAAGATGATTTTTCGATTAAATCCTTCATTTCCTTCAAGCTTTGCCAGAGTCCAACCGGAGAAGTTTCGGTGTTTCGAATGATCAAGTGGCTTTAATTTTTGAGTCAACTTGATTTTGTAGATATTTTCGCAAAATACACCAGTGTCTTTTGAGCGCTGTCCAGTTCTTAGCATGATGTGGAATCGACTAATTTGACTCATTTGAAATCGATGCACTTACGGCTACGATATTTGCTTCGCTTTGAGCGGTATGACGTCTTTTTGGCACCGGAACATCCAATAGTGAAAATTTGGACTTTAACTCATCCGCTATAGCAAGCAGAGCCGGATTAAGCGCTCTTAAAGTTGCGACCACCGACTCAGAATTTTGCTAGTAATTTTTAAGGGGTTTTGTAAAATAATTTTACAAAACCCTACTGAAATCGTGCCTGTCTGTGCAATTGTCCCTCCGTATGTCACAGACCTTTTTCTCGCAAACCGTACAAGCTACAAAGATAAAATTTTGTATATAGGTGTAAAGTGATGCCCTCTTCAAAGTTTCACTACAACAAAATTTTACAAAAGCTTAAAGGGGCCCCTGAAAAACAAAAGTAGCCGATATGGATACCAAATGAAAGGTCTCAGTGAGAACTTTTCAAAATAACGCTTTTTTCCTTCAGAGGGCGCACAGAAAGGGGGAAATAAACGAAAAACGCGATTGGACACCTCTGATCCAAAAAATCTGAGGTAATTATGGAGATAAGTGTTTATAATTACAACAACAGCAAATACCTTAGAGTCAAAATTCATTCAACTTTGTTAATAATAGTATGAAAATCGAATTTCACATTTTCCCCAATAAAATCGTATGTATACCCTTAAATTCAATGAAAAATTTAATTTATTTATGTAGTTTTGCATAAGCTCCTAATACGCAGCAAGTTTGATGAAAATACAATCATATTCACGGAAGCTATAGCCATTTGAGATTTCTCCCAATACAACAACAATAACACACAATTTTGGTATTTTACGGACTTTCCATTGAATCAGACGCTGCAGTTTTGATTTGATCTTCTTGAAATTTTCAAACAAGATCAATATTATAATTTTTTTTTTGGGAATTCATAATTTGAGTGATTTTTGTTAGTTTGCAACAAAGTACAGTAGCAATGGATTTTCTTATACACATTTGACATGTTTCTTGCCTTTGTTCGTTGCTGGTGATTGCATTTCGCACGTTGGGTACAAACCCTTCTGACATCACCGTAGGTCTGTCTACCCAACTTGTTAATAGTTTCCAAACGGTGCTGGTTCATGAACTTTGGCACTAAAAATGTTGAACTTAATTTTCGTTTTGACATTGACAGTTCATATAAAAAGTTTAAGGGTGCGTTCATATAAAGATACGAAATGGAAAATCCGCTAATAATTTCTGTTACAATAATGAATGCAATTTCGATGGAAAATTTTGATAAGCTAATGATCTCCAGTTGAATAGAATTGAAGAGGGAAAAACAAGTTCCCACTAAATTCGTATTTCCATACACTTAATTCGCACTGAAATCATAAGAGAGCTTTTTTAATCAGTTGGATTCGTTGGTGCAAGCTATTCATTTGATTATAGATTAAAATTAAATTTTTATCCACAATTTCATTCTAAAATGAGGTAGAGCTTCCTAAACTGAATGATTCCTGGCAATTCCCGAATTATTTCTCACAATTGTACCAAAGAAATTTATTACAGGCCAATAAAATAGGAAAACAGATTAGATACAATAGGATGTTTGATGAAGTACCGGATCGAAGTATCAAATCAAGAACGTATTTTTCTAAATGTCTAAGCCAAGGAATATGTAATCGTTACATATTCATAAACACGATAATTAAACTAAAATGGTCTGGGCATAAAGGCAATTAGTTGAGCCCAAAATTAACTCAATGAATCAATTGCTTCAGAAGAATTCTACCTGTTTTTTTCACAAGTCAAAAGTATTAAAGGACTATTAGGGCTTGAGGAATTTCCTCCCTTTAACCTAATCTACTATAATTACCTGTTGGCAAAAACCTCGTCTTATAAAAAGGATAAATTTCAACTATTTCAGCATTATAGTATACAAGTTGCTGAAAGCTAAAGATCAACGATAAGAATAGAAGGATTTATCAAGAAAATTTACTAATAATGGAGAACATAGCAGAAATATGCGAAGATGTTATCGGCTTCCATTTGAAGAAGATTCAAGAGTTGAAGGTTATACAAGCACAAGTGATGAACTTGAAACGGAACGCACTGGGATTTGTAAGTGACGAAAATAGCTTGAATTTCAATTACGATTTAGTAACAGGGGACGATATTCAAAATTACGTTTCTATGTTAAATTTAAAAATAATCAAGAATGAAGAAAGTATTTTGAATTTGAATATTTATAAAATGGAAAACAGCTTGATTCATGGAATATTAGACGATACGGAACCGATTATTGAAACTGAAGAAGTTACCGCCAAGCAAGACATTCAAGTTCAGGGTGCTGTAAAACCGAGGAAAGAGCATACATCAGGATATTCATCAAGCGAAAGTAGTGTGACATTATCGAGCAGCAGTGAATCTTCAGGCAGTGATGCTATATCATATAAGAGGAGAAGCAATGGATGGAACCGTTGGTACAAAAATGGTCGCGTTTATTACAACAGCAAATGGAAGATGTCTCAGCAGCCACAGTATATTGAGAAACCATACGGAACCAGTAATAATGCGGCTTATAGACAAACGAATGGGAATAACGATTCTCGATACAATCAGCCGCGGAATAAGCCAAGGTATTCACAGCGAACTCTTATTCAAATTGCTCCAGGACTTTGATTCAATAATGGTGGTAATTGACTTTTTGTAGATGTAAAGTGATTTATGTTATAAACATTTCCTCAAACGTTCTTACAAGAAATAAACAAATGTATTTTTAAGTATGCTTTTTAGTTTAGTGAAAGTTGGTCTTATAAAGTAATACGCGTTTCTTAAAAGCATTTTCAATTTTATTTTTGCCCCTTTGAAGTACGACGATCGTTGCATCACTTCAGTACTTGGCTTCTCGCAGATAGTGCAGAGTCGAAGTTTTCAGGTTCTAAAACGATTGAACAAACGAAATGGCTTCAAGATATCTTCATTTTATTCAATACTTGTCCTCTCCGCAAATTTCGATGGGAAATTTTGATAAATTAATGATCTCCAGTTCAATAGAATTGAAGAGGCAAAAACAAGTTTCCACTAAATTCATATTTCCATACACTTAATTCGCACTTAAATCATCATACAGTGGCTCCCAAAAAGATCCGCACAAGTAAGAAATTTTCCTCCTTTCTCATTTTATAAGGCAATTAAAAACGGTAAAAGTTTTTTAAACATTTTATTATGATCAGAACATAACAGTCTTACAGATCACATTAATAAAATAGTTTCTCACTTAAAATATACTAAAAAAAAGAAAATTCCATGAAAAAACAGAAAATATCATCTCCCAAAAAGATCCGCACAAGAGCTAAGGGAGCGTTCAAGTATTACGTAACGCAATTTTTGAAGATTTTTGACCTCCCCTCCTCCCATTGTAACGCACCGTAACGTTTTTCTGCATCCCACAGGTTGGACATATTTTTTCCTTTAGGTCGGATTGTACAGATGTACAAAAGAAATCGTAAGGCATCTGCTTGAACCCTTCTAGAGGAGGTGACAGATCAACGGACAACCTCACAAGAAGTGGTGAAAACTTGGATGTTCCTTTGTCCAGCAAACTGGGTACTACGAGCTTGCTTGGGGTTTGAAGTATTGGGCAAGGTGATGGCATGAAAGTATCCGCAAACACAGATTTCAATGCACTTCTTGGTGACGAATAGCAGGATTCATCCGCGCATTTTATAACCTGTAAGAAATATTGCGATTCACGGACGTAAACGCTATACCACGCCAGATTTGGTTCTGCTGGATCCTGCATGCTATCTTCGGGCTGTCTATACTCCGCCGAAACGTCGTAATTATCAATTTTCATTCCTCTCCATAATTCTGCAAGTGTTTCTCCAGCGTGCTGAAAATTGCGTTTTTCCAAATCATCATCCGTAGTCATTCCTTTGCCGTCGAGATGAGAACCAAAATGTTCATGAGGCAGAATGACGCCTGCCAGTCGTTTGCTGAGGGGAGCCATCCGACGCTCAACTCGGTTCTACGCGCTCCGCCCAGGAGCATTAGTCGCTATAAATAAGGCGTCCAGGTTGTATTTTTTAAAGTGTTCAATCGCAAAGTTCTTGACTTTGCGATAACGCGGGTTTTCGTCCGGCCCACCATCTACAAAGATGATGATCATTGGCTTCACGGGGTTCGATTCTGTCATCATTAAGGGTTTGAATGACTGTATTGATAAAAGTGATTCAAAATCATAAGTGTGGGTGTTCGCTGTGGAGGATGTGTGTTTCCCGCTCCTAACGGATATGTGTGTCGGCCCGCTGTACCCAACAGCTTCTTCCTTACCAAAACTGTTAGGTTCCACGTTGACGCCGGCGTATACAGAAGGAATAAGTTTGTGCCACTCTGCCACGACCTAGTCATGATCAGGTAAAAGTATTTCGTATTCCATATGCATTAAAAGAGGGCTCTGACTTTTCACTGCTGGTAAACCTATTGGTACACGTACGTTATCGTCTTGTGAGAGAACGAATACTTGCGGTGGTCCCAAAAGTGACGCGAGAGATTCTAATGACCTGATTGTAGCAGTGCGAAATTCCCCGTCCTCGTGCTTTTTATGCATCTCGGTCTGTGGTCTTGCTAACTTTACGGGTACGGTACTTACGTGCCTTCTTCCCTCTTGAGTATTAGAAACGCCTGGGTGTAAATTAAGATATGTGCCACTTCGAGAAATTTGGAATCCCATTAACAACAGCCTCTCATGCAGGTCAGACAGAGTGAGACAACTCCTAATCATCTCGGTTCGGCGGCGTTCATCAGCAGCGCTGCCATGAATGGCAATATTAACTATGGTCTCTAGGAGAGCAGGTTGCGAGTCAACTAAACGAGGCTGTCCAGGGCCAGCTCGAGGTTGTGTTGCAGCAGGATTGTTTCTCTGACGTTCAGTTTTCTCCAGTTTTTCTTTTTTGCACGCTTAGCAAAGTCCCTTTTATCCTTTAAACATTTCTCTTTTTGTTTCAACTCTTTGCGTAGCTTTTTTATTTCGTCGTGAACATCATCTTTGGCTTTACCAGTGTCCCTTGCTTCAGTAAGAACATTTATTCTCTGTTGCAGTAGACCAATTTTCTTCATAAGAGTTTCTTGAGCCGGTTTGCTTGGAACATTTTTGGTGATGCCTGAATCAATCAAAGTCGTGTGTGGTTCCATAGACAGTGTCTCCACAGTTTCCTTATCAGTATTCTGACTTTGCTCATCGTGGGCATCGCTCATCTTTCGTTTGACAGCAGTGCTTACTTGTCCAGCGACTGCGACAGTGGATGAAGCTACAACATCCGAGAAAATAAATTAAGAATAGGTGTTATTGACACATGCGATAAAAAAGAACATAATATTCAACATAAACAAGCAGATGCACCTGTTTTAGTTGAAGAGCACGCAAAGTTGAGGGAACATTGGGCCTTAGTGTTGCTGGCGTGCTTGATGTTTTCATAGGTAGCTAGAAATATATAATACTTATGACCAGTTCTTTAATGAAAAATCAAGGTTGGGATTACATATTGTAATACTTTGTCATTATTACATTTAAGCAGTAAACTTACCTGTGTAAAATAACTAAGCATTGTTGCTTTCTTCTTCGTGGCCTTCACCTTCAAATCTCGTGTAACATCATTTATATGTTCTTTAAACTTTTCTTTATTTTCCAAATTGCGTCGGCATTTTTTTGACACAGTTGCGCTGGCAAGTCAGCATGAGAGCCTTTATAGGCCAAGAACAGCTAATGATACAAATCTCCCTCTTTTGAAGACATTACAGTATGAACACTATGAACTCACTCATTACAGTATGAACACTATGAACTTTAATAACACCGACTACAGCAATGTGCTTCTGCATAAACACTGACGAATACTGACAACAAAAACAACATTAAATGCCGTACAACACAATCTAATAACACCGACTACAGCAATGTGCTTCTGCATAAACACTGACGAATACTGACAACGAAAACAACATTTAATGCCGTAAAACACAATCAAGGGATTCCCCGTGATGACGACCAGACTACACAGTCAAGGGATCCCCAGTAAAACGTGAATGAAAAGGGTTGCCAATTTAGGAGTTTTTATTCCCTAATTTTTTAATAAAAAAAACAATGTTACGAAACGTGTTGTAAGAAAGACCGCCTTCCACCCCCTGTAACGCATCGTAACGTTTTACGAGACCCCCCTCCCCCCAAATCACGTTACGTAATACTTGAACGCCCCCTAAATTGTAAAAATAAACAAAAATTTTAGTAAGCTAGTATTTTGTTGTATGTCCATTTTGTTCAATGACACATTTTAATCGATTTGGCATACTGGAGATGATTTTTCGCAGGTACTCCACATCCATTTTCACCCATTCTTCGCGAAGCCTTTTCTCGAGCTCCGTTTTTGAACAAATTAGCGTGCTATGAACTCTACGAGTATGGTCCAATCCATCCCAGAGATTTGCAATGGGACTACAATCCGGTGACTGAGGAGGAGGATGAACCACTTTTGGACAATTGTACAGCTGCCATTCTTGAACAATGCATGCCTTATGTTTGGGAGTATTGTCTAGGTAATATTTGAACGAATCCAAAATTTCCATTTTAGCAGCGCTTTTTCGCAAATTTTGTGGGAGAACAAAAATTGGCTTTTGCACCACGATAACGCCCCTGCTCACACATCGTTGCTTGTGCGCGACTTTTTGGCCAAAAACAACACACTAATGATGCCGCAGCCACCGTATTCCCCAGATCTGGCCCCCTGTGACTTTTTCTTGTTTCCTAAACTGAAGAGGCCCATGAAAGGACGACGTTACGCTACGCTTGACGAGATAAAGACGGCATCGAAGGAGGAGATGAACAAGATTAAAAAAAATGATTTTTTGAAGTGCTTCAAAGATTGGAAAAACCGTTGGCACAAGTGTATAATATCTCATGGGGATTACTTTGAAGGGGACAAAATAGATATTCATGAATAAATAAATAATTTTTGAAAAAAAAAACAAAATTCGTGATATTTTTTGAACACACCTCGTATGGTCCAATCCATCCCAGAGATTTGCAATGGGACTACAATCCGGTGACTGAGGAGGAGGATGAACCACTTTTGGACAATTGTACAGCTGCCATTCTTGAACAATGCATGCCTTATGTTTGGGAGTATTGTCTAAGTAATATTTGAACGAATCCAAAATTTCCATTTTAGCAGCGCTTTTTCGCAAATTTTCCTTCAAAATGGCTAAATATCGACGGGAATCCATGATACCATCTGTAAATACTAATTCGCCAACACCACGAGTAGATACGCATCCCCAAACCATCAAACTGCCACCTCCGTGTTTCACTGTAGGCCTGAGGTTAATTGGACTCAATTCTTCATTGGGCTTGCACCACACCATAACACGTCCATCCGAGCCAAAAACGTTGAATTTGCTTTCATCGGCAAAAATCACATCCTCCCAATAATTGACTTCCTTTAATATAAATTCATTAGCGAAATTTAAACGCTTTTTTCCATTCACTTCGCTGATGAATGGTTTCTTCCGTGCAACACGTCTATTGCATTAAGCATTTCTCAAAACTCGTCGAACTGCTTCACATTCTACTTTTTTCTAAAATTCTGCGAACACTCCACTCACAATTTTCGGAGCACTGAGTTTTGGATTTTTTTTTAATTTTCCGGACGATAGAGCGTTCTTCAAGCGTCGTTAGAACCTTTGGGCGACCAGGACTATGCTTCAAGTCTATTCTACCTTCCTCTTCATACCTCCGGAGAATGTCGTAAACAGTTCTACGTTTCATGTTGAGGCTCGAACATATTCCTGTCACATTTTTACCTTCCATATGGTTAGAAACCACCAACTGGATCTTCTCTGGAGACGTGTATTTGCCCATTTTAATTTAAAAAGCACAACGTTTTTTTAAGCTACGAACAACACGCGCTTTGTGATCAATATTAAATATGATCTGCTCGGATCTATTACGACTTTATCACTGAAGGCGATATGCTATACAGAGGTCACTCAAATGTGTTCTTTTTATATGAAAATGCACATGTTTGGCCAAGTTTCCTTGTTGTGCGGATCTTTTTGGGCGTCATATTTTTGTGCTTCTTTTTTAATCCTTCGTTTTGCTTCTCATTTCGCGGTACATTTTCTATTTTTTTGAGTAAAACTATCGAGCTGATGTTTCGTTCAATTAATAATATTTCCTTTTTCTTTTTGTGTCATGGATTGAAGCATAAATTGAAAAAGAAGGAACATTTCTTACTTGTGCGAATCTTTTTGGGAGTCACTATACATTGATTTGGGAATGCACTTATATTGTTTAGAGCTTTTTCAATTAGTTTGATTCTTTGGTGGTAGTTATGTATTTGATTATAGATTAACATTAAATTTTTATCTACGATTTCATTCTAAAATGAAGTAGAGCTTCCTAAACTGAATTATTTCTGACAATTCCCGAATTATTCCTCACAACTGCACCATATTTATTACAGGCCAATAAAATAGGAAAGCAGATTAGATCATATTTAGTACAAGTGAAAAATGCTTTTGCTTTACAATAGGTGTATGATGAAGTACCGGTCCGAAGTATCAAATTAGGAATATATTTTGCTAAATGTCTAAGCCAAGGAATATGTAATAATAAACACGATAATTAAACTAAAATTATGATCTGGGTATGAAGGCAATTAGTTAAACCCAAAATTAACTCAAGGAATCAAATGCTACAGGAAAATTCTACCTGTTTTTTCTTCACAGGTCAACAGTATTAAAGGACGCGGATGAAAAATACCAGAAAAACCTGGTTAGGAAAATTGAATTTTAATGATCAAAATGGATACATGAAAAATAACTATATTTTCTCGGCTTTTAGTGGACTGATTTTCATTTTTGGTTTCAATCCAATGTAACTCGAAAAAAGAAATCTAAATATTGCATTAAAAAAATCCCAAAGATGCTTTTATTTTATTATAAATTAATTGATTTATTAATGGCAAAATAATGCCACATATTTTTTCCTATGTTAAATGGTTTTTCCTAGAAAAACTTTCCAAGCATATACCTTTCAACGTACTAAATACAATTATTTTCATTTTAAGGCTGTGTAATTATTTAGGGATTTTTCGGACAGACCACGAGCGTTCACTCAGTGGTGATATGTACTGATTTAATCAGATCATATAATAGCTGAGCAGACGCACGGGAGCATAGTACTGACCAAAACAACTTCCGAAAAAATCAATACGGTCATGAAAATGAGATACTCTAACTATCTCTAAGCGAAGGCCCGAGAAGGGCTGTAGTGCTAAAAAGAAGCAGAATTATTCGAACAGTCTTTATTTAAGCAAATTAATGATAAAGCCTATTTTAAAATCAAATTATCAAAAATTTTTTAATATACATTATTTTTCATTTAATATTTAATTCTTTTTATCATAAATCAAGAATTATGATGATAAACAAATTCCTTGCATATACTGAACATGAAAAGTAAAAACAAGGACGCTGCCAAAGGATTAGCAAGTATCTTCCTCTTAAACAAAGATTAAAGTACCTAAATAAAAAAAAAAATTAATATAAAAGTAGTCTCTTATTATTCAAGTATTTTATTTATTTAAAAAATTTTCTTTACTTTGCTATACAGGGTGCGTACGGTATTTGAGCTCAACTTGAGAGTAAAATTAATTAGCTTGTATTTTTAATAAAATTTAATGAAATTCCAGGAATTTTTTATGCAACGTTAAATTAATATATGGCTATAAAGTTATTCAATAAAATCGTCATTAGCAGCAATAACCTCTTCGATCCGGTTCCGGAAACGATTACATGCCCGAATCAAATGCTCCTTGTTCATATAACGGTATTAATAGCAGTCTTTAGCGAAGAAGTGGTATTATGGGGACGCTTATTGGTCTCACGCTCAACTATGCCCCATTTGTAATAATCCAAAGGATTAAGGTCTGGGGAGTTAGGTAGCCATAGGTTCGGTGTTATGTGGTCATGAAATTGAAGGAGTAGAGTTCTTTGAAAAATGTATGGTCTTACATTGTCTATCCAGGGTTTCACCACCGTCTCCAAAACCTCGATGTATGCAGCAGAGTTCACTCGAAGTTCTTGAGTAAAAAAGTGTGGCAGCATAACATGTCCATCGTTGCTGAAAACACCTAAAACCATAACTATTGATGTTAAACGTTGATATTTTGAATTCAAAATTATGTTCCTTCAACATAATGCTGCTTAGTGACACTAAGTTCACTTCTGTCAATCTGTCTGTCAATAAACATTGTGTTTAAACGTTGGCTAATTAAAATTATATTAATGTCTATAAAACAATAACATGGTAGCAGAGCGTAGTTCGATTTGAGTGGACCAACGTTTTTTCAAGAAGATTGAGCAAAATAAATAGTGTTTTTTCGAAGAGATTTTTTCGAAACTTGAAGGTGATAGTTGCTGGAATTTTGATGACTGACAATCATCGAATTTCAAGGTATTGAAAAGTTAAAAGGTTCGGAAAACTGGAATATTTGGAAGTTAATGGTGCGCAATTTATTGCGAACAACTGAAGGAGTACACGAAGCGAGTATTGGAAAGTTGGCTCAACCGGTGCTGGCGGCTAATGCTAATGCGGCTGCGATTGATGCTCACAATGTGGCAATGAAAATTTGGGATAAGGCAGATCGCGCTGCTTATCAAATCATTCACAAGACAATTGATTCGAGTGTCATGATTTTGATCGCCGCTTGCGAGACAGCTCATCAGATGTGGAACGAATTGCATGATATTTATGAACAAAAAATTAGGCAAGCCGTTCATTCAGTTCAGACTGAGTTTTTCAGTTTTGACATGAATTTGGTGGATGATATGATAAGTTATATTGCTAAATTTGAAGGTTTGATTCCACGCATGCAGCAGTTGAAAGTTAAGCCCGACGAGTCAGCTTTGGTGGTCAAGTTGTTGGAAACGTTGCTTGACAGTTTTGAAAGCTTCAGGCAAGCTTGGTGTGCCAGATCGGATGATCAGCAGACCCTAGATAACTTGATCAACGTGTTGACATCTGATGAGCACAGGCGAAAGCTTCGACAAGAAAAGGAGAACAATCTGAGGGCATTGATGGCAACTACGCTGAAAATCCAGTCCAAAGGTGCAAGTGGAAGTCAACAAGGTGCAGCTGGTAAGCAGGCCAAAGATGATGTCAAGTCCAACCAGAAGGGGAAGAAGTCGGCTTTCAAGTGCTACGGTTGTCATGGAACTGGTAATTTTAAATGAGATTGTCCAAACAGGAAGAAGAAGAGTGATGGGACGTCTGAAAGTAAGGGTTCGTTAGCGTTTGTTAGCGAAGAGTTCAGTGCGGAAGGCAAGAACGAAGCTTGGATCATCGATTCTGGTGCGACGGACCACATGACTTTCAAGAAAGAGTGGTATTCATTCTTTGAGGCTTTCTTTGTTCTAGCAGAGATTCGTATCGGAAACAATTCTGTGATGAGTGCTTTTGGAAGAGGAAATATTGACTTTGAGGCGCTTGTGAATGGCCGTTGGACTTCTTGTCACATGGAAAACGTACTGTATGTTCCGGAAGCTAGGAGAAATTTATTCTCGGTTACGCGTGCACTGGACAAAGGTATGACTTTCAGTTCATCCAAGGATAGCTGTGAATTCCTGCTTGATGGTTTTGTCAAGGCTCAAGGTGTGCGATCTGGTCAGCTGTTCAAGATGATGCTCAAGGTCAAGTAACCGGACACTTGCTGTGTGAGTGAGGCTAATCTGGTGGTCAAGGACTCTCTTCAAGTCTGGCATGAGCGTTTAGGTCATCAGAATAAAAGACATGTTGTGAAGATACTCAAGAATCACGGAATTGAAGTACAACAGGACGACGAGTTCTGTAGATCTTGTGTAGAAGGTAACTAACATCGAGAACCATTCAAGTCACGTCAACAGCGTTCATCTGTGTCAGGAGAAGTGATCCATGCTGATGTCTGTGTTTCACTTGGACAGGAGTCTTCTGTTGGTGCCAGATACTT
Source organism: Odontomyia ornata (assembly GCA_963969285.1). NCBI lineage: Eukaryota > Metazoa > Arthropoda > Insecta > Diptera > Stratiomyidae > Odontomyia > Odontomyia ornata. The sequence goes on from OZ017740.1 coordinate 128,989,692, forward strand.
TGTCTGCTTCACGTGTGACTATTCAAGATTTCGTATGGTTTACTTCTTGAAAGAAAAATCTGAGGTGTTTGATAAGACCAAAAACATGTTGCAGCTGGTGAAGACTCAACGCGGTCGACCAGTAAAGGTGTTCCAGTGCGACGGAGGAAAGGAATTTGACAACAAGAGATGCGAGAACTCATGGATTGCGAAGGTACGAAGATGGTGATTACGAATCCTTATACGCCTCAGCAGAATGGTTGTGCTGAAAGATCAAACCGGACAATTGGTGAGCTAGCACTAACCATGCTTGTTAGCAAGGATCTGCTAAAGTTTCTGTGCGCTGAAGCTGTCTACACTGCGGTTTATATTCTCAACCGAACTGGTCCAAAACGCCGTACAAGTTGTTCGTTGAGAAGAGTGTTCATTTGAATAGGTTTCATATTTTTGGAACCACATGCTGGGTGATAGTGCCTAAAGAACGTCGGAAGAAGTGGGATGCTAAAGGCAAATTTTTGTTGGGTTCTCGGAAGACATCGATGGTTTTCGTGTGTGGAAGAAGGATACAAAGCAGGTCATCCAAGGTCGTGAGGTAGTTTTCGGTCCAGAGCATTCCTCTAAGCTCTAGCTTTGTTTCCTGTTGAAGAAATTAAAGATCCTGTCGAGCCCCGCAGTTTTCCCAGAGTTCTGAACTCACCTGAAGCTCCGCACGTGCCTGAGGTCCCGGATGCTGTGATGTCAGTCGTTCCTGCTGAACCGCAAATTGAAGAAACTCCTAAGGCTGCAAAAAATACCGTCAACGATGTCTTTGAGATAGATAGAAGTAAACTTCAGAAATCTGGAAAATTGAGTGAAATGTTTCTTGCAGAGCTAGAAGAACCTCGAGACTACAAAGAAGCCATGAAGTCGGGTAATCATAACACTGGAAGGCTGCGATGAAAGAAGAAGTGTCTTCACTGAAGGAAAATTCAACGTGGGTTTCAACGGTGTTACTTCCAGGAAGGAAGACAATTGCTAATCGCTGGGTCTATCGTATCGAACGAGATGCAGAAGGGAAGGCTAAGCTAGGCTTGTTGTGATGGGTTATAGTCAACAAGAAGGTATTGATTATCATGAAACTTTCAGTTCCGTAGCTTAATTTGATACTATTAGGGCGATTCTAAGTGTTGCTGCCAAGGAAAGTCTGGAGTTGGCCGAATTTGATGTGAAGACGGCATTTCTAAACGGTGTTTTGAATGAAGAAATATACATGGATCAACCTGAAGGTTTTGAAGATGGTTCTGGTCATGTCTGCAAGCTGATTAGAAGTCTCTACGGACTGAAGCAATCTCCGAGGTGCTAAAACAACTGGTTCAAGGAGATTTTTATCAAGTTTGGTCTCTTCCAGAGTGAAGCTGATCCATGTCTTTTCTTTTGTATGTCTGATGAAGGTGAACCGATAATTTTCCTTTATGTTGATGATGGCCTGGTTGCTGCAACATAGAAGAGTGTAATTCAAGAGTTCCTGAGGAAGCTGAAGATGGAGTTCAAGATCACACGTGAACCGCTTGGCCAATGCTGTTTCAACGCTCATTGACAAGTAGCTTGGCCAAGATCTTTTATTTCAAACCTTTTCATCAGTTTCTCCTTGAGCACTTTCTTTTCTGGTGTATCTTTACTTATAATTAAAATGTCATCGACATACAAAGCTAATATAATTGTATTTCCTGAGTTTTCTGATTTAATATAAACACAAGACTAACTGAGTGTTTTTCTAAACTGAAGATCTGTCAAGGTATTATCTATCTTGTCATACCATGCCCTAGAGGCTTGCTTAAGCCCATATATAGCTTTATGGAGTTTAAATACATGGTTCTCTTTACCATTTATCTTGTATCTATTTGGCTGCTCCATGTAAACAGTCTCTTGCAAATCACCGCTTAAGAATGCTGTCTTTCATTCATGTGATCAATGTGAAAGTTTAGTTTTACTGCCAGGGCAATCAATGTACGTATAGCAGAATATCGTACCACAGATGAGTAGATTTCCTTGTAGTCAATCCCGTATTCCTGGGTGTAACCTTTTGCTACAAGGCGTGCTTTATACCGAAGCAACTGACCTTCAGGTCCCAGCTTCTTCTTGAAAACCCACTTACAGCACACTGCCCTCTTTCCTTCAGGCAGTAATGTCAAACTGCAAGCCTCATTTTTCTCAAATGATTTATATTCATCTTCAATAGCTTCCCTCCAGTGTTCCTTTTCAGGTTCTGATAATACTTCCTCAATTGTCTGTGATTCTCCATCCAGAGTTGTTGCTGTCATTGCTATTACAGCATTCACACTCTCATCAACGTCTTCATAATAACTAGAATACTGATCTTGAGTCATGTCTGGATTCCATGTGACATCATTGGGGTCATCCACAGAGCTGGAGTCAGAAACAGTTGAATTAGTTGTGATCGAGTCAGATAACGCTCTAGTAGGCGAGGGATCGACATTGTTATCATAATTTGTTCTCACAACATTTTCTATTTCATCATTAAAATTTATTTGACAATCAGTAGTAGTGTTATTCTGATTTATTTTTAAGTCTTTATACATCATTCCTTCCAAGAAGCACACATCTCTAGATTTAATGCATTTGGAGAAATTTTGAGGATCAATTAGTCTGTATCCTTTTGACTCATTACAATATCCTACAAAAATGTATTGGTTACTCTTTGCATCTAGTTTCTTACGCCTCTCATCAGGGATCATTGCATAAGCAAAACAGCCAAATATTCTCAAAATTGATAAATCAACTTTACAACCAGACCATTTTTCTTCTGGTGTGGTTCCTCTTACCGCATTACTTGGTGATTTATTCTTGATAAAGAGTGCTGTGTTCAGAAGCCTCAGCCCAGAATCTTTGGTCCATACCTGCATCTTGTAGCATACATCGTCCGGCCTCCATAATCGTGCGATTTGCCCTTTCCGCAACTCCGTTCTGTTGTAGAGAGTAGGATACAGTCGTCTGGTGCACGATGCCATGCTCTTGAAGGAATGTCTGGAAATGTTTATTCACATATTCACGACTATTGTCTGTTCTTATCATCTTTATTTTCAAATTAGTTTGTTTTTCTACAAAACTTTTAAAAATCTTGAGTACAGACAGAACTTCATCTTTACTTTTAATAAAATAACCAAATGTCAACCTAGTATAGTCATCTATAAATGTTAATAGATACTTGGCACCACTAAATGAGGAAACTGACATAGGCCCACATAAATCAGAATGTATGAGACCAAATTTCCCATTGGCTCGACTATAGGATTGTTTTGGGAATGGTATTCTGCTCTGATTCCCTTCAACACATGCCACACAGGGATTATTTTTACTATAAGTGTAATTAATTCCACTTGCCATGCCTTGTTTCAGTAAATCCATACTTCGCTTGTTCAGGTGTCCGAGTCTCCGATGCCAAATCTCCTGTGATTGATTCGCTTCACACAAATTCACAGCTTCTGCGCACTTCACATCCATGGACTGGATCTGTGGCTCCACCAAAGCCACTGTTTGACATGTCGCAGCCAGCTCATGACCATTTGTTGATTGTTGACTCACTGTGTCCAGTTCATTGACACCATTCACCTTTGTAGCACTTGCAACTGGCATTTTTCCGCAATAAACATTACGCTTTTCAATGTCAAAATGAACTTCAAGTCCCTAAGAAGCCATTTTGCCTTCGGAAATAAGGTTTGTTGACAGTCCTGACACAAAAATAACCTCATTTAATTTTGTAACTTGAGATTGTCCTTTCAACAATAATTCCACTTCACCATGGCCTTCACTATGCATTTTCTGATTATTAGCAACTGTAACCAACTGCGGAGTGTCCACAACATAATTTTTCAATAGATTTTTGTTGTTTGTCATGTGACAAGTAGCGTCCGAGTCGACATACCAAACATTCGAGTCAATATTTACAGCAAGTGCTGTCAATAATGTTCCGTTCCACGCTTTCTCACACTTTTCATTTTCACCCCGCTTATTAATATTTGTATTGTTCATTTCAGTTAGACAGTTTTTAGCAAATGGATTTGGTTTTTTGAAAATGCAGCACTTTGGGTGTTTGTTGACACTTTCTGTGGAAGACTTCTTTGTAAACATTGCCCCTTCACTCTTGTCGAAGTCTCTACGCAAATTTTCTTGTAATAAGTTACTTTTCAATGTTTCACTGCACAATTTAATGTTCGAATTTCCTATAGCCATGATAAGTGGATCATAGTCTGGGGGTAAACCTCTTGGCATTAACACTGACAGAAAATCATCTTCATCATTTATGTCTCGTAATTGTTGATCCAAGTCTGTGATTCTCAAGATATACGCTTCCATGTCACTAAATTGTTTCAATTTCAATCCAAATAACGTGCGTAAGAGTCCAAGACGACGACACAGCCCCCTGTCACCATAGGCTGTCTTTAGGTTGTTCCATGCCTCATAACCAGCGGCAGAATTTCTAACTTGGGAAAAACACGAGGGTTGAACCATCAAACGTATCTTTGCGAGTGCCCGTAGTTGTTTGCGGTTGTCATTAACCTTGGGAACACCCGTTGCAGGTTCTTCGATGCAATCCCATAAATCTTCATGGACTAAATACATCCGCATCATAAACTTCCAGTAACCATAGTTAGATATTCCACTAAGCTTTTCGAAATTGACTGTAATTCCGGAACTTGTTGCTGTTGAAGATAATGGCACCGGCACTGGCACCTCGTCTCCACGCGACATCGCGTCTTCCTTGAATGTTGCGATTTTTAGAAAAAAAAATTTTCGCATACTGGGATTGGCGAAAATAACAATATTTTAAATCGGTATACTGAGATTTATTTATAATCTAGTTAGCACAGAAAAACAGTTGGCACAATAGTGACTATTATTCGACCGAACAGAATGACGTAATCAAGGCATTGACAGCACCTATGGAACGTATCTTACGACGGGCTACTACCTATGGAACGTGCCTTTCGACGGGCTACTAAGACTTGAGATGCCAGATGAGCCGCGCTTGGTCGGCTATGCGGATGATGTTGCGGCTCTGGTCGCTGGACACACCGTTGAATAAGCGCAACTTAGGCTAGGTATGCGAATGCGCCGAGTGAGGGACTGGATGGCTGCTCGCGGGCTCAGTTTAGCACTGGAGAAAACCGAAGTGGTCATCTTGATAAAAAAGAGAATCCCTAGAGTAAGGATGATCAGTATTGGAGACATACAAATCCAATCGAAGCCAGCGGTGAGGTACCTGGGGCTACTGATCGACTCGAAGATGAGTTTCTCTGAGCAAATCAGGGCAACGGCTGAGAAGGCTGCTTTGGGAATATCGGCCCTGAGTCGATTTATGGCCAACGTAGGGGGACCCAGCCCATCAAGAATACGCCTCTTGATGAGTGCTGTCGGGTCAGTGCTACTGTACGGAGCAGAGGTATGGGGTGACGCTCTCAGCAAGGAGGTAGACAGGAAACGTTTGGCACGGGTACAGAGAAGAGGAGCACTGAGGATTGCATCTTCGTATCAGCCGTGAGAGTGATTGCAGGCGTGATACTTATCACCCTCCTTGCTAGAGAGCGCCGCGCTATTTACCTGCGCCGAAATGCGAGGGAGATAGTTGCCCGCGAAGAGAGACAGCGCTCGCTCAACGATTGGCAGCATTCTTGGGTGAATTGCATGAAGGGAAGGTGGACTGCGCGCCTCATCCCGGATGTGAGACCGTGGCTAAATCGAAGGCATGGTGAGACTGACTTCTATCTGTCCCAGCTTTTGAGCGGGCATGGGTGTTTTCAGTCTTACCTGCACGAGATTGGTGAGTCACGGTCTCCCGATTGTCGGTTTTGCCCAGGAGAGCAGGACAATGCCTGTCACACATTTTTTGCGTGTACAAAATGGGTCAGGCTGCGAAGGGAAATCTACAGAGAGGCGGGAGAGCTCACTTCGGATAATATAGTTGCGGTGATGCTCGAATCGGTTGACAAATGGAACATGGTGGCACATTATGCTCGGGCAGTCCTAAAATATAAAGGGACTCACAGCAGCCGGGGGCGCTGGGGCTGGGGGATCGCTCTTCTGGCAATTCCTCTTCTCCTCTCCCCTCCCGCTAGGAAAGGGAATCCCCAGCTTGAAGGCGCTACACGGCGTAACAAAACCAGACCTGGCCCGAAGTAATGTGTCAAACGGTTCCAGGCTGGGTTCTCAGGTTGACAGGGGAGGTGTTTGGTGGGTAATCTAGTCACGCATGGGAGTCTCACACTCTGTGCATAAATAGCATTCACCTCCCTACCACAAAAAAAAGGCATTGACAGTAGCTACAACTAGTGAGCTATTTAGATAGCTATGACAATTTACATTGTTTGGTTTATGCTAGTTCTAACAGAAATTTATAAGTACAATAACAAAAAATTCGTTTGAGGTCAAAATTCACTCAACTTTGTTAATAATAGTATGAACATAGGATTTCACATTTTCCCCAATGAAATCGTATGGATACCCTTAAATTCAAGGAAATATATTTAAGTAGTTTTACAAAAGACCCTAATACTCTGCAAGTTTGATGAAAATCCAATCATATTCATGAAAGTTATAGGCGTTTGAAATTTCTCCAAATGCAGCAATAATCATACACGATTTTGATATTTTACGGACTTTCCATTGAATCTGACACTGCAGTTTTCATTTGATCTTCTTGAAAATTTCGAATAAGATCAATAACATAATTTTTTTTTGGGAATTCATGATTTGAATGATAGTTGTTAGTTTGTAACACAATGATGACAGAAGCAATGGATTTTCTTATAAACGTACAAATCTCTTTGACAAGTTTTTTGCCTTTATTCGTTGCTGGTGATTGCATTTCGCACGTTAGGTACAAAACCCTTCTGACATGACCGTAGGTCCGTTTACCCAGCTTGTTTTTTGTAGCTTTATAGCCCTTTTGGGCCTTCACTTATAGGTAGAGTATCTCATTATCATGATCAAATGTATCGGCACTCGACAAGGTGATATGGTCAACATGACTACTTAGAAGAATATTTTATCTTACAATTTTTACATTGTTTTATTATTATCAATAGTTTTATTCATTTAAGAGTATATAATTTAAATATTATACTTATGAATAGATAAAAAATATAAGACGCTCATTGTGACTACTATCTAAATGAATAAACTAATGATACTTATAAAACACTGTGCAATTTGTACGATGAATAAACGTTTTTAAATGTAGTGTTAATCCTGTACCTACCTGCACAATAAAATATAATTTTAAATGAAACCTTATAAAAATAACCACTTTTAAGAAAAATTAAATTTATTTAATATATTTTTTCTTTCATGTGTAATTTAAATGTAGAGAGAAAAAATAAAAAAAAAAAGTGTTTCTATTACGCTCTATTGTTCTCTCTAACATGTGAATTTCGAAATATCACTCTAAAATTATAAAAATATTTTCATTTATGATATAATTGCTCGTCCCTTTGTACGATATTAGTCTTACGTGGGTCCAATGTAAAGTCACACCAAAAACTACCAAAAGAACACATTTTAGTATGAGACTGTTTACGAGCAAGAATACATAAAGACTGGCAGACTGCTGAAGGTATTGTTGGGGTATTCGAGTTTAACATGGCGTTTAGAAGAGAGGCTGATGCTTTTTTGTATTTTTAATTGGCTCTCCAGCAGCTTCTGTTGATTGTTGTTGAGGAACAAATATTTAAAACGATTCTTTAAGGGCACGAATTTCATTCTCATTTTCGTTCAATAATTGCAAGGATCTTGATCTTTGTTTCTGAAGTTGATGTTCAAGACTATTCAGTTTGGCTCTGTAATCATTTTCACATACCTCAAGAGCATCTGCCTACTTAGTTCGTTCAGCTTTCACAACTTGAATAATGCGGTCTAATTCCTGTTCATCAATGTTAGGATTGAACACCTTGACTTTATCTTGGAGCGTTTTTATGCATTGCTTTTGAATTTCAATAGAGTTTGTCAGCTCCCGATTTTCATTTTTCACTGTCTCTAATTCCGCTTGCATTTTACTGTAGCCCTCCAAGCATTGAGAGTGATCGGTACCGTTATTAAAAAGTTTATTCGTATCGATTGGATTTGGACTGCGTGCAATTTTTCTTCGATTTCCTCAACAGTTACCAGTTGCGCAATTTTATCCTTCAATTTTTGTATATTTTTCCGATCTTGTTGCATGAGACGATCATAAGTACCAACTGTACTTGATAATTCAGCAAAACGAGCCTCGTGTAAAGCAGCTAATTTTTTATCTCTTTCTTCTGCCATTTTACTCCGTTTTAATAGCTGTTGCACGTTGCTACTTCAAATGATGCATTTCATTTTGCAACTGTTGTAAAATGCTTCTTTCTTTGTCGCGTTGGTGTCTTATTGGCATTTCATATTAGAGCGATACTTAGCGGTGTAGGATTTATTCTTATGATGATTTACTGAGCTTTCGCGAACTTCCAATTCCTGGTCGCAGTTTGTATCAATGAAATCAATATTAGACCCAACGTTTAAATGTAATTTTGATCGGCGAACTCCTGGAAGACCCTCATCTGGGCCCGTACAAGCTGCTGTTATGGTGAGTATTCCTGTTGGATAGCAGGATTTGTCACAATCCGGGAGCTCATTGGGTTCCTTTTCGTGGTAAATTTCTAGCCCTGGATAGAATACACTATCCATTCGCCCTTCCAAATACTTTGTAATGAATGTGGTATCATATACTTTTCGCGGACTTAGGACAGCTGAATGTCTACCTTTATCTCCTGAATCACTAATGAAGCTGACTTGGCGGAAATGCGTTTTCACTTTTTGTTGAAGTGAAGGCATAATTTCCAAATATCATCCAACTATTAAGTTAAAGCATTTTTTTGGCCTTCTTGTGCATTCCTGTGCAAGATTTGTAGGTTGTTTATGCTTCGCCGTGCTAGTTTCCGTTAGCGATCAGCGTGCGAATTCATTCCTCCTTACTTCTGATGGTCCTTCACTACTTACATAAAACTCTCTGTTTGAATTCCTAAACTAATTCCTTAATTTAATTACAAAATTGTTTGAATTTAAAAAAAACTGCTACTACTGATTTTCGTCGTGGCTTGGTTGGTTATGATGTCTTTTATTTAAATTCTTTTCTTCTTAAAACAGGCTCATTGTTTTGTTTACTCCTCGTGTTTGTGGTAGGAGGAGTTTCTCTTAGGGGAAAAGGAAAGACGATGCCGTAAAACAACATTGACCTTATGATCGATGTATCTGGAACGACTGCTTTTTGTGCTTTACTGAGCATGATTTTGACATGTTCAGTATAGTACAGATGCTGATAGAGATGAAGACCGATGTGTCGAACACAGAATTTGTGTGGAACCCGTTTTGAGCTACCCTCACCAGCCATAATGTGGAAATCCTTTCAAGTACGTTTCAGGTCTTGACTGGCCCCCTACAGCATTGTCTAAAACAAAACTGTTTCACACTCCTGCACATGGATTATCAAATGCCAATTGTCCGTGTTGAGTTGCAAATAATTAAACATTTTTGAAGATTGCTCTGAACTATTGTACGTTTTCGGTCTGTCGTATAGATGATCAGATCATCAACAAACGCTATCTGTTGATCTCCTTACACACCTGAGCGCCCATCATGGTCTGATACGGCAACATCAACGCTTCAATCAACTTACATAGTTATTTAAGGTTAATTAGCACTGTAAGAATTAGCCCATTCGTAACTAATTTGATTTATTTGATTGTTTTATCAATTGATCGATCATTTTACTTCAATTCACCAAATTCAAATTCCATTCGCCACAAATCGAAAATACTTTTAGTTTCAAATACCACATTTTTATTTTAATCAATCGAGTAATCCGCTCTTCATTCATTTTTTAATTTGTCAAAACTTTGAAACAAAAGTTTATTCAGTGTTCAATTGTTGGTTGGTCTATATCATAGCTGTTAAATTTTGAAGAGAAATGTAAAATAAATTTGAAACTGAAAATAAAAATGATAAAATCAAAGTTCAGGACAAAAGAGTTCCGGCGCAACCACTATCAATGATCTCGTTGGCGAGCCGTTAAAATCAAAGCCATTCAATATCTTAGGAATGAATGCTGAGAAAACCAGAGCCGCAGTAACTGTTCCCTGCTATAACATATACCATTGTAGACTTTGAAGTTGCGCATTGTTACCGAATTTCTATCAGTTACAACAAATGATTTCCCGTACAACATATTGCACATCATAGCGGCAAGGTGTCTGGGGAACTTGTCCTGAAGGAGTTTAAAAGTTAGTCCACCTAACCACACAATATCGAAGGCTTTCTCCGTGTCAATGAGACATGCTCCAACACATTCTCTATTGTTAAGTTTCTAACAGATGTCTGAGGTTACTTTCATTATCGCATGTAAGGTCGAATGCCTGGCACGAAAACGAAATTGGCGATTCGGCATCAACTCATATTTTTCAATGTGGGTGCTTGATACTTGCTCAGTATCACTTCAAACATCTTGCTGATGTTACGCAGCAAACTGATTGGGCTTTAGTTTTTGCAGCAAAAAGATTCTTTTCCTTTCTTCAATATTGGAAATACCTTAACCTTTTTCTACTCATTTGGGAAAAATGAATAGATCAACATGTTGTTGAACAATATGCAATAATTCCTAATAGCAACATCAGGCAAATGTCGGTTGATTTCTTGTTGTTGATCTCCCCAAATATCAAACACTAGCCTTCATAGCTGACAGTATAGTCAGTAAGATTCAGGCTCAGTATGAGGTCAGATATTAATGTTTTATTGAAATAAAGGCCGTTCAGGCTTGATTTAAAGTCAGAAACGTTTGCTCCAACGACCTCTGAAAATATTTGATTCCCTCTCTCAGGGTTTGGTAGATGAATCAGTTCAAAATGCGTTCCAATGAGGGTAAGTTCATGCAAACTTTCACATAAAATCCTGTTTCCACTTTGATCCGGAGTTATGCTATCAATTTCGATACCAGCCCTATCCAGAAGATTTATCTGATCCCTAGCGACTTCAGATTCGATATCATCACTCGAGACTTTTTGCGGAATAAACTATTCACTTTTATCAAAAAGGCACCTGGGTTCTGTGGGCAAATACCCCTCAGTTTGATTGCTGACCTTACTCCAGAAATATGAACGGCTTAAGTTCCGGACATTCTTCAGGTGTAATTTGGTTGTAGTCCGAAAATCGCCGATAAATGTTATTGGTGCGTGTGCGAGGAAAGCTTCTGAATCTTTTGAACTTTGCAATGGTTGGTGTTTCATATCCTTCCATATTGTTTCCATATTTAACTTGGGAACTACTTTCTCAATCGTTTCCAATGTCAGCTTCTCTAACTTCGACAAATAGAGATCTATTTCATTTTTAGTTGGATTCCTGTCATTAGGAACCATTAAGCAAAAGATGCCATCATCAGAAGGAGGACATTGCTTCTGGTACTCTCGATTAAACTTCTTTTGAAACTTTCCACAATCCGTTTTTTTGAAATTCTACTGATAATTTTCGTGTTGGGCTGGAATGAGGAAGAGATCATCCCTTTGATGATTGATTTCCATTACGATTGCGTTATGGTCGGTATCGTTAGGAAGCACTTGCAGTTTCCGTTGAGGATTATTAAGACTGGTTTTAAGTCTTAAGTCAGCTATGCAGAGATCCAAATACGAATTTGTCCTGGGGTATGTTGGGAACTCCGACCAATATAGATTGCATCTGTATTCAGTTTGGTTCTCTTTTATCCACGATTTCAGGAATACACCTCTGGGATTATTGTTGGCGTTCAGCCATGATTTATGCTTGGAATTCAGGTCATCGGTAAGAATAAAATAACTATGCAGCCTGTTCCAAACAAGGAATTGAGCTCCTCCTTGAACTTGAGAATATTTCGAACAGTTACATAGGCAAAAGTAACGAAGAGGTTATCTCCACCTGGCAGTGAAATTTTCGAAGTTTTTGAATTCGACTTTTACAATGCTTTGAAAACAATAGGGTCTTCTAACCAATATCCCGGGGCCACTTCCCCCATCACCATTTATCCTATCGTTTCTTACGAGCTCAAAATCCTTGAATGTCATGGAGTGGCATAAATTGAGGTAGATTGCAGTGAGAAGTATAATTTCAGGCTTTTGCTTAACAGTAAATTCAAGACGATAGTCACGTTGATATAAAGTAACGATGGAGTTGAAGTTGATCGAGATGAGACGAAGCTTATCCAGGGAAATGTGAAATATGTATTTTGAACATGTTGGCCTGAACGTTGAAAAACGGATTTGATTTTTTGATCTTGCTTATTTATTCTTTCTGAAAGAGATTCAAGCTGTTGGTAAATTTTGAGAAGCAGCTCGTTATTGGCACTTACATGATTTATTTTATTTACATTGCTATCTGCTGGTCTTCTAGCAGCAATTGCAAATAATACTCCGGGTTTGACGAAGTTGGAAGGTAAGACACTGCGATTTGCTTGGGTTTGTTTTGCGGAGAGTTTAACTTTTGCATCTTGATACCGAGTGCATCCTCAATATTATGCTGGATGACCAAATATACCGCAGTAAACACAGTATAAATTTTTCTCTTGGTTCCATCTGAGAAAATTTGCATTCACTGGGGGCATGAATGTCTTCAAAATGAACGCAGCGATAGCGCATGGCACAACTAACAGCCAAATGACTGACACTTTGGCACCTGTAATGCTGGTGCCATCTTACAACTCTCTTCAAGTGCCTTACCTGTTGGAGGGCGCTTGGACTGCTATCGTTTGAAATTTGTACCAAATTAAATGGTAATACTTTACCTTCAACAGTTGATCCCCTTGTAGCAAAATTTTTCACACTAATGAATTTGACAGCTGGTGCTGCTTCCTGTAACATTTCAACTGTATGTTGCCCACAGTCCATGCCCACCAACAGGAAGGTCTGATGTTTTTCCGCCTTTATAATGTAAGTGAATTGGGGAGCCTGTACACTATAAAGAGAATCTTTCGCTAGCTTGAAATCAGCTAGCGTGCTTGTTTTAATTATGAGTTTATCCGCAGTCACTCTCTTAACCTCGGATTTATCGATCCTATGTTCAACTGCCAATAGCCGAACCATATTCCCCCCGCGCTGCCCAAAGACATTAAGTGGAGGAACTTTTTCAGTGATCTTATTATCTTTAATAGCAGAACCAGAAGACACACAGGTTGGCCACTTCTCCTTCTCCTCATTTTTTTATTTTAAGTATGCAATCAAAGCACCACTAGAATCATTAATATTAACTATGTTTTCTTGGCACTCCATCTCGATGTCTATATCGTCATTCATCGCAGCAAGTACTGCATAGTAATTTGCGTTTACTTTTGCTCGTTTTACGCTTAGTATGATATCAGCGTCACAGATTGTTGACCTTTTCTAACCTTGTAAAGTTCTTTATTTGTTTTTTGAGCCTTTGGCGTGGCTACATTCGTCTTGCCTGGTGTCACTTCTTTGCTTTCCGTTCGTTTTGTTTGTTGTTACTTGTTTTGCCCACTGGCCAAAAAAAAATTTTTTTCTTCTTTTTTGAACTTTTTGCGACTTTCTCGCAAGTTAAATACAGATACTCGATAAATTGTTCGAATAATTCGACGACTTAATAAGTTCTTTAAAAAATTAACTTCAAATTGAGGTTTTAAAAATTATTTTAAATTTTGAAAGTTATTGACAGGATACTCAACGACTGCTAGACCTAGAATCCGCAACTTTAACAATTCTCCTAAGCAGATGTTTTGGCTGCCCCTCTACTGTTATTAACGGTTCCTTACAAAATCTCATCGAGAGTTGCCTTACAAATGCTTTTTAATCTCAGTTTTATATCTTAGTTAATTTTAAAAATAATGTATTGATTATAACTTGAAACATGTCAATATTTTTTGAATAGCTTATACGAAATTTTATTTTAATTAATATATCATAAAAAGTGATTAAAAAAGAAAAAAAAGATTGCTTGAATAATTATGCAGCCTTAAAATGAAATAATACCACCTTAATCCTCCACACAGCTCCAGAACATCGGAGCCTATGGATGTCTGGGGAGAGCTTTCAGTGGCCCCACCAGCTCTGGATGAAGTGTATTCCATCATCAAAGCCCAAAAGAATAATATAGCGCCGAGCGTCGATGAGATTCCAGTTGAGCTCATCAAATATGGCGGCAGAAGTGTTCAAAAAGCTATTTACAAAGTCATCCAGCACATTTGGCAACAAGAACATGAACTGAAAGAGTGGAGCCAATCAAGGATAATCCCTATCTACATAAAACGCGACAAGCTATAGCGCGAAAATTATAGAGGCATATCACTACTTTGTACGACGTACAAAATATGTTCAAAGGTCAAATCGGATCATATGCCAACAGCATTATTGGAGAGTATCAAGGTGGTTTTAGAGCAGGTAAGTCGACAATAGACCAATTGTTCACAGTCAAGCAGGGCATGTTGGGAGTCTAACAAAGATTTACACTAAATTTACGTTGACTTAAAGCAAGCATACGACAGTATTTATCGTAACGTACCAAATAATGCTCTGCTAGTCCGTCTTCCCAAAATGGCAATGACGTCAACCACCTCCAAAGTCCGCATCAATTATCAACTCACCGATGCCTTTGAAAACGATATCGGACTAAACCAGGGAGATGGGCTGTCCCCATTGATTTTCAATTTGGCTCTGGAGTACGTCATAAGGATGCTACTTGCCGATACACGAGATACATTACTATACAAGTTGAGCCAAGTGGTAGCATATGCGGACGACAGAACTCTTCCTGGAACTCCACAGTGAAGCAAAACTGGTAGGGCTATCAATCAATGAAGATAAAACAAAGCTCATGACGCAGTCGAGGAAAAATACCTCAAGCACACAAAGTATGACACTTGGCAAATATAGCATCGAAAATATGGGCAAATTTGTGTGTTTGGGTGCCAAAATAACTACTCATAGAACCAATAATGAAAAAAGTGAAATATGACGAAAAATACAGCTCACAAATAAAATATTTTATTCAGTTTTGAAGATTTTGAATACCAATTGCATACACAGGAAAAAAAGCTTCAAGTTTACAAATCTGTGATAAGACCTGTGTTATACTATGGGTGTGGAACATGGACCCTGACCCAAGCTTCTGCAAATATACTGAACGCCTTTGAGAGACGGATCCTGAGGCAAACAATCGAAGTGAAGCTAGATGGGGGCCAATGGTGAATTCGATACAACCATGAGCTGTATGAAATTTTTGATGAGTCGAAGGTCTTAGCGATAGTAAGTCTACGGAAGCCACAATGGGCTGGCCATATGAATCGCATGGAGGAAAAAAGAATACCCAAGAAGGTTGGGAAACCGAGGAATTTCTGATCTAACTCGGTCAAAAAAGACAGTTTATCGCTCGATCAATGGATCGAGACCGTTGGAGGCGCTTTTTGCAGGAAGCGAGGACCCGAGAAAGACTGTAGTGCTGTGAAGGAGAAAAAAATGAAAATATTTGTATTAAGTACGTTGGAAGGTATAGGTTTGAAAGGTTTTTCCAGAAAAAAAAACCCTTTAACATAGGAAAATATGTGGTTTTATTGTGTTTTAACTAAATCAATTAATGTATAACAAAAATAAAAGCACCTTTGGAGTTTGGTCCTGCAATATTTAGGCTTCTCTGTTCAAGTTGCATCGGATTAAAACATAAGATGAAAATCGCTCCACTACGAACCGAGAATATACAGTTTTTTTCGTATATCTATTTTCCACTTTAAAATTCAATTCTCCTGACCAGGTTTTTTTGGTATTTTTCATGCGCGATATCGATTGTTTGTATTATTGTAATATAGATTATTCTTGTTTTAAAGATTTGAACGTTTTTACCCAGAACCAGCCCCAAACGACCAAGGAAATAGTTCAAGCATTACCATTCTATTGTTTATAACTTCGTCACAAATGCCGGTTAACTTTGACCGGTTGTAGATATCTCTCAAACTAATGGACATAGTTCAATATTTTAGAGAAGCGTCTTTTAGAGTACTTTTAAATGCATTTTTTTTTTATTTCATTTAAATCAATAAGTGCGGAGTTATTCAGCTTATTTATTAGCAACAAAAATGTTAACAATTTTTAAAAATTCTTGAGTCCACCCTAAAAATCCGATTTCAAATTTAGGAAATGTGTTTCATAAATAAAGTACTCTTTTATATGTTGAAACATTTTCCAACTTTTATCTGGTTTAGTTTCTGAATAGCAAAAATTTAAGTTTGGTTCACCGAATTTTGAGTCGTTGGTTACATCTTCCTGCACGGGATAGTTGGACTTGGATCCAACACTTTGAATTAGCCAGCGCTTTCGTCCCTTTCAACATCTTTCTGATATTAGCGTTGAGATTTGTGCGGCTCTTGTCCGAGCCATTATGAAGTCGATAATGATTCATAATAGTATCATTGTCGTTCTATTGAGGTGACATTTTGAGCGGAGTTCGCCTTGAGATCTCATCGCTGAGTCAGGCACTGTGGTAGTTTGGCTGCTTTATGTATTGCCCAAATTTTAACCTATTCACTTGTTTTAACAACCCTTTTTGTCCCCTTTTCCTTCAAGGTAGGTTCATTTTGAGAAATGAAAGCATAAGACGTTTTTAGGTCTTTGTAAAAAAATTTTTTTACAAAGACCTAGTTTCTCGACCTGTCTGTCCGTCCGTCTGTCCGTGCGTCACAGCTAATTTCCTCAGAAACTATACAAGCTAGAATGCTCAAACTTTGTGAAAAGGTCAGAAGTGATGGTCTCTCCAAACTTAAGGTCTTAACAAAAATTCAAAAATTTTTTAAAGGGGTTGGTTCCCCCTCATAACGAATTGGCCCTTAAAAATTTTTTTTATGAAAGGTAGTCGAGTGGGGTATCAAATGAAAGGTCTTAATTAGAACTTTTAGAATCTGAAATGAAAAAACATCATTTTATGAATTAGGGAGTCTAGGGGAAGGCAAAATTTATCAAAAATTGGTGTCCCCCCTCGCGATTGGACACCTTTCAGCCGAAAAATCTGAAAATTATCACGAACATGGGCCTTTATGAGTACAAGGGCAACAAATACCTCCGAAATCGAAATTCACTCAACTTTGTTAATAACAGTATGATTTGTAGATTTTACATTTTCACCCATAAAATTAAAACGGTACCTTTAACCTTCTTGAAATTTTGCAATTATATAGACTGATATAAGATTGCACAAAATTTAATTGAGATCAAATCATAATCAAGTGATTTATAGCCATTTCAATTGTATGGAATTACAACAACAATAACACGTGTTTGTGGTTGATGTAGCGTTTTCCAATAAGAGGTGTTATTTTGAAATTAAAAGAAAAATGCCATTTTTTAATAGGATTGATCGGATGTTTATTTTATTATAAAGAAAAAGATATGCGGTTAATAGCGAAAAAAACATCAGGCAAATAACTACCACGACACGCTTACAGGACCATATCCTCTTCATGAAATTTGCCATAACCATGTCCTGGATAGCCTCAAGAATTTCATCTTTGAGGTCTTGAATCGACACTTTCACGTGGCCCCAAAGGAAGAAGTCGTAAGGTGTTAAATCACAAGATCTATTCAAAATAACACCTCTTATTGGAAAACCCTATATATACTTAAAATTGACTCAGGCACTTTTATTTTCTTTCAATTTTCATGAAAATTTAAGGAATAGTGTTTAACTTGAACATGTTCAATCGGCCAAGCATTCAGAAAAATCATTTAAGCTAGATCCAAATGGCGGATGCACTGTGCTTCTGAAAGGAACTGTGCATCTTTTGCATAAATTGGAACGATTTCATATCCAAGTATTGGATGAATAATTCAAGTTATCGATTCATGCCATTAGAAAACTTGTTTCTAACCCTAGGATGTTGTCAAAGACCTTCTGGTAGGAGCACTCTCCTGCTTATTCAACTTGTTTATAGTTCAATTTACCGCTAGCACACTTGCGCTTATTTCACTTTCTTGTGATTATATATTTCCATCTCATTAAACATTTAAAATTTTATTATTGATTGTTTAATAGTTACTGTTACTATTTTCAAAATGGCGGCTGCAATGTGCTTATGAAAGAAACTCTGCATTTTTTGCATAAATTGGAACGATTTCTGATCCAAGTATTGGATCAATAATTCAAATTGTCGATTCACACTACTAGAAAATTTGTTTTGAACCCTAGGATGGTTACAAAGGCCTTCTGATATTAGCACTCTCCTGCTTACTCAACTTGTTTAAATATGTTATTTACTCCTATTTTTCGTAAAGGTAAAAAATTAAAGTTAGAAGTAGGAAAAAGTCGAACATGTTTATGATTTTTAAATATTTCAATTTATTTATTAATAGTCAATAACTTTGTTTATTTGATATCCGCAGGCCAATCCTCTTTTTTCTTTAAAAGCCGTCGGGCCTTGCTTAGTTGTGTGAGCAGACGCGTTTCGACTACTTTGAGTCATCTTCAGTGTCTAAAGGATGTGTTGAAGGGAGCGACTTTATATAGTCGTAGGATGGGTAATTAGCGAATAGGTAATTAGCGGATGGGTAATTAGCGGATGGGTAACTAGCGGATGGGTAATTAGTGGATGGGTAATGAGGTCAGGAAGTAAATTACTCAATTATACCAGGTAGGGGGATATTATGTTTTTGGTTTTTTGCTTGTTGGCTGTCCGTTTGTTCTGTTTCATCTCGTTTCCGTTTTCGTCTAAGAGTGTGGTCTAGGACTGAGAAAATTGCGTCGGAATTGGTGACAAGTTGTTCGTTGATAATGTCACCGTCTGTCTTTCTATGTTTATAAATTTCAAGCCTTTCTAGGATGTCAAGTCTCGGTCCTTTGTTTTGTTTGTGTAGCAATTTCATAGAGTTTTTCATAGCATCAGGCTCATGTGCGTGGTTTTGTAGGTGCGTCGCATAATTGGAGTCTGCCTTGTTGTATAAGAAAGATCGTAGGTGCTCTTTGTATCTTGTCGTTAGTTTTCGTGTTGTCCTTCCTATATATACCATGTCGCAGTCCTTGCATGTCAGTTTGTATATGCCGCTGCCTTCGTATATCGATGTGTCATTCAGTTTTGGCTTCAGTTTGTTTATAATGTTGTTGTTCGTTTTGAATGCAGTTTGCAATTTGTATTTCCTAAAGAAGTTTGATAGTTTGTATGTCTCTTTGCCTACGTATGTTAACGATACCCACTGTTGGTCGTTCTTATGAGTTTCCGTCGGTTGGCGTTCCTGTTTTTGTTTGTACTGTGTGACTAGTTTGTCAATGTCGCATTGTTTGTATCCGTTATTATTAGCTATTCTGTAAATGTTGTTTAGTTCGTTGGAATAGTTAGTAGGAGTCATGGGGATGGAGTGAAGCCTCTGCACCATAGTATACTCAACTAGTAACCACACTCCATCAACCCTCCGGAAAAATTCGAACACAAGCCGAACAGCGAGCCATAAATCTTCGGTAGCAGGTAGATGGTAAACGCTGATGCGAGGAATGGCGCGAATATAAACATATGCTTCGATGAGAGATTTCAGGGCTACCAGAGCTAAAAAATCAATAACATTGCAGAAAAACAAATTCGTTCCATGCAATCTTTTAGTTTTTGTTAGGATGTGGCAGCACTCCTATGTTCTGAAATGCGTAAAAGAACACGTGCGTCGGAAATTTTATTTGCATTTTGCTTTGTTTCTTGAGCGGGCGAAACATGGGATCAGCTGTCATGCCCCGGATCAGCTGACGTGCCCCTGGGAAAATTCAAAAAGTGTGCAACACAGGGTAAATGAAAGGTGTGCCTACTATTTGAGTATACTATGCTCTGCACCATTGATCTGTACGCTGCTAGCTTATGTTGTGCGGGGTGGTTAGATGTTTCATGTATGGTATGATCAGTTGTGGTTGGTTTTCTGTATATTTTGTAGTCCAATCGTGTTTGTTCACGTGTCACAGTTAGGTCCATATAGTTGAGTTGTCCGTTTGTTTCTTTTTCCATAGTGAATTTTATATTCGGGTGAATTTCATTCATATAGGCAAGTAGTTCGTGTTGTTTATTTTCTTGTGAGTCAATAACAATGAAACAGTCATCCACATATCGTCTGTAAAATATTACATTGAATCTTTTGACAACTTTGGGTATAAAGACTTCTTCCAAAGATTGTAAGAATATTTCTGACATTATTGAGGACATTGGATGTCCCATACCCAGACCGTCTTTGGCAATGTATGTGTTGCTATTGAACTTAAAATAGTTCTGTTTGATTGTGGTCTTTATGAGATTGAGTATTTGATCTGTGAATCGTCGGCTGTTATTTATTAATGTTGCCGATATTTGTGAGAGGGAGGATAGGTCAATTATTGTTATACAAATTCTTCCCGAGATTTTCCTCCAAAAAGCAACCCTGCAACAGCCAACAGAGAACAGATCCCCCCTGGTCTATAGCGCTTTTGAGTTAAATTTTAACTAAGTATGTCAAATAAGGTGCGATTTGAAATGACGTTTTCTTTATCTTTTTCTTATGCTCGGGATGCTTGATAAATCTACGAAATCAGTGATTATTGCGAAGCAAGTATATTAAATTTTTAAAGGGACTGAAAATATTTTTGATATACTGAAAGTACTGAAATCAAAGCAATTTTAATTTTGAAATATTTTTTATATAAAATTAGCTGCAAGGCTCTGTTTAACAAAGAATATAGAATTTGAACTGATAATGAATCAGCAAGGATAGTTTCATCCTGTGGTCTAATTTTACAGAATTGAGTCCTTTCGAAAACAATAACACAGAATTGTCGACCCAATTGACTAACCCTAACCGTTCTGTGCTCATCTTACCGCATATTTCCTGAGTGTTTGTTCTAGTTCTATTTTCGTTGCTTCTTTCACTTTCTTCTCAATAGACACTTTTGCTGACTCTCCTCCAGTTGAACTTCCTTTTCGGGCTGATGCTGCATACTTGAACTTGTCTTCTAATTCATACCTGCTTGTTTCTGCGTTGTGTATCTCTTTTCAGTCCTTTTTCTTTCAGTTGAATTTTTTCCGTTGAAACCCTTTGGGAATGTAGACTACAACGTTTCGGGTGAAGGATTCTCTAAGAAATCTTGCCAAGTTTTCTGTTTAGACAAATAGCTTGTTTCTATATACTACTATCCTAACGATGAAATATAGTTGCTGAAAAAAGTTTTGGATGATAGTCTGGTCTCGAAAAGGCAGATGTTTTGGTAGATAAAATGCTTTTTTGTAGTATAAGTACGAAAAAAGCAAGCAATAGAATAAATGATATCGATCGAATGCAATCATTTGAATAGAGAATCATATCAACTGAAAGAAATCTTTAGGTAATCGGACACTGTTCGCAGTTTCCTTGAAAACCTGAACACATTATTTTGGGGGTTTTATGGATTAGGTGAATATTCTCTTCACATGCACTTATTTACGTGCCAGACTGTAGATCCTTTTCAAAGATTCGATGCGTAGATGCGGGACCCAACAATTGTGATAATATTTCGTAGTGTTGCGTTAAGGCCATAAATGTTAGCCTAATGGGCACTATGTATGTGATATGAATAGAAAATTGGTATAAAAGGAGCCTTTTTGGATTTTCTACTTGACCATGTAAGAGCGTTTTATTTCATCTTCACGTACAGCAAACACTCACACGTATCTACTCATTCGGCTGAATGATTTTCGTAGGTGCCTTTTCGGATTCTTTTTGCACAATCCCTTAAGCTGAAAAGATAAAGAAATTTGGGTCGATTGTTTTGTCTCGGTCCCTGGAGTCGTCCATAAATTTATTATATACATAGTAAGTTATTCTGGTTTAAAAGTGATCCCTATATTGATAATTTCGGATTTCTTTCGGTCGAAGGACGATTAATGTGATGACTTTCTCATAAGAGATTTGAACTTGTTGCACTGATTAAACTTTGATTATTGTATCTAGGTGCATGGTATTTGCGTGGGATCGCCCTTAAAGTTTAATTGGGAGAATGAATATAATAGCAAATATGGAATCTAAGAATAAATCAAGATTTCATTAGTTTTCGAAAAAGTATTATAATAGGAATTTATTCGGTCAACTCTTCGATATTTTATTCTTGTTCCATATTTGAATACTTTACTTATTTACAGGTTGTATGCAATTTGTGCTTACTTGTGCACAATATTAGAGCAGAATCAAGATCGTAATAATTAATCAATACTTCCGTGAATTGGGACCTGGAGAGCGTAGAAATGTAAGTACAATCCAAAATAATAACTTCAACGTTTTAGCAATTAAAAATAACTAGGTAGCCATTTGAGTGTTGTCGGTTTAAAGAGAGATAATTGTCCAAATCAAATTATTACCCTTAAAGAATTGCCTATTGCATCAAAATAAGCTGCCTTGAATGTATAATTATAACTACAATAAACCGTTTTTTGCTTTAATTCAAAAACTTTACTTACTTATTTTATTAGTTCAAGCTGCAAAGCAAGAATCGATCGCCATTGACAGCAATATCTGAAAAATAAGAAATAATCATTAGCTAGTAGAATAAGATATAATTATCAGCTAATAATACAATAGCAACAACTCAAAAATGAATGTTCTGTCTTTTTGATTTTGGCTTGATATTGCGAACGTTTTCCTACTGGCATTATATATGCATATATATATATATATATATATATATATATATATATATATATATATATATATATATATATATATATATATATATATATATATATATATATATATATATATATATATATATATATATATATATATATATATATATATATATATATATATATATATATATATATATATATATATATATATATATATATATATATATATATATATATATATATATATATATATATATATATATGTACATGTATGTGGGAATATACTATTTTTTTTCTTCTTCAAATGAAAAAATCCAATTCAAATTAGCTACACATTTTGGAATCACCCTATGAAAATTTAGTTGACTACGAATACGTTTTTGAAACGAGTTCAGATAACAGTGAATAGAACGCTCGTGATTTTGTTTATTTGGTTGGAGAAAAAGGGTACACGAGTTGGAGTTGATAGGCGACGAGAAGTTCTCGGTACGACGAGCTCTGCGAAGGACGGAACACATGCGGAAGCTAAATTATTTGATATTCTTTGCAAACCGTTTCTGCATCAGTATACTTAATTAATAAATTACATACCTATTACGCGCAAAGGTTTTATTCATGCCTACAAAGTGGGGGCTCAACCGGGATGAAAGCCACGTTAGCGGTTCGGGTGGAGAGTGAAATTAATAAGTATACGCGAATGGAGATAGTTTTACGACGTAGACTTGTGAGAGTGCGGTACTAAGAAAAGACGCGAGGACGATTGAATACATTGAGTGCCGAGTTACAGAGTGTTGAGATAGACGTGCTAAATGAAAAAAAAAACTGTTTAATGGCAGACGGCCTAGTGATAGTTTTATCGAGTGATCTACAAGCTGTTCAGTTTGAGACCTGTTTTTGTTTGGAAGCACGATGGCCACTGTACCAAGTAGTGTTGATCTAGACGTGGATTCTATGGAATCTGAAGAGTTGAGGAAAAGGTTAGAAGTGTTGAATCTGCCATTGAGTGGTGGCAGGGCTGTGCTTGCTGGAAGATTAAGGAAAGCCTTGGCAAAGTCTGCAGATGAAGTCTCAGGATCCCAAAGTAACCAAAATCAGTGTAGTCAGAGTAATCTAAATGCCCGAGATTCTGAGAATGGAGACGGGGATGATGGCGACAGCGGCAAAGGGAGTGACGACGACGACGAAGACAATGATGAAATAGATGTGGGTTCACTATCAAACGATGAATTAAAAGAGAAATTGCGTGGTTCAGGGTTAAATTCAACCGGAAATAAACCTGTACTACGAAATAGACTGAAGGCAGTACTAGAAGAGGATGATCATAATCAAGATGACGATGACGACGAGAGAAGCGACAGCGATAGTGATAGTGATGGCGATGAACAAGAACGACGACGTGAGGTGAAGGAGAAAAAACGAAAGTCTACTGGCCGCTACAACCAACCGGTGTTAACATTCAAAGACGTTGAAAATGCGCTTGAGTCATTTGGTGGTGACGGAAATGAAAATGTTTATCGGTGGATTGAAAATTTTGAAGAGACAGCAGAGATGTGTGATTGGACTGATCCGCAGAAAGTAATTTATGGAAAAATATTGTTGAAGGGCTCTGCAAAATCGTTTGTAAATTATGAATGCAGTACAAAAACGTGGAAGTCAATTAAAAAAGCGCTCAAAGAAGAGTTTGCTAAGACCGTTAATAGTAAACAGGTTCATACACAATTGAGTATTAGCAAGAAAAAACCTGAGGAGTTATACCAGGAATATATTTATCGGATGCTGGAGATTGCTAGTCATGCGAATATTGAACTAGAGGCTAAAATGAAATATATTATTGACGGGATACAAGATGACGAGGCCAACAAAACTATCTTGTTTGGGGCTAAAACGATAAAAAGTCTTAGAACAAAATTTGGGCAGTATGAAATGATGCAGCGATGTAGCAACAATAGAAATAAACTTAAACAACAAGACAAATCCAAACGCGCTAATGGTCAAGCAAAGGGAGAACAACATGACAAGTCAATTAGAAGGTGTTATGACTGTGGCGATAACAACCATGTGAGTGCTGATAGTCCTAATAAGTCGAAGGGGACAATGTGCTTTAAATGCAGAGAGTTTGGACACGTTGCAAGTAAGTGCGCGAAAGACATTGATAACTATAGTTCAAGTGGAGCTAAACCTCGCTGTGATTTAGCTCGTGTCAGTGACAAGAAAACATATAAAACTGTAAACATTCTTGGAAAAGACATAGACGCAATAATCGATTCGGGGAGTGATTTACATTTAGTGTGATCAACCTTGTACGTCCAGCTAGGTGCACCAAAGTTACAAAAGAAAACGATTTTTTTTAATGCTGTTGGAGCGACGGGTGGAAAAACGTTGGGACGATTTGATGCAGAAATAACAATAGATGACATATTGTTTGTTTTCAATTTTGATGTGGTTCCTGATGATTACACAGGGCACGATTTGATCATTGGTGGCGAATTATCCGATCAGGCTGAGATCACTTTGAAGAAAAGACGAGCGACGTTGACTAAGATCGAAGAAGACGACCCACAAATTGATTTTCAACTGTCTAAAGCGAGCAACGTTGACTGGAGGGAAATAGCGATGGTAGACGTAGATTTTTCTGAAGATACAGACGAGATTCAAGCTTCTGTTGGACATTTAGTGGACCCAGAGATTAAAAGAGTAGTGCAGCAGTTAGTTAAAAACTATAAGCCCGAGAAAATAGGAGACAGTGGCGTTAAAATGCGCATAATATTGCAAGATGAACATTCTGTTCATCAAAATCCGCAAAGGTTATCTGAACCACAACGACGTGAAGTGAATAAAATTATTGATCAGTGAATAAAAGACAAAATCGTGGGACCAAGTGTATCAGAATATGCCAGTCCGATTGTACTGGTTGAAAAGAAAAATGGTGAACTAATACTTTGCGTAGACTATAGATTGCTGAATGAGAAAATTTTTAGGGATCGATACCCTTTACCTTTAATAGAAGGTCAACTTGATAGACTTCAAGATGCAACTGTTTTCAGCAC
Source organism: Odontomyia ornata (assembly GCA_963969285.1). Lineage (NCBI taxonomy): Eukaryota > Metazoa > Arthropoda > Insecta > Diptera > Stratiomyidae > Odontomyia > Odontomyia ornata. The sequence goes on from OZ017740.1 coordinate 129,015,342, forward strand.
ACTTGATCTCAAAGATGGTTTCTTTCATGTGCCAATGGAGGAGCCGAGTATTAAATATACATCATTTGTGACCCCTGATGGTCAACACGAATTTCTAAGAGTTCCATTCGGGCTCTCTGATTCGCCGGCAGTTTTTCAACGACATATTAGAGCACTCTTTAGAGATTTAATTAACGACAGAACAGTGCTGACATATCTTGACGATCTAATTATACCTGCACGAGATGACGCTGAGAATCTGGAGAAACTAAAACGTGTATTAGAAACCGCGAGTAAATATGGATTGGTTATCAACTGGGGAAAATGTGAATTATTGGTAAAACGTGCCGAATATTGCTGATACATTGTTGAAAAATGTTCAATCAAACCTTCAGATAAGAAAACATTAGCTGTAGCACGTTTTCTAGAACCTAAAACAGTAAGACAAGTGCAAAGTTTCCTGGGTTTAACTGGATATTTTCGGAAATTTACTCCCCAGTTTACGGTGATTGCGAGACCTTCATCTCAACTACTGAGAAACAGTGTTAAGTTTGAATTTTGTGCCGAACAACGTAGTGCTTTTAATCGTTTAAAAAATGCGTTGATGGAAAAACCAGTGCTGAAACTGTACCGTGTTGGAGCAGAGACTGAACTTCATACTGACTTGTGCATGTTAGGTTTGGGAGCAATTCTAATGCAGAAAGATAGTGAAGATGGTATGCTGCACCCTATTTATTACGCTAGGTGGAAAACTACTCCGACGTAAGAGAAATACACAAGTTATGAACTAGAAGACTTTGCAGTGATCAAATCGCTCAAAAAATTTAGAATCTATCTCTTGGGCATTCCAGTAAAAATAGTGACGGACTGTCGTGCATTTGCTTTGACTATGTCAAAGAAAGAAACAAGTTTACGTGTGGCTCATTGGGCTCAATTGATCGAAGAATACCAGTATTCTATCGAGCATCGTCCAGGCAAGTCAATGAAGCACGCCGACGAAATCCTGTAGATGTTCTGTTAGTGCAGGAAGGTCGAGACGTATTTGTTCTGCAAAGCCAAAAGGCTCAAAAGGAAGATCTGGAGCTTCGACAGGTCATCGGATGTATTGAACGCGAAGGAAAGACGGAGTTCGTATTGAAGAAAGGTGTTTTGTATCGAGAGTGTGATGAAGATGTTCTTCTCGTGGTTCCAAGGTCGATGCAACTAGAGGTGATACGGCAAGCGCATCAAAAAGGACATTTTGGGCTGAGAAAAACTGAGTATATAATTGAACAAGAATTTTGGTTTCCGAAAATGCAAGGAAAAGTTGAAAAGTATATAAAAAACGGTGTCAAGTGTCTTCTAGCTGAAAGAAAGACAGGAAAAGCAGAGGGATTTTTAAATCTGATTGATAAAGGTGAAACACCACTAGATACATATCACATTGATCATATAGGGCCGATGCCTTCCACTAAAAAGAGCCATAATCATTTATTTGCGGCGATTGACACGTTTACGAAATACACTTGGCTCTATCCCACGAAGTCGACGACAACTGAAGAGGTGATGGCTCGCTTAAGTAAACAAGCAGTTACATTCGGAAATTCAAGACGAATAATATCAGATAGAGGAACGGCGTTTACGTCTAATACTTTTAAAGAATACTGCGACAAACAGAAAATCAAGCACGTGCTCATAACGACAGAATTTCCGAGAGGAAATGACTAAGTTGGGAGAATAAATTGAGTGGTCATTTCGATATTAAAGAAGCTATCAATACCAAAACCAGCTAAGTGGCATAAGTATGTCGATGTAGTACAGCAATATATCAATCCGTCATTTAATAGAAGTATTGAAAAACTCCATTTGAACTTTTAGTTGGAGTTCCTATGAAACTGAAAGAGGATATTCGCCTCAGAGAGATCATTGATGAGGAAATTATTGGACCATTTGATCAACAACGTGATGAACTGCGAGAAGAAGCCAAAAAATATATAAATAAGATTCAAGAAGAAAACAGAAAGACTTTCAATAAGAGACGCAAGAAAGCAAATAATTACAAAGTTGAAGACATTGTAGTAATCCAGAGAACACAGTTTGGAGCGGGACTCAAATTTCATCCTAAGTTTTTGAGTCCGTACAAAGTAACTTTGGTTATGAGAAATAATAGATATCGAGTTGAACAAATAGGTGAGCATGAAGGACCTATTTGTACAAGTGCTTCAGCTGATCATATGAAGCCATGGCCAGCTCAACAAGATCCTGACTACGAGACTGATTACTCGGAAATAGAACTCAACGATGAAGAATTTAAACAGCCTACCGGAGAATATGAAAATGAGGAATAGAGTGACAACTAGTGTGTATCGGGGCGACACAATGTACAGAATGGCCGAATGTGGGCATATACTTTTTTGTTTCTCCTCAAATGAAAAAATACAATTCAAATTAGCTACAAATTTTGAAATCACACTATGAAAATTTAGTTGACTGGGAATACATGTTCGAGACGAGTTCAGATAATAGTGAATAGAAAGCTCGTGATTTTGTTTATTTGGTTGGAGAAAAAGGGTAGACGAGTTGCAGTTGATAGGAGACGAGAAGTTCTCGGTACGATGAGCTCTGCGAAGGACGGAACACATGTGAAAGCTAAATTATTTGATATTCTTTGCAAACCGTTTCTGTATCAGTATACTTAATTAATAAATTACATACCTATTACGCGCGCAAAGGTTTTATTCATTCCTACATGTATACTCGTATGTATATATATGTGTATATATATATATATATATATATATATATATATATATATATATATATATAATATATATATATATATATATATATATATATATATATATATATATATATAAATATATAAATATATATACATATATATATACATATATATATATATATATATATATATATATATATATATATATATATATATATATATATATATATAATATATATATACATACATATATATATATATATATATATATATATATATATATATATATATATATATATATATATATATATATTTTTTTTATTTTGTTTTTTTGCCGTAGCACTACAGCCCCTTTCGGGCCTTCGCTTAGAGATAGCTAGAGTATCTCATTGCCATAATCGAATGTATCGGCACTCCACAAGGTGATGTGATCATTATCACGCTTTGGCCGTGTCCGTCCACCCAGCTGCAATACGTTCTGATTTTAAACCAGCACGTATTATAACTGAACAGGCTTATAGTCCGTCCCAAGAATCACTCGAACTGAATCTCGTTGACGCCAACGAAACTCGAACCAGAGGCCTTCAGCTTACGGGCTTAGTGCTCAAACCACTACACCACACGGACTACTATATATATATATATATATATATATATATATATATATATACATTTATATATATACATACATATATATATATATATATATATATATATATATATATATATATATATATATATATATATATATATATATGTATTGGGTATATATATTTACATATATTGGCTAGTCTAAAAAGTATTTTGCCTTTGTTGTCACTAGATGGTGTTCGTTGTCATATATTAGGCAATACTTATCAGATTGAATCAAACTGACATGCGTTTGAAACGTGACATTCCGGTCTCCAATTTTTACATGGACAGTTTTGTATTTCGTCATTTGTGTCAAAATTTGTATTCATTTAAAAATGAGTGAAATTTCTGAAAAAATTCGTTATATTTTACAATATCATGACAATCAAGGTGAGAATGCAACGCAGACTCGTGAAAAAATTTGTGGTGTCTACGTTAAATATACTTTATCAAAAGCCACAGCCAAGAGATGGTTCGCTAGCTTTTGTTCTGGAAATTTTGGTGTCAAAGATGCACCTCGCTGAGGTCGACCAATCATTGAAAGAGTCGATGAAATCTTACAAAACATTGAAGAAGGCCGGCACATAAGCAGCCACGACATTGCTAAGGAGCTAATCATCCATCATCAAACAGTTTCGAACCATTTGCGTAAGGCTTGATACACAAAGAAGCTCGACGTTTGGGTGCCGCATGAATTAACACAAAAAAAAATTTGATAGATTCCTATTTTCTTACATATATCCATACTTAACTTAACGATATTCATGCAGGCTGGGCCGTAGGGCTTTTCCTGGAGTTCAATAATAATTTACTTTAATTAGATCACAATATTATTTTTTCGGTAAAACAAAGCTTTGAAATATTGACACCCCCAACATTATCAAACATTGAAAGATTATAAAAAAAGTTTGTAAAAATAATTTCTCTAACAACTACAGTTTTAAAAATTGATTTCTTTATAATTAAGTACGTTATTTCCTTAAGACAACCTTAAATCTACCTATTCGCTGCGTCTACTGAGCGGTTGTGTGTCGCTTCCCTGACTACTCTCGTCTTGTGCTCCTTGGCTCTCCTGATTCTCGATTCTACCAGCTTTTCTGCATACGATTTTAATGGCTCCATACCTGTCTCCTGGTACAGCACCTCGTTGGGGTAAGACCGTCCATTCTCCTGTCTGTATAGGTCTATGCAAGCCCGAAGGATTTTTCGCTCCACTAATCGTATCTTGCCCCATTTTGTGTCGGAGGTCCGGTCCATATCATCAGTGGATATGTGATGATCGGACGGATCAAGGTTTTATAGGCCAAAACCTTGACTTGCTTGCTCGCTGTCGAATGTTTCCTGAAAAGAGGTAAAAGAAGATGGTACGCATAAGTCACTTTTTTCAAAATATTATCAACGTGAGCATTAAAGGTAGCTTTCCTGTCGAAAACTATCCCTCAGTAATTCATTTGCCTAGAGCAGTGCGCCATGTGCCCATTAAACCTAATTCTGGAGTCACAGACACCTCTTGCACGACGACCGAAGTTTTTATGGGGCTCCTTGGACACAATTAATTCACTTTTCTTTGCATTTGCCTTGATTCCCGATTTTCCGTAATATGCAGTAAAAGATTCCAAACATTTTTCGAGCCGCATCTTAACAAAGCGCAATTGATCGATCAGGCAAGCGACAACAAGCTTATTGTAGTACCAGCTTCTCGTTATATCGGCTTGGAACATGGCCATAGCATTCATCGTGGAGTGAGCTTTTTTGAAGCCGAATTGTCTTTCCGGCACAATTCTTGCTCCCGCAGAGAATTGTATAATACCTTCAAGTATTTCCCTTTCAAGCAGCTTATCAATATTTGAAAGCAGCGAAATCGGATGAGTATCGACTACGTCAGTACTGCCTGACCTCTTGGGTATTGCGAATATTTTTGCACATTTCCATTGCTGAGGGAAGTAGCAAATGTTGATGCAGTTATTCAGAATGACCGCAAGAAGAACAAAGAAAACATGGGGAAGCCTTTTAAGGATATAATTGCAGATTCCATCAGCCCCTGCTGATTTTTTGGAATTTCGCTCCAGTACCAAGAAAGCGAGTCTCTCAGGACTGACAAAGAGATGACCTGGTCAAGTACAATTGCTCATTGTCCCTGTCGAAATTTGTGTGGTGCTGCACACTAACCAAGTAACGGAAGAGTCCTTACTTGCTTTCTCTCCTTGAAGAACTTTCGCAAAATGTTTTGTGATAGAGCCAGCAATGGCTTTGTCATGCATGAGCATGAATCCATCATATGTGAGGACCCCGGACAGCCTTTTTCTGTCAGTTATACGATTGATATGAAGAAACATACAGGGACCTGGTTTGATACTTTCCAGGGTCTGTTCAAATCGCTCGTTAGCAAAAACCGTCGTTCTCCTCGAGATCATTCGGTTTAGAGACGCAACCAATAGATGAATACGTTCATCCCCATTGACCATATTTAAATTGCGGTGGCAGATTCTTGCGAGTAGCTTTCTCAGCTGACTACGTCTACGATGAAGCTCCCAGATATCTTCTGGCAAATGTCGATAAAAGTAATTCAACAAGGATCCCTTAATGGAGATCTTAGAGATGACCGTATCCAGGGTTGAATTTATACAAAGAACTCCCTCATCATTTTCAGGAATAGAAAGATTTGTTGATCCATTGATCGAAATTTCCTTCAATTTTTCGTCAAGGTCAACACTTACTGCTGCCCAATCGATTCGCTTATATGGAATGAAACCTCAAGTTTCACACCCTTTATTAATTTTAAGGTCAGCTCAACCAAAAGATAGTCAAACTCGGCGTCAAGAACTCCACACAAGAAATTCCTCCAACTGTGGGAGAGATTTACCAGATTGGCAGACGCGATGGAGGAGTTAATAGACGAGCTTCGGCGCAAGGTAGGCTCTTTTGGGGCAATCAGTATGAGATCCATATTTAATTGCACCCAGTTAGAGATAGCTGTTCCATAGCCATTAAATCCGATATTTCCCCAAGAGGAATGCTTCGCATTAAAATCACCTCCCATGGTATAGAAATTGGATTTTTCTGCACAGAGTAAGCACTGTTCCTAAGTCGTCAATGAGTTCCCTCACCGAGTATCCATGTTGAACATAGATAGCCACGAACGCAAAGGTGTACTCTCCCAGCATGGAGCTTATTACTTCTGCTTCAATATATTTCAGGCTTGGAAGGCAGTGCCTTTGGACTTTCAGGTGATCTTTGTGAGCCATAGCAACTCCATGATTTCCCTCTGGATCATCATGTCCGATGATATTGTATTTTACCAGATGCACTCTGTGTTCAAGTAATCTTGAAAAAAATTCCTTTTATAGCGTGAAGCTAGGGGATGTATGTTGAGGATGTAGAGTTTAATGGAACTCACCACGACAACATACTTTGAAGGCAAATTCGAAGTACGCAGCCTTTTCTCACTAGGGTTAGTGAGTTTTTTTTAAAGTGGGGGATAAAAGAGTCCACTTTTCGAATGAGTGTGAACAAATCACACCCGAAAAATTGTTGGCAGTCAGTGATCAGACCCATGTTTCGGTCATTCTGTGACTGCTGTGGTTGCTGTTTTTGTTGTCGTATAGGCTGCAGTGCAGGCTGCTTCTTTGCACCTTGCAAAAGGCTAGAGTACGAGACCCCTTCACGTACAGTATTTCTTGCAGAGGTGGTCGTGAAGTCCCTCCTTTCCTCTTTTTTCTTTTGGAGATTCGTCCTTTCTTTAAGCTCTTTTATTTTAGGACAACCTCTGAAACTCGCAGGATGCACCTTAGCATTGCAGTTGACACAAAGGGTATCGTGTTTTTTCTTGTCCTTCGAGATTGGAAATTTATGCGACTTCGCGCATTTTACGCATCTAACTTCAAGTCCGCAGTTAGAAGCGACGTGGCCAAATATTTGGCAGTTGAAGCACTGCCAAGTGCAATTTTTCTGCAGACGCTCCCATCGTATCTTCTGGTACAATAGGAACTTTATGTCCATTGCTTTCTTCACTTCAAAGTCCGGTTTGAACTGGACTAAGAAAAATGAAAGCGTCCTTTTTTCCCTCCTAGAAGTTAATAATGGAGTTTTTTGCTGAAAGGATATCTTCTTCGAGATTTTCCTTCAGCTCAGACTCAACACCGTTCTCGTCGTATGAGCTGTGGACGCCTTTGAGAAGGAGAGTCAATTTTCTCTCTCCTAGAAGGTGTAGGTATAGCGAGCCACCTTTGCACACTTCAGAAAATTAAAAAAGTTGGTATGATCCTCAGCCATTTTAGGGTAGAGCAAAGTGCGTGAGGAGTTGTTCACCGTCATGTTAAACTCTGGCTCCTTTTCAGAGTTTCATGCATATGCCCTTTTGACGTTATCCCTGAAAGTCTTCAGGTCAAGCCTATAGCACATTATCGGAGGCTCCCTCTTTTTTTGGAAGTAGCCACGTTTGGCTGCTGTGGTTTCGATTTCCCTTTACTCGTATATATATATATATATATATATATATATATATATATATATATATATATATATATATATATAGATATATATATATATATATATATATATATATGTATATATATATATATATATATATATATATATATATATATATATATATATATATATATATATATAATTACAAGCCAGAAAAAGTTTGCGTATTATATAAACTGCAATCCTATATGGCTCATTATTAATTCAAATACGCAACAATTCAATTATCCGCTTTGAATTAGACATGTACAACCGCTGAGAATTTTTCAAGGAAATTTTCATTGCGAAAAGAATGTTGCAACATGCTTTTATACGTAAATACTCAGATTTAAAAATTTGGTATTTTTTGTCGCAGAAAAAGTTTGCGTACAAAAGAGTTAAATTCCCCAAGAACTATTACCCAAATAAGACGAATCCCAATGACCATTTTTGTGTGAAGTGAATATAGAACAAGTTTATTCGTACCGTCTCGAGAATTTTTGTGTGATAAATTGATTTAAAACTCAAATAAAATATCAAAAGGACCAAAAAAGAGAACCAACAAGTGCCAGTGAAAGAGCTATAATCGTGAAACTATAGAAAGAAGGAAAAAGTTCCGCGAAATCAGTCAAACGGTTGGTAGGACACTCTTCGATTCAAAGAGTAATTGGAATGTATAAATCAATGGGATCTACCGCCTTAAAACATCGTTCGGTACGACCCTCTGAATTAACTGATCGAGAGAAATGCTTTCCAGTAAATCTGCAAATGCTTCAGCCTTATTCGCATCGTAGAATTGCATCCCATTTGGACCACGAACAGATGGTACGGCAATTTCGCTGTTTATCCGAAAAAACTTCGACATTCTCCAGTACCTGCTTCACCCAGACTTGATACTCTGCAAAAAGCTCTCCCATTACACCACCCGAAATACCCTTATTTTATCATGGATTTCATTGGTCATCAGAGTAGCGTTTGTGTGTAATGTAGGGTCACCTGTAAACCTAGCTCTCCTCCGAACTTGTATCCTTCTCCTTATCAGTTGATTGTTATTCTGAGAGAGTTCACAGGGACTCGTTTCCCTTCTACAAGTTAAGAGCGTATGACCCTCTTTTGCGTGTAAAATTTTCTGAGTTACGTTTTCAATGACGATGTCGATAACGTCAGCCATTTCAGGTAATTGAAAATTGGTTTCATTGGCCATTGGTTTCATTGGCCAATGCGACTTTCAACGCTTTCCAATTTGTAGTTTTCTTTTTCTGTATAGGAACATCAACGAAGATGTTTCTATGAGAAAAAGGACTGGTTTGTGGTCGGATAACACTTCGTTGAGGACATTTAACCGACTATTTTGTGTAAGATCTGACGATATTCCAATGTCCAGTGTAAAGCCATTTCTTCATCCATCATGTGTTGACTCATTGGGGATATGTAGGCTGAAGTGGTTGGCTGTGATGAATGTACTGAGCTCGGTCCCAGCTTCCCAAAGCAGTGTATGGCATTTACATATATCTCCTGCGATGAAGAAAGGGCCTTCAAATGCAGCAAGTGCACTGAGATCATTTGAGAAATTTATATTTCTTGGAAGATTGTAAGCAGAAATCATAATGAACTGTAGAAAATCAGGTGAGGCCTTGATTGCTGTGACCTCTAGTTTTTGAAGAGTTGGTGAATTAATGGCACACTTTTCTTCTCACGAGAATGGCTATTTCACCTCCTCGACCCATCATTCTGCAATTTGTGTACATCCTGTAGTTAGGGATGCGGAATGGTCTCTCAGGCTTCAGAAAGGTCTCATGGATCAAAATGATGTCAAATTTATGATCAAATATAAATTGTATGAGTTCACCAGAAAGCCGAAGCAAGGAGTTCGCATTCCCTGTCAGAATTGAAAAGTGGTTCATTAAACTAATTAATGGTTAATGTAGATGACATGGTTTGAATCATGTTTGCAAACGTCTCTGGCATAATGTTTTGGACTGTGGCGGAGTTGTTTGTTTTCATGCTGGTTGTGTGGGTTGGGCCGCAGCAACCTGCGCAAACGATCTTCTCACGTTATTTGAATTTCTGGGACAACACTCGCAGCATGCTGGATGTTCGCCGCCATAGTGGGCACATTTTGGCTTTTCTTCAATTTTCTTTGGATAGCCCGAGAAATGATGAAGCGAGTCGTATTTGACGCATCGAGACTGCGTATGACAATTTGTAGAAGAATGTCCAAATTGTTGGCAATTGTGGCACATATCAGGGCCCGTACGAGGACACAGTGCCGCCACCATGCACATAAGGTGGGAAATAGATTTGATATTATAAATGTTCGTTTCGGATTTTGGGAGGGGAACGATGACTAGGTGGGAAAGACCCTCCCTCATTTTGATATAGTAAGAAGCCCTGAGACTATAAGTATTCCTTGATCTCTTTGACTGAAAGGCTATACAGGCCTCTGGTGAAAGCATTCGGCTGTCTATCCTCCGGAAGTATGTGGGTGTGGTATTGTATTACATTGTCAGCTAGTGCTTTATCAGTCGTCTGCGATCTGTGGGTGTTGTTGGTATAATTTTTATGCCAAGGTAGACCCTTTTCGTGGATATGTATGAGGTGTTTTGTGTTTTGATGATACCAGTTTTCATGTCATGGCCATGTCTGTAAATGTCGTAGCTGGTTTTGGTGGTGGGAGGGCAGGGAAAATGTCATCCTCTTTATCTTTACTGCTTCTTATGCAGTCAATTTCCATCTGGCTTTCCGAGTTTTCAGAAGAGGAACAATACTTGGAGGTGAAAACGTCCTCACCTTTCAGTTTTTCATCTGAAGGCTGTCTTTCTGAGATTTCCCGTTTGTCTTAGCCTAACTTTTCAACAATTGAACTAGTTCTGCATTTTTTGCAGCTAGAAATTCGTTTTTGTTTCCCTGTTTGTGATAGCGTTACAAATACTTGGTCTAATTTTTGTGTAATATTGTCGAGCTCGGCAACCAGCAAAGTAATTTACTCATCCTTATCTGGTATATTACATACGGCAACTACGCCAGCATCCGTCGACCTCCTAACCACCAAAATTATAAAGTCAAAATTTGGAAAAAATGACTGAAACTGACCCTGGTCAGCAAGCTATACACAGAAATGGATCACGAAAGATCCTCTACTTTTGAAAGAGCTTATGAGCGATGCCATTGGAATGCGCAAAGTTACCGGCGTTGACATGAAGAGCGAACATAAGTCTTTGGGCATCATATGTTATCTACCGAAAGATGTTTTCACGTATCGCTTGAAGTCACAAGGAAATGAAGGACCGTGAACAAAGCGCCCAATATTATCCGAAGTGGCTAGATTGTACGATCCATTAGGGTGGTTGACACCTATTATGATTTTTTTCAATATATTACTCCAAAGCCTGTAGCTACACGGTCAAAATTGTAATGAACTGGTGACGGATGCAATCAGCAGGGAATGCGAATTATTCCCAACAAATTTAGTGCAATAGAAATGGCCAAGATCCCAAGATAGATAGATAGCTTCTGTGATCCGTCAGAAACAGTTTATATGGCAGTTATTTATGGAGTTTCCCGTTCCGAATTGATGGTGAGTAGCCATTTACTTTTGGCCGAAACCAAGGAAGCACCCGTGAAACAAGTCACTGAAGCTCCTTTAGAGTTGTGCGGAGCAGTTCTGCTTGGTTGGTTGCTTTTATTTAAGTTCAATACTGTACCTACATGGTTATAGATGCTGCATCATTTTTATCGCAAACCGTACATCCTTTGTACTTGAAACCGCTGGGAGCATACCATGGCATAAGGTACCATCTGATTCCAACCCAGCGGATCTTGCGTCAAGAGGGATTAGACCTTAAAGCATAGCCAATAATGAACTCTGGTGGTATTGGTCCAGCTAGCTGATGCAAGGACCAAATGATTGATGTAAACGAAAACTGTCCCATTCGTAAAAATCGAAAAAATAAAATGCACATTGGTTAATGTTGAGTTGAGTACAAGCCCTCTGTTAGTAGACCTAGTAAAAAAAATATTCACCACTGACAAAACTGATTGGAGTCACCACGTATTGCTTCTATTTCTTTCGATGGAGAGCAGAACAAAGAACGAATCGATCATCCTTAACTACAGTAAAATTGCGAGAGTCACTTGAATCCGGGGTAAGATACGCTCAAAGAAAAACATTTCAGCTGAGTTTAACTGTTTCAAAGACAGCAGACTAGTACAAAAGATAAGCAAGCTATTCAGTCTACAGCTTTATTTCGACAACAAAGGTATAATTCGTGTTGGTGGGTGGTTTGCACCATGCATTGTTACCTTTAGACGAAAGGCATCCCAAGACTTTACCACAACTTTGAAAATTTACTCAATTATGTTTACATCAAATTCATCAACTCACCTTATACCAACAGACGGAGCTGATACTTCATACCATAGTACATTCACATAGTATCCACATCTTCCATTTACCCTGTGTTGCACACTTTCTGAATTTTCCCAGGGGCCGGTCAGCTGAGCCAGGGCACGTCAGCTGAGCCGAGGCCTATCGTATTCAAAAACCAAAATAAAAAGTAAATAAAATCTTGGACGCACTTCTTTTACGCTTTCAGATCATGGGAGTGTTGCCAGATCCTAGTATAAACCTAAAGGAATTTGTTTTTCTACAAAATTATTAATTTTTTGAGATCTGGTAATCCTGAAATCTCTCCTCGAAGCACATGTTTATATTCGCGCCAATCCTTGCGTTAGCATTTACCACCTCCCTGCTACTGAGGATTTATGGTTCGCTCTTCGGCTTGTGTTCGAATTTTTCCGGAGGGTAGATTTAGTGTGAATACTAGGTGAGTATACTAAGCTTGATACCTTGGGGAAGATTTATTGGATAATACATAGACGAACAGAATACAACCGAACATTTCGTGCATAAAAACATTCAATGCTTTATGAAGAAGGCTAAAATCGTGACGCAACTCATAGGAGATCTATCAGCGGCACGGACTACTATCTCATGCCCAGTCACTCACACCGGTATAAACTTTATTGGACCTTTTGATGCCAAAGATAAAGAGGGCAGAGAAAGCAGAATCTAGAAGAAATTATAACCATATTCGTCTGTTAAGCCGTTAAAACCATACCTATAGAAGTCGTGAGTGAAATGTGTACCCAAGGGTTTTAAGCTGCGTTACGTCGATTCATGGGAAGAAGATGATTCAGCGCACAAATACAGGGGCGGTATAATATGTAACCGGACTCAGCCGTCAAAGCGTTTGCTAGCCGGTATCTAGTGCTGTAGTGGTAGTGGTGGTCTAGGTAAAGGGAACCGGGCTGCAGCAGTTGCCTCCAAGCGCTTGAAGAGATAGCATAAAGCGAGAGCGGAGTGCGTGTTCAGTTACGTCGCCAGAGTGAAAATGGAGCGTACGATCGAGCAAACGAACCAGAGTTTTTTAACCACGTTATTACAGGAGACGAGACGTGGGTTTTCGAATACGATCCTGAGACGGAGCGGCAGAGTTCGGAGTGGCACACACCGGCGTCACCACAACCAAAAAAAGCGCGCATGAGCAAATCGAAGGTGAAGTCGATGCTCTTTGCTTTCTTTGACGTGAAAGGCATTGTTCACAAAGAGTTTGTGCAACCCGGCCAAACTGTAAACGGCCAGTACTACAGAGAGGTGCTCCGTCGACTAATCGCCCGGGTTCACCGAGTCCGTCCAGTTTTTGCCGATTCGTGGATCCTCCATCACGACAGTGCTCCGTCGCACACCTGCCTGCTCGTCACCGAGCAGTTGGCCAAACAGTCGAGGGCAACGTTACCACAGCCTCCTTACAGCCCGGATATGGCACCAGCGGACTTCTTTCTGTTCCCAAGATCAAGAGACCTCTTAAGGGGACGCGGTTCGGGACTCTGGAAAACGTTCAACGTGCTATGACGAGGGCTCTGGACAGCGTCGAGGTTGCCGACTTCCAGGGAGCGATCGGGGATTGGAAAATCCGGTATCAGCGTGTTATCGACTCCAATGGGGACTGCTTTGAAGATTTCTAAAGAAAAATTGTACATATTTTGCCAATGAAAAATTTCCTGAGGTCAGTCCGGTTACTTACTATTCACACCCTTTACATTCAGATTGTGGCACAAATTTTGTTGGAGCTAATGTGTACCTAAGGGAAATAGTAAAATTAAACAATGATGCAACTTTGACTTCTGTGAATGAATGAATAATATGGCGTTTTAATCCACCAGCGTCTACGCATTTTTTAGGGCTCTAGGAAGCTGGAGTTAAGCCGATAAATTTTTACCCGTAATGCGTCATCGGAAACGCATAACTAACCTAAGTAGAATTTTCAACTTTTCTACTAAAATTGACGCCTGCCTTCACTCTTGACCACTGTGCCCACTTACTGATGATCCCAATCATGTTCAAAAATAATGTATATACTTTGGAACTTGAAGATGACTCGGAAGAGTCGGAACGCGACTATTCACTCAAAAAAGCAAGGCCCCATGGCTTTTCAAGAAAAAAGAAGTATTAGGTTGCGGATATCAAATAAATAAAATAATTAACAATGATGTATGTAATACTTAAAATTTATTAAGACTTTCGGAACAGACTGTGTCAACTTGTAATGTGAAAACGTGAAACATTCTCAACTAGTCTACGAAGGAAATATTTCGTAAACGAAAGATGTTGGACGCGATCAAGAATTATACTTTTTTGACTGACAGCGTGAAAGGGATTTTTTTAGCAAACTCATTGAATTTACAAAAATAAATTTCATTAGACATAAAATGGCAACATAGGGAGGAATCAGAATATGCGACACATTATTTTAATATCACCATTAATTTATTTATTTGCTTATTATATCAAAATTAACTTACAGAGTAGCAGTCCAATTACAAGTCAATGAATAAGAACTCTAAATACAAAACTATACATATTTCAAAGCACGGAAGAAATTAAAGAAAGAAATCACAATACAATGATGCCAAAAATGAAAAAATATATTTATAAACTTAGTTTTTAAGGACCAAGCCATCGCTGGTGGTGCATACGAGGTAAGCGTAGTAAGGGAGAGTGGTTGAAGGTGTTTGTACGTGCATACGGAATATGGAATTGAAGTAAGGATCTGTCAGCGTGAGTAGCAAGGAGTGTATAAATTTGGTTGCATAAATTTGAGGGTAAATTACAATAATTAAGCTTGAACAAAAGACATTCGCCAAGGAAAGATCGTCTGGATCCGAGGGTAGAAAAGTTCAAAGTATGTAGACGGTCACCGTAAGGGGAGTAGAGAAGGTTAAATTTGAGGAATAAAGGCCATGTGAATTTGCATGAAACCGACTCAAGAGCATCAATATGCTTTCTGTGATAAGAACTTCAAATTTGGGAGCAGTATACCAAATCACTAAAGAATAGTAGGAAATAAAGGCATATACTGGAGAGGAAGCGGATCGTAAAATAAATCCAGTTATAGGGAAGGCTTTCGTAATAACTTGAGCAATGTGGAGATAAAACTTTGGTTTACAATCGAAAATCACACCAAGATCCTTAAAGAAAGTTACAGTGCTCAAAGGGATATCCACAAGCCTAAAAGTGAAGAGAAGAGGAAATTTTTTACAAGAGAATATCATATGATGGCATTTGGAAGCATTTGAGGAGAGATGGTTTGATTCACACGTCACTAAGATGTAGTAAAGCGTATTGAAGGATATCAACGTCTAAGTGGGAGTCATTAATTTGAAAAATATTAAAGTCATCGTCATAAAGGTAGCAGGGGGATATGATTACAAAAGGCAGGTTAATGACTAAATTAAAAATAGTATGGGGCCAAGTATTAAACCGTGCGAGACTACAGAGCTGGGGTGAAAAGAAGCGGAGAGACAAAAGTTAAAAGCGTCTACGCATTGACAATTCAGGACATAAGAGAGAAGCTAGGAATTGAGACAAATAGGAATATTTAACACTTTAAGTTTCTCAAATTAGAGAGGATGATTAACCAAATCAAAAGCTGTAGAGAAATCCGTAAAAACAGCGTCAATTTTTTGTTGCTGGATCAAAACTGCTGCAATATGATGAGTAAAAGAGAGTAAGTTTGTGAGGGTAGATCTGCCCCTGATAAAACTATTCTGTTGATCTTCTAAGGACAAAGAAATAAGAGGGTAAAGAAGATTAAGAACTATCTTTTCAAGGAATTTATCAAAACGAGGACCGAGGGAAATAGGATGATAGTAGGAGACTACTTTTGAACAGATCTGAAGATAGGAAGAATGTGGGGAATTTTTCATTGGGGAGGCAAAACCCAACAAGATAAGCTCAAATTAAAAATAATTTAAAGGGGAACGTAACGCGAAGAATATAAAGATTTTACGAAAAATTGGGATGCCATCAAGGCCCCCAACGGTATTATTGTCAAGATTATTTAAGAGCAGTTCAATATGCATGGGATTTGTACAAAAAGTAGAAGAGAAAAAATAGTTACAAGAATGGTTTAAGAGAGAGGATGGGTTAGCGCTGCTAGAAAAGATGGATTAGCGCTGCCAAAAGAAACAGAAAATTCACAGGATTTTTGAGGACCAGACGATATCATGCCGTGAAAACTGAAATTATCCGGGACATGATGAGAGCTCTTTAAAGATTTCATGTAATATCAGAACGCACGAGTCTGATTGGATGTAAGTGACGTTTCAATGCGGTTGACGATGTACTAAGTGCAAAGGTGGCAATTTTCTTGGCCACAGCACCATGCTCTTTAAATTCAGCCAGGTCACTTGGAAAACCACTGAATAAGAATTTTCCGTGGGCGGCATCTTTTACATTGATTGATATGGCAACGTCAGAATTAAACCAAGGAGCATCTTTAGGCTTCCCTAATGGAAACACAGGAATAAATTGTGAGATTAAGGACGAAAGAAGCAGATAGAGTTTATCAACACAATCTACAATATCGAGGTTGCTGAAGACGGAATACCAATTCACGTATTAAGGTTAGCTTCTATACTCAATAGATCAGCTTTTAAAAAAATTAAAGCGGGAAGATGAGGAATTCCTTGAAAAATGACAAGATGTGATAGCAATCTCAATGAAGAGCAGTAAATGTTGGAGATCTGGTTCAACAATGCGTGGGGGCACCGTAGATACAGCTAGAGAAGAAGTTGGTAAGAACACGATCAAGTGCTTCGTTATTGGCATTAGGAATAGTGTTGGATTGGGTGAAAGAACAGAGGGAAATACAAGAAGAAAAGGAGAATGGCACACTACTGCCAGAAAGCATGGAGACATAAATGTCATCCCAAAATATGGAGGGCAAATTGAAGGCACCACAGAACAATATAGGGGTAGATGAGAAGCGAGTATTAAAGTTACTCGAAAGTTCCGCAAAGAAACGTTCATTAGCAATAGCAGAACTGTTACAAGGAATGTACACAGATGATATGATGTAGGAAAGACCATGTAATAGGGGGGTTAGCACAATTATACTCTCTTCGTGTGAAGGTTGAGTAAAATCATCACAGGATATGCTAGCAAAGTAAACATGCATCCCCACTAGAACGCCTCTATCATTAGCCTTACCAGTAGAATCATGGTCTCTATCTCTGCGGAAGATTAAATGGTTCAGGAGGAATCCGCTAATATTAATGACATACCTGTATATCAGCCATATTGCTGTTAGACAGATAATATTGTATAGAAGAAAAGTGAAATTTGGTAGTCTTAGTCCTCAGATCGCGAAGATTTTAATAAAAGCAAGTCTAATTCAATAGTTTACGTGATTTATGTTGAAATGAATTACGAAACCTAAGAGTTATTTCTTCCTGTGCGAAAGGATACAAGATTGTTCCGCTTACGATTCGGAGAGAATTTGTTCACGAATACCAGAAGACCAACATTCTTTATCCAGCAAAATATTTAGATTGGCTGGAATTGTAATTTATTTATTTATTTCGACCAACTTACAGAATAAAGTCTAATTACAAGATTGGTTCAAACAATGTAAATGAAAAGTACAACATGATATATATACTAGGCTAGGTATTTAAAATTAAATTCTTAAGTCTATGCTTATAAATTACTAAAGATGGAGGATACGGGCCAAACTCCATAGCATTGTAGTTTCTTGGCAGACGCAGCAGTGTTGAATTGTAAAATGTTTCCATTCTTGCGAATGGAATTTGGTAAGATCCTTCATTTCTAGAGGGATAATTAGATGTCCGCATTGTCAGTAACTCTCTTACATTTGTATGCAACTGATGATACTGAAGCTTATATAGGAGACATTCATCAAGAAAGTGTCTACGAGATGATAACGATGGGAGGTGCAGAAAAGAAAGTCTTTCTTGATAAGATTGGTACGGGACTTTAAATTTAAAGAATAATATTCGGGTGAACTTCCGTTGTACAGATTCCAGCAGTGAGTCTAAGTACTTATAATGCGGTGTCCAAATTTGGGAACAATACTCGAGGATAGGCCAAACAGTTCTTAAATAAAGATGTACTGGAGACAGGATATTTCCAAAGATGCAAGAGTGACGAAGAACAAATCCGGAAACCCGAGAAGCACGTGGCATGTTGTCGAGGATATGCTCTTCAAACTTGAGTCGTGGGTTTAAGATCACCCCAAAGTCTTTGAACTTGGTTACTACAGATAGCGCCTCATTGTGTAGGCTATATGGAAATGAGATTGGGTTCGGCTTTAAAGAGAAAGTCATTTTATGACATTTTTGCACATTAAGGGAAAGAAAATTTGATTGACTCCAATTGCATAGGACGCTCAGGTAATTTTGGAGGGAAATGCAATCATCAATACATCTAATTACTTTAAAAACTTTAAGATCATCAGCATAGAGAAGACATGGAGCATCTATTAAAGAGGGCAAGTCGTTAATGTATAAAAGGAATAAAAGCGGCCCCAGGATGGATCCTTGAGGAACATCAGTCTGTGGATAAAAGGAGTGAGATAACACTCCACAGAGACTTACTCTACATGAACGATTGTTTACGTATGAGATAAGCCAAGAGAGCAAACAACTAGAAATACTATGTTGTGTTAGCTTTTTACACAATATGTTATGATTTACTTTATCAAAAGCTTTGGCAAGATTAATATAAACGACGTCAACCTGAAAGTGCTTATCAAGGGCTTCACCAATAATGTGAGTAAACTCAAGTAGATTTGTAGTCGTCGACAGACCTGGAAGAAAGCCATGTTGCGCAGGAGATATCGAGGAGTATATAAGTTCATAAATGTGATTATGAACGAAGCCTTCTAGGATCTTCGGAAAACAAGATAGAAGTGAAATTGGGCGGTAGTTGGAAACACACAAAAGAGGACTAGATTTACGAATTGGGAAGATGTTGGCTGTCTTTCAGAGACTACGGAGGACAAGCTGGCGTTAAAAGTAAAACTCAGAGGAACACATAATGAAGAGGACAGAGATTTGACGAACACATTTGGAATTCTTCTGGTCCAGGACCAATGCTTGTGTCAAGAGTATTAATTATGGACTCGATATCTGCAGGGCTAACTGCAGGAGCACTATCAGCCAGAGAAAAATGAAGAGGGAAATCATAAAAAGAATCAGATGCTGAAGAGGAAGTTATAGTGGAAAAGAAGTCCACGAAGAAGTTGGAAATGAATTCAAGTGTTGAAATTTGTTTATCATTCCAATACATGGTGCTAGCATAAATAGCATTCACCTCCCTACCGCAAAAAAAAACAAAACATACATGGTGCTAGGAAAGTGCGGGGAGGACTTTAGATGATTAATATATGGCCAGAATGGTTTTGACTCATTGGAATGAAGTGAATGTTCTACGTGCGTAAAGCAATTTTTCCTTGAGCTTTTAATCAATAATTTCGCGGAGGCACGGGATCTAGATAATTCATTATAAGAGTCAGAATCACCGGTCAATCTAAACTTTTGGTGAAGTTTGTTCTTAATCTTCAGGGCTTCTAAGATATCA
The DNA here is from genome assembly GCA_963969285.1 of Odontomyia ornata. Taxonomy (NCBI): domain Eukaryota; kingdom Metazoa; phylum Arthropoda; class Insecta; order Diptera; family Stratiomyidae; genus Odontomyia; species Odontomyia ornata. The sequence continues at coordinate 129,035,084 of OZ017740.1, forward strand.
CGGTTGAGCCAAGGTGGCTTAGAGCTCTTTTTGGACCTACATAGGGGAGTAAATTGACGGATCAGTGAGTCCAGGTGGGAATAAAATTTAGTAACAGCTTCTTCGCAATCAAGGCAGTCAAAAAACGAGAACCAATCAAGTGAATTCAGGACGCAATCAATCTGTTTGTCTTCCCATTAGGCGTAAGTTTAGTGGACTGGAGTAATTCATCAAAACGTAGCCTTTAAATTTACCAAAAGCTCGTATGATGTTAAGCGCATTAGTTGATATTAAGCAAATTTTTGAAAATTGAACCATGAAAAGCCATGATATCGCTATTTTTGACTACTATTAGGTAATATTAGGGAAGCACGAATCGCAGCCAAAAACCCGGGATCGCACATGAGGTCGGCCGTAGCTAAACACATCATCGAAGAACAACACATGATGGATATTGCCGATGTTAGTGTAATGAAGAGCAGTAATTGTCCTAGGGAATTAGACGCGATGGAAGCAATAAAGATAATCCAAGTACCTGAGCAACGAAGAATGAATACGGATGAAGGTAATTGCCATTCAGTGTTATTGAACTTAATTACATCAAAGATATAATTGCCTTTTTTAAAAGTTATTTGTACTTAAGTAAAAATTTTGTAAACCAATAATTACTGTACTGAAGAAGACTGCAAATAGTAATCGAAAATAGCTTTTATACAAAATAAATAAAAGATCTAATGTATAAAGAAAAATTAGTTTTATTATAATTTTGATAACATTGGAAAAAAAACTGACTATATACGTATACATGATATAGCTGATTAAAAATTTATAGTTACAACAGGAAAGTAAGAATTCTCATGAAATTTCAGAAATATTTTGCAGCATTGATATGTCATCATGATCACTCAAACGATGAGGTCAACATACTGAAAATAATATGGTGCCGTATTGAAAAACATAATAAGGGTATACATTAACACGCAATTAACACGTTCCCATATTAAAAATTTGCTGACGCCAGGACTGCATCGTATTTTGCATGAAATTGGAACTGTATGGATTTTTCACGAGAAACAGCAAATTTCCATGAAAACCACTAAGTATGCAGTTTTAGATCATAAGACAATTTCAATGTACATTAATTTTAGTTTACTTGTAACCTCAGAAAAGAAAAGACGGGCCTTGTCCCCAAAAATATTCTTTATTGAATATTACCCGCGTTAAATTATTAACTGGCGCCCAACTAGTGTGGCCCTTACTCACCCGTTATTTCCTCAAATTTGCAAATAATAAGAAAAGGATTAACAAGGTAATTTCTATACGAAATTATTAAGTATCATTCGTCGTACATCTTGCTGAGACTGGCGGATGGTCCTTTTATTTGCAAATCGGTTCGCAAATTCGAAAAGTTGTAATAACGGTTCGCGATAACCAAGCACCTGATTACGACTACGATTTAAGCAAGGAGAATAAGCCGGAAATAAAACACGTTCCGCAAATAGGCGTGTGTGTCGCTGATTTCTTCCCTAGTAGCTACCACAACCAAAGGACCGCAAAAAGGAACACAAGTAACAGCGTTCAAGGATCCACAATCGACGAAAGATAGCCAACACTTCAAAATTGTTAATTTTCTGACGCCGGGACAGCGCTATGAATACAGGAATGTTGCTTATGTAAGTACATTTTGTAAAATTACGCCAATACCAGATTGATTCAAAACAATTAATGTTTTGTAAAAGTAAATACTTATATTTTTTGTTGTGAAAAATTTTGTGGAAAATTAATGTGATTTTTATTTAAATTGATTGTGAAATAAAAAATAAATAAATCAATTGTGCAAGTAAATTAATCAATAGTTAAAAGGAGATTCGAACCTCATTTACAAAAGTGATTCCTTTTTAAAACAGAGTGAATAAGGCAAAATAAGGAAAAATATTGCCAAAGTAATAAAACTTCCTACTCACATGTATTTTTTTTTTTTGCAAACAAATAAGAATATTTGTACAGGGAATCTTTGCTTTTTTCCTATTCGTTGAATTTTCTGAAACATCGGCTATTTTGCTGGGAAAAAATTTTGTGGGATTTAAATATTTTCTTTTCATTATTAAAGATTTTTATTCGTGTCCTCTTTCGATCGTGTTGAAAAGTGCGTGAATTCAGTGCCTGTAGTCCAGCGCAAAATATTGAATAATTAGGAAAGGAAGTGATATCTCGGTTCGGAAACAATGTCGAATCCCAACAATTTGATTCAGCCCCCGATGTTGAATCTAGACAGCCTCGCTGACGCACTACCTACCCTCGATCGTCCGGGTGGTAAAAATACGCCCAATGCTCCGCTTACTTTGAGCAGCAAAGAATTGACTCAATTAATTTCATGAGCGGTTACTGATACCCTGCGAACGCAAGGCAGCGAAATCTTCGGTTCTATCATGAACCCAACTTCCGACGCCAATAATGACGTCGATGTGTCAATCGATGTTGGGAATTATGAAAGTTTGTCTGACATGGACAGGATTCCCGACGTCATTAAGAGCCTGAGAACGTTCTCTGGGGAGCCAGGAGAATTCAGCTCTTGGCGAAAAAGTGTTGATAGGATCTTAAAAATCTATGATCGGTTTAAAGGCACACCTAAATACTATGGCATTCTTTCGGTCATACAAAAAAAAATTGTGGGACACGCTGATATAGCTTTGAAGTCCTACAATATGCCTTTAAATTGGACTAAAATGTCTAAGTGCCTTGCTCTGCATTATGCAGATAAGCGTGATTTGGGCACCTTGGAATACCAGATGACAGCACTGGTCCAAGGTCGAAATACGATCTCACAATTCTATCAAGATGTGTACAGTCATTTGTCGTTGATCTTAAATAAATTGGGATTCCTCGATATAAGTCAGGATGCAATGAACATTATGACGCAGGCATATCGAGAAAAAGTTTTGGACACATTTATAAGGAGACTACGGGGATATCTCCCAAGGCTACTGAGTATTCGGGAACCAGTGGACTTACCCCAACCATTGCACTCGTGCTTCAAACTACAGAACATGGACTATCGTGCACAGTATGCCATCAATTCCAACTCTTTTGCACAGAGGTACAATAATAATCCACCTCCAGTTCCACCTCGAAAAATGATGCCTGGTCCCACAAAGCCTACTCCCATTCCAGCACCCAGGCGTGAGTTTTATCCTGAACTGGTACACAACCCTCAAGCACTTCAACTACCACGATTCCATCACCAAAATTATCAACAGCCACGAACCTACCAACGAAATTATCAACAGTCTCAGCGCGAGTTTGCATTCAATAAACCACCGCCTTGACCCCAACGAGGCCCTATCCCTATGGAACCTAACGCCGATGCTTCAAACGACGCCACGGACGAACAACACGAAAATAAAATCAAAGAAGGGGACGAAAATTACGACCAAACTCCGACGGAATACACAGAGTCACAGGACGAACCACATTTCGATCAAGACGAACAACTGGACGGTATTTATTTTTTAAGGCTGAAACGCTCTTCACTCCCTTATTTTGAACATACTTTAGGAAGTGGAGAGCGATTGCGATTTTTAGTCAACATTGACTCTAATAAGAATTATATTCAACCCCGACACATCAAATATCCCTTGATTAACGAATAAGCCTTCTATGCTGATTCCGTCGGCGGTAGCATAGAAATCACCCATCATGCATTTGTTAATCTGTTTAGCCTCAAAACAAGTAAAATAAAATTTTTCATACTTCCGAGCCTTATATCTTTTGACAGGATAATCGGTAACGGTACCCTCAAGCGCCTCCAGGCAGTGATATACACTAACGAAAACTATATGACACTATACCCCAACCTTTTAATCCCTCTAAAACAACACTTATCTGAAACTCTCATTTAAACCAAGGTCAAACGTTGCAATTGAAAAACATCTTAAAGAATTGTTCTGGATTATTAACGGAACCCGATGAAAGATTAACTTACACGAGTACAGTTAAGGGGGAAATACTTCAGATGTCCCTGTGTACTCCAGGGCATACCCATACCCGATGGCCTTAAAAGAAGTAGTTGAGGAGGAGATCAATAAACTTCGTAAGGATGGAATAATCAGACCATCTAAATCTCCAGTGTAAATCGTTCCTAAAAAACAGGACGCGTCCGGGGAGAAAAAATATCGAATGGTTATCGATTACCGCAAATTGAATTCAATTACCATCGCGGACAGGTATCCAATACCAAAGATAGGTGAGATCTTGGCCAATCTGGGAAAAAATAATTTCTTCTCTATCGTCGACCTCAAAAGCGGCTTCCACCAAATTCCGCTAAAGGAAGATGACATCCCCAAAACTGCCTTTTCGGTCAATAATGGCAAGTTCGAGTTCACATGCCTTCCTTTTGGACTGAAAAATGCACCTTCCATATTCCGGAGGACCTTCGATGATATCCTACGTGAGCACATAGGAATTTGTTGCTACGTATACATCGATGATATCATCATCTTTGGAAAGAATGAGGAAGACCATTTCAAAAACTTGGAGAAAGTACTCAAAACTCTGGAAGGCTCCAACATGAAGATTCAGTTGGACAAGTGTGAGTTCCTTAAGAACCAAATCGAATTTTTTAGGATTCGTAGCTGGTAGTGACGGTATCAGAACCAGCCCACAAAAAGTTCAGGCAATTGTGAATTTTCCTGTTCCTAAGACTCTAAAAGACCTACGATCCTTCCTGGGACTCTCGGGCTACTTTCGCCGATTTATTCAAAATTATGCTAAAATTGCGAAGCCCCTGACTTCTCTTTTAAGAGGGGAAGATGGACGAGTGTCAAAGAGTTTGTCAAATAAAAAAATAATAAATCTTGATTCAACGGCCCTAAATGCGTTTAAAAGTCTCAAAAATTGCCTCATGTCCCAAGAAGTAATTCTAACACATCCTAACTTCGAAAAAGAATTCCATTTAACCACTGATGCCTCCGAATATGCTTTAGGTGCAGTTCTCTCACAGGATAGCAAACCTATCGTTTTTTTTATCAAGGACTTTAACAAAAACAGAAGAGAGTTATGCAACCAATGAGAAGGAGATGGTTGCCATCATCTGGGCCCTTAACCAATTACGAGGCTATCTCTATGGCTCACGTAAAGTCAAAATTTTCACTGACCATCAACCTTTGACGTATGCGTTGAGCGACAAAAATACTAATTGGAAAATGAAAAGATGGAAATCCACCCTAGAAGAGTACAATCACCAATTGATATACAAACCAGGCAAGGAAAATGTGGTCGCAGACTCTCTCTCACGGCCTCCTAAAGATACACTGATCAACTCCTTAACACCCACAATACACAGTGATGAAAGCTCATCCCAAAATCTCATTCCTACTGCCGAATCGCCTATCAACGTCTTCCGAAACCAAACCATTTTAAGAACTGGTGAAGAAGACAGTTCCAACTCCAACAGCCTTTTCCAAATTAGTCCAGGCATACCCTTATTAAGCGACAATATTTGAATACCGACATAATAAGCATCCTTAAACGTTACCTCAACCCTGACACGATTAATGGTCTTTTAACATCCGAAGAGATAATGGGCCGTGTTCAGGAAGTTTATCCTGCACATTTTAAGACATATCGGATTCGATACACTCAAAAGCTTGTTGACTACATCATAGGCGAAGATGAGCAGGAAGAAAGAATCTTAAAGATTCACAAAAGAGCTCATCGAAACGCCGAAGAGAACCGGCTACAGCTCCTTGAAAATTTCTATTTCCCCAAGATGGCGGCTAAGACTAGAAATCTGGTGAAGCAATATAGCGTTTGCAAGGAGAGCAAATATGATCGGCACCCCAATGAACCTTTATTAAATCCGACACCAATCCCTACATGTACAGGACACACAATCCACATTGATTTGTTCAGCACTGAAAATCACAGAGTATTGACCGCCGTTGAGAAGTTTTCCAAGTTCGGTCAGGCAAAGATCATTGCCTCTAAGTCTATCGAGGATATAAAGCAACTCCTGACCGATCTGCTTTTTTACTTTTGTTTACCGGAGATAGTTGTTATAGACAATAAAAGTTCACTCAGATCAGCCTCTATAACATCATTAATGGAGGACGACCTCAAAATTAAGGTCTACAAGACACCGCCGTATAAGAGCAAAATTCAACGGACAGGTGGAGCGATGGCATAGCACTTTCACTGACATTATGAGATGTCTCAAAAAGAATGGGCCCCCTAGATCATTTGAAAATCTGTTGCAACGAGCCGTTCACGAATATAATTGTACCATACATTCCACAACAGGTAAAAAACCAATCGAACTACATATTGGACGGATTCCGAGTATAGAACCGGAAGAACTGGAAAGAATCCGGCTATCAAATGTAGATAAGCTAAAATGAAAACTACAAAAGGACATGACAAATCACAACAAGACTAGACAGCCGACCAAAACCTACGAGATAGGGCAAACAATATATGTTAGAATTAATAAGAGGAAAGGAACTAAATTAACATCGAGATATAAACAGGAAATAGTAAAAGAAAATCATAATTCAACTGTTTTGACTGAATCTGGAAGAATAATACATAAAAGCTACATTCGCAGTTGAAATTTTCTTTCAGTTTGTCTCTATTCTACCTTGCAAATGCCAAAATTGAAATTCTGGACTTCTCGAATTCTCAAATTGTTTCGTTCCATACTGGAAGAGGTAAAATTCAAGACGGAAATTTCAAGTTGATCCATATCATAGATCTAAGCCAATACGAACGCCTCCTGTCCGACATTGAACCTATACTTAACCTCTCTGAAATCAGGCACCACCCTTTTTCGTCGCATTTATCCTATGAACTTCAACAAATCCAGGACTTAATTCAAAATTTAAAACCTAGAACCGTCAGGAGATCACTTGACTTTATCGGTACTACTTGCAAATGGATTGCAGGTAACCCGGATCGCGAAGATTTAGTAACTGTACAAGATAAAATTAACAGCCTTCTTCAAAATAACAACAGACAAGTTATTATCAACAGATTGAACAACGAGAGAATTAACAAATTAACTATGATTGCCAACAAAGCTCAAAATTTAGTTAAAGCAAATAGTCAAACAAATTATGAGATTATTTTGGATACCCAGTTTAGACTTTCACTTTTAAAAGAAGAATTAAAAAACATAAATTTAGCATTCCATTGGGCAAAATTAGGAGTCATAAACTCAGTCATTTTATCCAAATCGGAGATTAAATTAGCCACAGAAATATTTGATAAAGAATTCCTTTCATATACGACAACTGAAGAAGCACTAGACTTCGCCGAGATTAAAATTATTACAAATACCTCCTCAATATTGTACATAATCAATATACCTTTGACTACTAGCTCTATATACGAAACTTTGTTTATAAAAGCTGTAAAAAGAAGTAATGTAATAGATTTGAAATTCAATAATGTAATGAAAAATGATAACGAAATTTTTGGCGTAGTCCCGGGGACTCAGCAACACTTCCTGTATTCCAAATCTACTGAAAAGTGTCATCCCCGTTTCTAACCACACCAGCAGCGAGCACCTACCAACCATAGAAGAAATCGCCCCTTTTAAACCAATATACGGGAACAATCGAAGTGGAGCGATCCGCTCACGCATTAAATGGGACGTATCTGCTAAAAATCCAAAATAGCAGCATAACGATCAACGGATGGACATTTGTGAATCACGAGACAACAACCTTGAACGCCCTAGCCCCTATATTTCAGCCATCTCCAGAAATGAGAAAATACCGGGAGGTACTTTCACTGGGCTTAATGAAGAAACTACAACTAAATAACACAGATGAAATCCAGCTGATCAGAAAACAACAACCACTCACCAATTAGCTAGTTACGGTTTATTCACGGTCATCGTATTGCATCTTCTGGCATTTATTTTATTCAAATTATTTGCAAAATTTAATAATAAACCTACCATTGCAGAAATCAAGATTAAACAAGTTTCAGAACCATCATCATTCGTTGCAAAACCTTCTCCGTCACCAGATCCCGTTCCACAAGCATCAAAAAATATAACGTTCAATGACATCAAGTTTTTTTAAGCCACTGAGGATGGTCGCATTAAAAGGTGGGCGAGTTAACACGCAATTAACACGTTTCCATATTAACCCTTAGTTAACCACCCTGAGTCCACGGGACTCGCCTCTACTTTAAGCATCGAAAATTAAGTTAATATTGCAGTGTACGGAATTGCGCGCTCCAGTACCTTTCTGCAGTAAAGTGCTTAACGTGTGGGTGAGTGGTCGTGTATGGTCTTGTTTCGTGGAGGTCAGTTCTGATCAAATGTGAGTCCCCAGGACTCATTATGTTGTTTTCCGTTACAAAAATGGTTTTGGTTACTTTTTTTATTTATTTTTGTTATGTTTTAGGCTTCAAACATGGCATATAAGCGTCAAAGGATAGATTCTGTAAAGCCAGCACAGCATCCCTTCTCAGACGTCTTAAATAATTGGCTTCAAGAAGATGATGAACGGGGCGAAGATGGAGTCACTGGCAGCTATCGTGCAATAGAAGTTTTTGGGGAGCCACTTTCTGACGATGACGACGCTGATTTTGCTATAAGTGAGCATGACACCGAATCTGATTGTTCCGAGAGTGAAGAAGAGAAAAGGGAAATGGAAAATTTACCATCAACATCAGGTAAATATTTATATGGTAAAAATAGGTTCAAGTGGTCAGCGACTCCTCCGTCGCGTAATGTACGAACGGCTTCTCATAATATTTTACAACTGCCATCTCGACCACCAGTTGAAAACCTAAATCCTGTAGATGCTTTTGAACAAATTTTTGATTTTGCCATGTTGGATACTATTGTTTATGGACAAATAAAAAATTGGAATAGCTACGCGAAAAGCATCCATCATCTAGGAAACATTTTAGAGAAACAGACCAAATCAAAACGAAAGGTTTGACTGCTATTTTGCTTTACACATCGGTTTTCAAGTCCAGCCATGAAAGTGTCGTATCACTTTTCGCTACTGATGGCACGGGCAGAGAAATTATTAGAGCTACTATGTCTAAGTACAGGCTCATAGCTTTACTTCTAGCTTTACGTTTTGATAATTTTGAAGATCGTGCACAACGTATATTAAAAAATCCTGGATGCACAATTACTGATCTTCTATCAATGTTTGTATTCAATGCTCAAGCTAATTGTCCAAACACTAAAATAACATAAGTTGCCTTTCTTAAATATCATTCAAATTCCATCTTAAATTCTCATCATTGAATGCACATCTAATTTTTAATAGTAACTTAAATTTCATTAAATTCCGTTCACATAAATTGGACGCCCATTGTAATCAAATAACTGTTTCTGTCTTGAAGTTTTCAGTCAAAACAAATTTCTGTTGCATTCCGAAAAACTGAAAACTTCAAGACGCGCATACACATGATTGTGCATCGTCAGCGATATGATATCATGTTCCCATGAATGATGTTGGATCGTGGGAGCATGTTCATATCGCTGGCGAGTAAATTTAGCATACATGTACTTGTGCATAGTCAGCGATATTTTCGCTCATGTGAATCTTAGCGCTTGGGAATAAGTAATAGAATTAGTTTTTGTAAATGTGTATAGAAAGAATAGAAAATTAATAAACGATGTCATTTGCTCATCATCATTTAACCGTAGCGTTTGATTTTGATCTTGACCATTTTTCTACGATAGAGTTTGGGTATTGTACCTAAATTCGTTTGATAATCACACAGATATTGAATCTGGGTGGCAATGTCATAATTTGGAAAACATTTAAAAATTAATTCAAGCGGCAAAAGAAAATACTTAGTCGCTATATAAACACTAATTATACACTGGGTGTCAATATGACTATTGACGAGATGTTGATAAAATTTCGTGGCCGATCGAAATTCAAAATTTATATGCCAAGTAAGCCAGGAAAGTATGGCCTGAAAATGCAGTTGCTGGTAGACTCAAAGACTTTCTTTACTTACAACTTGTATCTCTATACTGGCAAAGCATCCGATGGCTTCTCTTTGTCGGCCGAAGATCGGAGACGAACTGTACCAACACAAGCAGTACTGCGATTATGCGAACCAATTTTTGCATCTAGCCGGAACATCACTACAGATAATTGGTACTCTTCCATAGAACTAGCAACTCTTTTGCGAACTAAAGGTCTTACAACTGTTGGAACATTACGAAAAAATAAGGCTGAAATACCAAAAGAGTTCTTACCAAACAAAAATAGAGCTGCGGCTTCCTCTATTTTTGCATTCACGAAAGATATTACTCTAGTTAGCTACGTTCCAAAAAAATCAAGCTGTAATTTTATACTCAACTATGCATCACGATGATACAGTAAATGAAACTTCGAAAAAACCTGAAATAATCGAGTTCTATAATAGTACTGAAGGAGGCGTTGACTCAGTTGATCAGAAATGCTCCGTGTATACATGCAGTCGACGAACATCTCGATGGCCTTTGGCTGTATTTTATCGTATTGTCGATATGTCAGGAGTTAATGCGCATGTCATTTACAATCAGCAGTCGAATGTTAAAAAGCTTACAAGACTACAATTTCTGAAAGCGGTTGCCGAAAGTATCAATGAAATAAATTTGAAAAGTCGTCTGTACAATACATTCATTCCTCGAGAAATTCGTACTGTATATCCTGTATTACCAAAATAGACTTGCCTAATGATCCAAGTTCGTCGCAAACAGATGACGCTTTACCAAGGGATCAACGTAAATATTGCTTTACTTGTAATTATAAGAAACAAACAAAAACTTCTTACCTTTGTATTGCCTGTAAGAAACCAATTTGCCTTACTTGTGCAAAAAAGATATGCCAAATATGCGTAGCGCATTAGTATATTTACGCGTTGCACGTTTTAAAATTTTACACTGAACCATTGTTAGTTTATTGAATTTCTATTTACCTTATAATGTTATTTTGGAGAAAAACTTTGTTTTTTATTAAATAATTGCAAATTTTTATGTTATTTTTAATAAAGCCTGAAACATTATTTTTGAAAACTGTTAATTAGAAGATATAAGTGAATTTAAAAAAAAAGTGCATTGAACGTTGAATTTATTTTATAATGTCGATTAATATATAAGAAATATACTATAAGCTTCATGTTGAATGCTTAAAAAATCTGAGTAAAATATTTTAGTTAGTATTTATTTAAAAAGTTAAAGTATGAGTCCCTAGGACTCATGGTGGTGCTTAGTGGAATTTTAAGGGGGGTGGTTAATTAAGGGTTAAAAATATGCTGAAACCAGGGCTGCATCGTATTTTGCATGAAATTGGAACTGTATGGAATTTTCACGGAAACAGCAAATTTCCATGAGAACCACTTAGTATGCAGTTTTAGATCATAAGACAATTTCAATTTCAATGTACATTAATTTTAGTTTACTTGTAGCCTCAGAAAAGAAAAGACGGGCCTTGTCCCCAAAAATATATGTTTTTGAATATTACCCGCGTTAAATGATTAACTTATATTAGTTTTCCGAGCTCATTTTATGGAAAATATGTATGAGTCAAATTTTGATATTCAGAAGACGTTGTGTTATCAATTATTTTACAAACCCCTTCTGGCAGGAGCACTCGCCTGCTACTTCAACTTATTCATTTCTACTTCAATATGCTCATCTAATATCTTAAAGGCCGCATTAATGTTTATATCCTAGCAAACTTGATAATTATTCAGAAGAGCAACTATGCTGCCGGTATATTATCCTTTGCACCAACAATTTTTCAACCCAACTTCAGCTAAATGAAAGCGCAAATAAATCATCTTGTATACAATATTTCCCCACGAACTGCTCTATGCTTTGAGGTGTCTAGGAGAGAAGATGGACTCACCGAAAAAACCACAAACTTACCCTTATGCCATATAATAAAGTAGCAAAGCATTGGTCCATGTGAAATGCAGGAATGCATAAGTTGCATTTTCGCACTCACTGAACTACGAGCTTTCGTACGAATATTTATCAGTTCCCAAGTTGTAGTACGAATTGTTTGCAACTTTGTTCCTACATTTCAATTTGTAAATAAATTTCTACCCTTTATGCAGACGATGTTTAAAATGTATGAAGAGAGAGTAGATCGCATCCATGTTTACACAATAAAGCTCAATATTAGCACTTGGGGAGTGGCGCCGAAAATTTACTTGCTGTGCATACCTGTGGAAGGACGAATTGCAATTTCATAAATGAGGATCGCAAGTACAAATAGATGCGGTTGCTATAATACCTACGACTCGTAAGTAAGCCAATGGAAATATTGTTTTATTGTAACATGTAGTCATCAGAAAATAATGACTCCATAATCAATTTAAAGTTTGTATTGAAGTTGTAGAGAATTGTGCATAGGAAATGAATAATAATTATGGAAGCAATGGATTTTGGTAATTTACGTTGTTTTTGTGCTTTAGTTTATTAATCAACTCGGTTAAGGCTTCTACGCTATGAATACGTGCTGCTGTAATTTTTGGAAGGTTAAGTGTTGGTCTTCTATGTGTTGAACTTAACCCACATGAAATTAGAGTTAATTAGTTGGCGGGTCAAAAAGATTTTTAAACACAACAGCTTTTTGTGGCTATTGATATCGATCGGTCGATATTCATGCATTGAAACTGCCTTCTGTAGGCGAAGAGACACGAAAAATCAACAGTTTATTAATTTAAACCTCTCCTACTGCAAATTAAAATAATTATATGCTAACTTGATCTTTTTAGAATTCTTCATGACATGATTTGAAATTATTGATGCGCAAAGTGTTTCACCTATCTTGTTAAAGGTATGTGTATATTTTGAAAGAAAAACTGGCGATTTCTTGTATTTCGCTAAGAATAGTAAGAAAAAAGTCGGATAGACAGAACTACGCTCATTTCGGAAGGCCTGCGATATGCAGATATATAGAAGGATTTAATTCAAGAAAAATAGCAAACATATTTTTGCTTTAGAAGAGAAGCTAGTGTTACTCCATTTTTACTGGACAACATTTTGTAGCAAATATTGTCAGAATCATTTGTTACGCTGAATCTTAAATGTTTTTTTTGATATATTATATATTTGGAGAAAATACAATCAAAAGTTAGTGTCTGGTTCGATGGAAAGCCCATGTTGTAGAAAAACCATATATGATTATTGTAGTCGGAGGGAATTCAACCGGCAATATTTTTCAATTTCAATTTATTTCATCCAAAGTTTACATATTATCATACAAAACGTAACAATAACAGCTGTAAACCCTACAGAGATATTTAAATATCTGTGCGTAAGCTTGGGTACTTAAAAAAACTAGCTTACATACTAAGAGAAACAATAGACAACATGTGATTAAGTGTCATCAATGTTCATCAAAAAGGGGAAGAAAGAAAAAAAAATGTATGATTGCTGTATTTCAACAAAATATAAGATTTAAAATGATTTAATAATTTAATTCAATTTAATATATTTTATGGAAATAAAATTTGAAACAAAGTGGAATTTGAAAACAAAGAAGTGTCAGTTTCAGCTCTTTGAATTTCTTGACTTAAGTGAAGTTATAAATTCTGTCATAAATTATAATCAGCTGTGTGAAATAAGTGAAGTGGTTACCAGTGTCGCTCTATAAAGTTTTCGAGATAAGTAGCGATCTTTCAAGTCATCAATTTCATTGTTTCAATTTTTACTTAGGCGAACGAAAATTAACGGAACCGGGAATTCTTGCTTTGGTCTAGGAGTGAGATTCTCGTGTAGCTAAATTTATTCTAAAAAATTTTTGAATTTAACCTTTAAGTACACGCGTCATTTCTTGTAACCTAACGTCACGGGTGGGGTCCGCACGTATCCCCATACATTTATTGGGTAAAAATAAGTTTATGTATTAAATGTGGTAATTTAAAGTTTACATTATATTAATAAATCATTATTTGAATAGAAATTACATTTACTTTGTTCAAAATTGTTTTTTGTTCAGTAACAATCAGGGTTAGAAATGAATAGCTAAAAAATACTCACAATTTCGAAGGCGCTTATATCTAACAAGGAACTTAATCATTTTAATTCTCTTTAAACAAAACAGTCTTTCTTTTCTCTTAAAGCAAGTATTGAACTATAATAAACAATCATTAAATATTGTAAAAAAATAAAAATAATGTTTTTTGACAGCATTAACAAATTGCTAATATTTCTACTCTCACAGGTTAAGACTCTATTGATTCACATGGCTCACAATAATTTATTGACTTTGAATGTAGTTTGCAAATTGTTTTTTTACAAGTTTTGCAAACAATAGTGCTTTTTTTATCTTTGGACCTAGGACAAACATAACATCTTCGCTTCATTTTGGGAGAGCTTGGACCAGCCTCGATTGAAATAGTTGATATGGGGTCTCTGCCTACTATCTTGCACATTATTGATTTTATTTCCTTTGTCAATCCAGGGGTGCTATCCAATCTTTTGCAAATATGTTGTTGTATGAGTTCTTTCGCCGTCGACTTAATATATTTACGTCGTGTAAGACGTTTACCTGGATTGGAAGCCACCCATAGCACGTATCCATTTGCGACAGAAATATTCAATATCGCACCAAAAATTGCATTAGGCCATCTACGTGTTCTACGTGAACAGGAATAATTGGAACATTTCAAATCCAATGCATCAACTCCACCTTTAGTGCTTTTGTGAAATTCAATGATCTCAGGTTTGGTTGAGTTCTCGTTAACTGCTTCTTCATGGTGCATTGATGAAAGTAAAACTACACTTTTATTTTTCTTCGGTACATGAGATACCAATGTCATGTCTCGAACGAATCCAAACAATGATGTTCCAACTGGCCTATTCTTGTTAGGCAGAAATTCGCGTGGAATTTCCCGCTTATTTTTTCTCAGTGTGCCTACATACGTCAGCCCATTTTCTGAAAGTTTATTTACAAGTTCGACAGAAGAAAACCAACTGTCTCCTGTTATATTTCGATTTGTACCATAAAATGGCTCAGCAAGTTTCAACACATCCTTTGTGGGCACTGACAAACTTGAATTTTGTTGTGCCACAAGATTCTTACCGGTATAAACAAAAGCGTTGTACAAATAA
The DNA here is from genome assembly GCA_963969285.1 of Odontomyia ornata. Taxonomy (NCBI): domain Eukaryota; kingdom Metazoa; phylum Arthropoda; class Insecta; order Diptera; family Stratiomyidae; genus Odontomyia; species Odontomyia ornata. Next base: position 129,050,154 of record OZ017740.1, read on the forward strand.
TGGGTCTTTGCGTCACAGATGCATTGAATTTTCAAGCCGTACTTTCCAGACTTACTTTTGATAAACATTCTAAAAGAACATCGACTTCGAAACTTGACCAACATTTCATCAACACACAGATATTCGGAACATGAATAGTTTGCACCACAGTTTTGTATGAGCTTCTCAAATATTTCTCTAATCAAAGTAAATTTATCCGTCGATTTTCGAAGGTCTCTTGTATTGATATCATCAAATGTTAGATTGTAATGAATAAATAAAAATCTATTGATGCCCATAGTAGCACAAAATATGTCTCTCCTTGTAAAATCAGAAGCCCATAACGATCGCACATTTTCATGATTTGATTTGAATATTGATGTAAATAATAGCAGTCCCAAACATGCTCTAAATTCACCACTGTCAATGTTTTTGGCATAGTATGGGCGTGATAGAGTGGAAGACTATTTTGCATCTAGTTTCAAATTCGTATGATATACAATATTATCTATAATATCCTCCGTAAAAAGCAGCTTCCAACTCTCCAATGGGGTCATATTATTATTGGTTGCAGCAGGGCCTTTTAGACCAGCTTTCTCTACAACTATATTATGTCGGCGGATACGTGATGAGTGGGGAGCACTTTTCGCCCATTTAAATTTATTCTTACCATAAAAGCTGTTTCTGGATGTTTCTTGTTCATCAGAGCTGGATTTCGTGTCATCGCTTTGCTCCATCTCTGATGAAGATAGATGCTCACTGTGTATTGATTGTTGGTCGCTGAGGTCTCCATCTTCCTCAGCAATACCTGCTTCAAAAGTATTTTCTTCATCTTCAGAACTGCCCGATTCCTCCAAAATTCTTCGGATATCGTCTTCACTCAATGGACGGTTTATTTTTATAAGACTATCTGCAAGTAAACCGCATTATATCAATTATAATATTTGTAACAATAGTTACGTAAAATCACGCGTGGGGTCTCCAGGTACCCCAAGAGGTAAAAAAAGGTACTTACCAGTCAGTATATGTGATGCACATCCACTCTTCAACAGACCACTCGGCACACTGAGATTAGCTGAGAGCGTTGCAAGCTAGCATGCGTAACATCGAAAATAAGACGGAAAAACTGTGCTTGGGGTCCACGTAGACCCCAACCGTGTAGTTAAAGGTTAATTTTAAATTTACATTTTATAATTTAAATTATTTTTTGCAATTACGGATTTCTACGTTTTTTCACTAACTATATTAAATAAATCAAGGATAATAAAAAATTTATAAAAAACCAATAATTAAAAAAGTTAAAAATATAATGGCTACTAAACCAGCCAATGATAAATGTGGGAAGTGTAGGAAACCCGTGGAGGATATCCACTCGGCTATGGAGTGTGATGGCTACTGCCTCAAGTGGTTTCATTTGAGGTGTATCAAAATGTCGGAGGAGAGATATCGGACTATTATGGACATCACCGAAGATGTGATTGTGCCGGATGTAGAGCTCAGCACCGTAAGTCTAAAGAAGACCAACTCTTCCAACAAATGAAAAATTTGCAAAGCCAAGTCGAAGAGATGAGCTCAAATGTCACCTTACTAATAGATAAATCTACGTCTGCGAGCAAGCCCTCATATGCCGAAATTATTAAAAATTCTACTTCTCCTCCGTCAGTGCATCGATCAAATAAAATATCGCAAAAAGGGATTATAATTAAGCCTAGAAATCACTCTTGATCAGAAAAAACACTGATTGATTTTAAGTCGAGAATCAGGCCATCAAAATGTAAAATTCCTCTACAGCTAATGAGGCCTATTCGTAATGGTGGGGCGATGATCAAAACATCGACAAATGAAAATGCTACTTCGCTTTTTAATATAGCAATGGATGCAATGAAAGAGGAGTATGATGTTACTGAGACAAGATTGCGACAGCCTAGACTTGTCATCAATGGACTAGAAAAACGATACGAAAATAATGAATTAAGAAATGAGATCCAGTCATTAAATCCCAACAAAGAGGCGTGTGATTCTATGGAACTTGTACATGCTAGGCGGACAAGAAATGGAAGGTGGTTGTACATCATCCAGGTAAACGGGAGCATGTATAAGAGGCTTGCAAACAGATACATTAATATAGATTATGGATCGTATTTTGTGAAGGAGGACTTCAACGTAACGAGGTGTTATAAGTGTCAAAAATACAACTACAAAACATCAAAATGTGAAGGGGAGCAAACATGTGTAAAATGTGGAGGAAAGCATGACCTAAAGGACTGCAAAAGCACGATTGAGAAGAGCTCGAACTGTATTGGTAACAATAATAATGCTGATCATTCTCACAGAGCTGACTCTGTAGAGTGTCCGGAGTTTCAACGCAGAATATTGATCGCCAGGAGGAGCACCGACTACAGCTTTGATGATTGCTAATCTTTCTAATCAATCAAGTGGAACAAATTTAACATTTATGTATGCTAATATAAGAAGTTTAAGACATAAGCTAAGTGATATTCAGATTTACCTGCAGCAAAATCCTGACATAGATTTGATTATTCTCAATGAAATCTGGATTTACCCAGAAGAAGCACGGTTTTACAATATTGAAGGATATAATGCGGTATTCTCCTGCAGACCTGGAAGAGGTGGAGGTACAGCAATGTACGTAAAAAATACAATCAATTTCATTACCAAGAGAGTGACGCCTGATAAGTATAACGTTATAATAATTGAAGTACGCCATGCGGGTAAAAAAATAAAATTAGGGACGTACTACAATCCCAATCGTATGAATGTGCAAGATTTTTGCACAGTAATAGATACATTATTCTCAACTGAAAAAAATTTAATCACAGTAGCGGACACAAACATTGATGTACTAACGGAATCACCAGAAACACGGATTTATAAGGATACGTTAGAAACGAATGGAATGGTAATCATAAACAACAACCAAATTACTCGCCCAGTGTCAAATACCTGTCTGGATCACATAGTAACCAATGATTTAAAAGTCGCTGAAAGCATGACATACATATTTGAGGACTGGCCGGAACTGGATCATCGTGTGTTAAAAATTTCTATTCAAGACCAAACCCAGAACAAACAGAAGCCGACCTACAAAACGTTCAGATATCTAGACAAGGAGCTCTTTAAATCAAACATACGAGAGTTACTGGAAAAGCGGAAACCAAGTAATTTTATTGAACTCAAAAATATCATCATATCTGCTAAGCAAAGTTCTACAATTGAGAAAAAAATCAGGTGTCAGCAACGGACTTGGATAACGAAAAAAGTAATTGATGCAAGTATTGAAAAAAGGAAGGCATACATGGACTACAGGAAGAACAGTGGAAACCAGGCTTTCAAGTTTGTGTATATGCAAGCGAAAAAAGAATCGAAACGACTGGTGAAAGAGGCTAAATTCTTATATTTCTCAAGAAGAATGGAAACAGCGGCTGACAACTCCCGCGAAATATGGAAAATAATAAATGAGGTAAAGGATAACTCTTCAACCCAGGGTATATCACAAAACTTTCAATTGAATCCTGATGGGCCCTCTAATACATCATGTCCACGTGACGCGGCGAACTCATTGAATAATTTTTTTTCAACAATTGGTGGAAGAATCACTAAAGAAATCGTTGCCAGTTCAGCAGGCAATGTAAATAATACAAATATCGCAATGAATTCCATCCTTCACATTCATCAAACAAATAAATCAATGAATTGAAAAATAATACGGCGCCAGGCATTGATAGCATCACGATGAATGAGATTGGTATAATGAAGGAGGACATAGCCCAGATTATGGCAAATTTTATAAACGTGCATATTAGGAATGGAACTTTTTTGGAAGAAGAAAAACTTGCAAAAATAGTTCCTATATTTAAGGGTGGTGATCATCTTGACCCGAATAACTATCGCCCGATTGCGCTGCTGACGGGATTTAGTAAGATATTTGAAAAAATACTAAACAATCGATTAACATCATTCTTAGTTGAAAACTCTATCATAAGCCAACATCAGTTTGGTTTTCAAAAGAACAAGAGTACTTTGGATGCCCTGTTCTGTTGACAGGGGTGATTATGTCTTTGCAATTTTTGTGGATTTGAAAAAAGCATTTGATACAGTTGATCATGACCTCTTGATTCGTAAACTTGAATCGTACGGTACTCAGGGTAGTCCTAAGCAGTTGTTTAAGAGTTACTTGGAGGGAAGATCGCAGAGAACTTTAATCAACAATGTCCTGAGCGATAATGCATCTACGGGAACAGGAGTTCCCCAAGGTTCAATACTGGGCCCAACTTTGTTCCTGCTATACACGAATAATCTAAATACATGTGGGCTAACGGGATATCACACATTATATGCTGATGACACAGTTCTACTTTATTCAGGACGAGACAAAACTGCCATTGAGAATACTATCAACGACGATCTAGGAAAATTCCATCAGTGGTTAATTGGAAACAAACTAGTATTGAACACTTCAAAGACAAAATATATTGTTTTTAAGCAAAAGAACAAAGGAGACATAGATGTCGACCTAAATATTAATGGCGAAAAATTACAAAGAGTGCTAGAAATGAAATATCTTGGTCTTATCATAGATCATCGTATGACCTGGTTACCCAACATAAATAGCTTAAGGAGGCAATTAGCCCCAATAATAGGATTGTTAAGAAGATATGAGGATTTTCCAATGCACATCAAGAAACTTGTTCTAAATGCGTTTGTCCTGGCGAAATTGCATTATGGAGTACTTATTTGGAGTCAATCAGCAAAGCAACATTTAAACAGTATATTCAGGCTGCTGACCAAAGCGTATAAGAACATTCTGAAGCTGCCAATGCTGACTCAAACTACTTTGGTTTACCAATTGGCTAAATCATTAACCTTTAGTCAAATTATTATTATGGAGAAAGCTAAGTTTATCTACAGAAATTCAAAAACTAATGGATCGGAACGAGCGCCAATGATTAAGGTATCACAGATCAACCCATATAATGCGAGGAATGCAGATCAGTTCATAATACCTTTTGCCAGAACGAATCGTCTAAAGAATGATGCAACGAATGATGCTCTGCGTATATATAACAATCTACCAGAGATTGTTAAGGAAGCAAACTCACTTATGGTATTTAAGAAAAGACTAAGGGAGCATTTAATGACCACTGTTTGAAGAGTGGACCTGTAATCCTGCTTTTATGAGCCCAGTATCTTATGGCGTTCTTTTTTGACCCTATCGGCGAGATACTGAAATGACAGTTACTCAGAGTTTTTTTTTTTGAATGCGTCGTATTATATTGATTTTTTTTATCTCTGAGAGCTGATCATGATTTTTTTTGGACTAGATGCTCATGAAAAGGACTAGCTCACATTATATTGTGTGCCCCCTTATACCGATGTGTTAAACATTGTCTGGGTGGCACAAAAGACCAAGCGACGTTATGTGAATGCAGATCGCACGAGCGTTGGGCGACGAAGAAAGAGTGATGGAGAGAGTGGTAGGGAATGGAGGTGAAAAAAAAAATTCAGGAAATATTTTGTAATGAAATCCACTTTTTCAGTTGATATTTACAAAATTTAGAGTAATGCAAAGTTTTTAGACTATTAGGAAGTTTATTAAAAAGCTATATAGCTTTAATGTAACTATTTTTACTTCCAACAGTTTTATAAATCTGTGCAAGTAAAATGTTTTTGTTCCTCGTTATACTCTTTGAAATATTATATTTAAGTTTTAAATCATTAAAATGAAAACAAAGTGATTCTAGTGCAAATATTCGATCCAAGCTAAGCGGTTTTTTTGCCAATTTGAGAATGGTTTTTGAAAAATATTTGAAACAACTTTAAACGAAGTTTTTGCAACATGATTTTGTGTGAAGACGAACAACCGCCCCAAGCAATAATACCATAATTAAGTATGCTGTGAAAAAAAGCATGGTAAATCATTAGAAGAGTTTGAGGTAGCATGATTTTGGAAAATTTGTGAAAGATAAAAGTCATATATTTCGTTTTATTAACTATAAACTGAATATGATTGAGCCACCGCATCCGATAATCAATAATTATTCCAAGGTATTTGCAAGTTTCCACACGACGAAGTTTTGATCCATTAATTTGTATATCTAAGTTTGGTGGTACACTATCACAATGATTACCGAAAGCAATGAAAACCGTTTCGTCTACATTAAGTGATAATTCATTAAGTGCTAACCATTCAGCAATATTATCAAGGTGATAGTTCATTTTTGTTTGAACAAGTTGTCAGCTTTTGTCAGTAGATATAACTGCTATATCATCAGCAAAAGACAGGTATCTTGAGGTAAATCTATTAAAAGATCATTTATATACAAGAGAAAAAACAAAGGTCCAAGGATTGTGCCTTGGGGAACTCCTGTTTTAACCTCTCAAAAATCGCTAAAAGAACCATTTAATTTAACTCGCTGTTCTCTATTTTGCAAATAACTCAAAATCAACTTATGGGCATTACCCCTAAGACCATAATGGCACAGTTTATCTAGTAAAATTTTGTGACTCACAGTATCAAAAGCCTTTGCTAGATCCAAGAAAGTAACTGCAATAGGAATGCTACGATCAAATTGCTTATAAATTATGTTGGATAGATACTGTAGCGCATCACTAGTGCCCACATTTTCCATAAATCCAAATTGCTTAGTAGATAGAATCTGGCAACTGTTGATGAAGTTCAGAATTCTGCGGTATAAAACTTTTTCAAAAATTTTGGCAAAGTTAGAAATCAGAGATATGGGCCTATAATTGGAAGTAGTATGTCTGCATAGAGATTTGAAAACTGGTTGAATAACCGCTCGCTTAAGGGCATCAGGCCAGATACATTTTTCAATGCACACATTAATGATATGGACCAAGGGAACAACAATATAATCAGATAGTTTCTGAATCGTTTTCATATTGATATTATCCACGCCACCATTTTTCATTTTCATCGAGTCAATAATACTTAAAACCTCAATAGAGTTGGTTGGTGCAATGAAAATTGACTTAGGATTAGGTTTAGGCAAGATAAGAGCAGAGTTTTTTGGCTTACAAATGTTTGCACTAAGGTTATTTCCGATGTCACAAAAGTAATTATTCATTAAATTTGAGATTTCAATATGATCATGAATTTTATTATGCTGTTCATCAAAAATAAAAGTAATATTGTCATTTCTTTTCTTGCTTTTTCCCAACATATCACCAATTATATTCCATAAACTTCTTGTATTATTAATATTATGCTTGATCAAATTCCTTTGAAATATTTGCTTAGCCGATTTAATAACCTTATTCAAGATTTTAGTGTAATTTTTATACTCAGCTTTTGCAAATAAACTATTAGCATCTAATCTCCATATCTTGTATACTGCTTCTTTCATTAGGCATGAGTTAAGAATTCCTGCGGTAATCCATTTACTTCTCGGTTTTTGCTTACATTTGTTAACGGGCTTATTATTACACATATTGCTTAAGTTGATACAATTATGAATTAAATTAACTATGGGTTTATTGCTTCAATAGGGTTCTGCATTGATAGTATTTCAGACCACTTTTGATTAGCAGCTACTCGTATTATATTCATCTTATGATAATTCATATGAGAGAAAATTTTAGCTATGGAGACTTTGTTGACTTTATTAATTGATAAAAAAAAAGGATAATGATCAGTAAACAAGTTTTCACATTTAAAAGGTTTCGGCTCAAATGCGTTTACTTTGATAAAAATGTTATCAATACAGGAATCCTCATGAGAATTAAAAACAGATGGTCTGGTGATGCTTTGGAAGCCAGATTGAAAACCTTTACCTTGGAGATTGAACAAATGTTCTTGTCCCTCTACATCAAGTTTTATGAGGTCAATATTGAAGTCACCAATTATGAGGTGATTTTTATAATTCTTACTTTTTTCTAAACATTTTGCTAATTCACGTGAAAATTCATTTTTCGGCAAATCATGAGCTCTATATAAGCACGAAATTACCAATTTTTTATTATTTTCTAACTGCATGATTGATTTTAACACAGAAAGTCTACCTACTATAACTATTTCTGTTACCTCCATGACAAAATCTTGAAAGTACACCACAACACCATCCGTAATATTAATGGAACTGTAATTATAATACATTTTATAACCATCCAATTTGAAAACCTCATGATAATCAAGAATTCTGGTTTCAGTACAAACAATAATGCAGGGCTCAACTTCAAGACTCTCAACGAACACTTGCAAACTGGTGAAGCTTGCATTCAAGCTTCTAATATTTACTAACATAATAAATTGGTTATTTTCATTTATGAATTTGTTTAGATATTTGAGCTGAGAAAATGTTAATTCATTGACCAGATCCTCTTGGATATATTCAATAATATCTAAACTATGTTGCATTAAAAACCAAAAAGTATTTAAGTAATTTAATTCCTTATAGTATTTAAGCTCTAACTTTAGCTGCAGGTTACTTTTTTTAGTTCAGAATTAACTAATGTGATTGATATTAGATGGATGATCAGTGCTATTTCCTGTATGATTAGTAGGTCGCTTACGACCAATGAAGCTTGGGATAGCTGGTTTGGTTGTGTATTCGGTGTTGGATATACAGTAGGCAATTTTTTCCTTAGGATTGCACAAGCTTTAGTATCGCCAGCACAATACTCCGTATTGTAAGATTGACCATACTTTATATTTGAATGTGTACAATTCGCGCAGGTAGATCGAGTGCTTTTGCAATCTTTCGACAAATGGTTGTCAGCACAGAAAGCAAATTTCAATGCATTTGAGCATTTCTTGGCACTATGATTAAATCCAGAACATCGCGGGCAAAAAGAAATGTTTAGAACATCAAACGCTTTGCAACACTGATGACCGATGTATATTTTAAAATGATTGTCAACTACGTGTTGGTACAAGTTTGGCGGTACTTCAATAATAGCCCCAGTTTTGTTGTTAGCACATTTGAAGACGTTATGTAATTTGCATTTGTTATAAAACTGATAAAAATTTCGCTCATTAATGTCATATTCCATAGCTTCTTTGTCATCAAAGTCGCTAGAAATTCCGAAAACTTTAATTTTTGGATAAAGATGCAGTTGAACTGAAACTGTAAAATCATTCCCGAGCACTTCTTTTAATTTATTGCCTGTTCTGGATACGTCGTCTGTTTTGCGGCATTTAATAATTGTACCGTTTTTTTCGTTTGGAAAACTTTATTAAAGGGTAATATCAATTCACTTTTTATAATTTTATTCACTTCCTCTGTAACCTGCTCATCAGAGATAGTATTTACTTTTTGAATAATGCGAATGTCCGGGATTTTAACAATCTTAGCATATTTTTCTTTTACTGTATCAGCGTATGAGGGCTTGTTAATTTTCATTAATTCTATTGTGTTCAGCAGCAGATCATTTTTTGCTTAAGTTCCTCATTTAATTGTCTCAGTAACAGGTTTTCAGTTAATGTTGCATGAAAATCCTGTCCTTCGTTTTGCGAAGTAGTATTTAAATGTTCACTGTTATTTTTGCCTGTTAAACTGTTTTCCACCTCCTGATGTAGCTGTTCCTGAACTCGTTTAATTTCATTTTGCTTTATTAAGGCGATTAAAGCTCTGCATTGTTGGTTAAGAGACATATTATCAATATTAGACGTAATTATTTGGTGGCTATTACAGATGGCAAAAACATCACTTATAAACTTTATGTTCTTTAGTCTGTTAAAATCACTCAAATCATACACATTTTCACATATAATACAAACAACAAAATTAAATTTTGATGTAGGATGACACTTGTAAGATTTGCGTTTGGCACGCGGTTTATCAGGCGGGTCTACTTCGTCCGATATCTCGAACTGAACTTCTATACATTTTATTAAAACTTATAGAATATAAGAAGCTTTTTGAGGCCTACTCAATTATCTGCTTTTATTTAATTCAATCATACTAATACAGTTTTACTAGCGGTTATTACCAAAGTTCAACGAATTTCAGCCTTTAATTTATTTGTTATTGGATCTACTTCCATGATTTCCATGATTATTTTCTACTGCTCATCTTACGCTATTAATTTAAATTCAATCAAGTGTTAACAGCATGTACCTTAAATGATGGTTCGGGAAAAATAACATAATTTTATAGCATGCCACCCGTTGAACAAATTCTCAAGATATTCATTGCACATATAATTCCTGAAACTTTTATGCAATCCCCAGCAAATACGTAGTGCTTGGGTCAATCAAAAGTGCATATTTTGCCAAAGCTATATATGGGGTGAGCCAAACACAAGTTTTTATTTCTAAAAATAAGATAAAATGAACAAATATCAAATTTTTTCTTACATTTTGGCTTTATTCGCAAGAAAAAACCTTCCCGTTAGTTGTGAAATACAATTTCATTCATATGGCCGCCACAGCTGGCGCGAAAGTAGGTTATCCTCTCAACTCAATTTCTCAAGACATTATTGATGGTTTCGGGCCCTATCTGAGTAATGTTTTGTTGAATATTCAATTTCAGTGCTTGCATCGTTTGTGGATTTTCCGCATGACATCGATGTTTCACAGCGCCTCATAAAAAGAAGTCCTACGGTGTCAAATCGCAGTTTTGAGGCGGCCAATTGACATCGCCAAGACGGCTGATTACAGGATTTCCGAATTTCGTGCACAAAATATCGATTGTTTGATAAGCTTTTAAGAAATAATGCAAGTATGGTTAGATTAGAGTTTACTATTGTTTATTTCCTATAAAAACAAAAGATTCGCTTCGCGTTTGTCGTATTCGTTGAAGCACTAATGATCGACTGATTGATTGTCATGTTTTCCTTATCAACTCGACTTCCACATTAAGTTTTCATGTGTGTGCTGCGTCGCATTGTACGTTGAGGGCCTAGCTGCCACCCAATGTGTTTCGATGTGTATGGTTGGCGTCCTTCTCCCAACAACGCTTAAAGTGTTCGTCACCGCACTACTCTCTCGCGAGTGACATTGGTGAGGTAGAAAAATGTTATGAGCTGTATGGTGCCTCAAATATAAATGCTTTTTGTTTCGTGGGTACGTTTTTGTTCCTGCGAGCGGCGTATTGATCGGTGTTGGGTGATGCTTTTTATACACACGAGGCGATCGCTGCGAGATCGGTTGCAAATGTTTATGAGCAGGAGTAACTTGTTTGGTTCTCGCCTGGCTTCGGGCTGGCTGCATAGCTACTGACGTATAGGGTGTAGAATTTACCCTGAAGCTTCAATGAACGCAGGTTTGAGACGCTCCGTCGACACGTTGACCTGTCGGCCGTTTACTTCGATCGTGTAAACGTTGTTCGACAGGCGATGCACTATAAGATGTGGTCGCGTATACGGTGGCAAAAGTGGCTTGCGGACGGCATCGATGCGCATAAAAATATGTGTGCAAGCTTTTTGTTGATGAAAGCTGGTCTGTCGCCATGACGATGTGTGGGCACGGGCCTGATTGATGACATGACCTCCCGAAAGTAAACAATAGAGTCATACTGGCTGACGGAGGAACTGCTAGGGCTGACCAAATTCTCCCGGAATGGACAATATAGTTCCGTATAGCAACTCTACAGACGAGGCCTGTAACTCTTCCTTAAAGCTGGTGCATAATCCCAGTAACACGGTGGGAAGGATATCAGGCCAGGCAGAATCGTTAGAGTGACACATAATCGCAGCTTTTAATGTCCAATGCCAGTGCTCGACTAATCCATTAGACGCCGGCTGGTACGGTGATGTCCTACTTTTCGATAAACGCAGCCAGGGCTTTGAACAGTGCCGATTCAAACTGATTGCCTTGATCGGTGGTGATTGTTTGAGGCGTGCCAAAACGAGCAACCCAATTGTTTAACAATGTTTTTTCGACGGTAGCTGCGATCTGATTCGCAATGGGGAATGCCTCTGGCCACCTAGAGAACCGGTCGATGACTGTCAAGCAATGTTTATAACCCTGCAACGGAACAAGCGGCCCCACGATATCAACGGTGATATGTTGAAAGCGAGCATCAGGCATCGAAAAACGCTGGCATGGAACGCATGAACGAGCCCAAATGCGGACGTCTTTAGGAATGTAGTGTTAGAACGAAGTAGTCTTTGCAGTTCGATGTCTCGTTCTTGCTCTTTCATCAGTTCAGATTCGTCGATTATTGTGGGCATCATAATCTCTTCCAGCCGTGAGAGCGCATTGGCGACATCATAACTTGCGCCCGCGATAAAGCAGATATCTGTTAAAAACTGCGAGATGTAATCAAGACGTCTGATCTGGCACGGCGACACTTTACTTGCAGACTGAGCGAATGCATACGTTAGCGGTTTGTGATCCATGAGAATGTGGAAGCGAAAACCTTCTAAATAGTGCTGAAAATGTCTGACGCTGGAATATATTGCTAGAAGTTCGTAACCATATACACTATATTTACTTTCGGGAGGGGACAACTTCTTCTCAAAAAATGCCAATGGTAGCGGCACCTACTGCAACGTCAGGTGCATCGGTTGTGAGTCTGAGAGGTTCATTGGTTCGAAAGTGGACTAATAGAACAGCATTAGCGAGACTGTTTTTACAGTTTACAAATGCATCACTAGTTTCTCAGGTCCATTCGATGACGGTTTTGTCATCCTTTTTACGTCAAGCACACAAGTCATTGGACGTAGCCTTTAGTACCACAGCATTGCGAACGAACCGCCTATAGAAATTTATAGTTCCTAAAAACCGCCGAAGTTCCTTAACCGTAGTTGGTTTTTTAAAATTTCGAATGGCGTCCACACGTGACTTCGGGGGAATTATACCTTTTTCGTCAATAAAATGCCCCAAATACTCTAATCGGCTGACTCCCAGCTCACATTTGGCTAAATTGACAACAATTCCATATTTCGATAGACGCTGAAATACAAGTCGTAGGTGCTGCACATGCTCTTCCTTCGTTTTTGAGGCGATTAATAAATCATCAACATAGTACACGCAAAAATCTAGTCCACGAAGCACCTCGTCCATGAATCGCTGGAAAGTCTGTGCAGCGTTTCAAAGATCAAATGTCATTACTGCGAATTCATAAAGGCTGAATCGCGTAGTGATTGCACATTTTTGGAATATCCTCTTGAGCTTCCGGAATCTGGTGAAATGCTTGGAACAAATCGTTCTTTGAAAAATACCGTACACCGCCTTAATTCAGCGAGATGTCCTCAGTGTGTTGCATTGGGTATTTGTCTGACAAGATCACGGCGTTCAGTCGGTGGTAGTTCCCGCATGGACCCTAGTCACCATTTTTCTTCGGAACGGGGTGCAAAGGGCTTGCCCAGGGACTTTTGGAAGGTCAACAAAATCCATTGTCAACCAGGAACTCAAACTCTTGCCGTGCCACTTGTAGCTTTTTCTGATTTAATCACCGAGGCCGGTCTGCCACTGGGGGGCCTGCCGTTGTGATATAATACTTCGTGCTATGAATCGGAGCATGTAAAGCTATTGCAGGGTTAGTGAGTCCCGGAAACTCTCTGAGGAGTGAGGCATACGTTAAAGTTGCATTCACGGTAGAAATCTCTTTTTGGTTGATTTTTTCTTTAGCAGAGACGTTCTGACTGTGATCTGGTAATTTGCCATTTTTGGGATCTACCACCAGCCCGATATGCTAAATAAAGTCTGCGCCTAGAATAGGTCGTGATACTTTTGCCACGTCAAATCGGCTCTGGAAAACTCGCGCTGGACCCAAGGAGAGGGTTAGAGCTCGATCACCGTATGTGTTGATGGTGGTTCCGTTCGCTGCAAATAACTTGAAGGCTGACGACGAATGAGCGGGGTGCTTCCGGGATACTGGAACGACAGATATGTCTTCTTCCGTATCGATGAAGAATCTCAGCTTTGTTATACTGTCAAAAATTTCAAGGTGACTTTTGGATATGCCACTAGCTGTCGCCTATTGGGCAAGCAGCTTGATTCGTTTCCTGCCTGCCGCTTGAAGAATACACGCGCCAAGTCACTGGTGATATAAACAAATTTGACTCACCTTGGACAGAATAACCAGCCGGCATGATGAGTGGTACAAACTACACGTGGAAGCGACGCTTTGCCTTGAAGGCGCTTGAATTCGGTTAAGCTCTGCTCCTATCTCTGCAATATTTTTCGCTCATTGCTCATACTCTGGCATTGAGTGTGACGTTGCACTATTTTGAATGCATGCTACGTCTAAGGCGGCGACGCTAGTTACTCGATCCGCAGCCGCTGCCAGTTCTTCTAAATTATCGGTTATAATTAGCCGCCAGAATGGCTCGCACATTGAGTGGCAGTCGCTGTGGCCACAGTGTTTTTAACAATTGGCCTGGAATAGACTTGCCTGACGCGCACTGTAATTGGCGCAGGAACTGGGAGGGTCGGAGGTCTTCCGTCTCCATGTCAAACAACACCTGACGCGTTCTCTCTTCGTCCGAAAGTAGCCAAAAGCTTTTCTTTGTCACGTCATATTTGGCAGATTCAGGCGGCGATTCAATAATATCGGTGACATGCAGTAATGTCTGCATTTCCAATTCGACAATTATCCTGTCAAAAAGGGCCGCGTCGGTAGTTACTTTGTGTGGGCAAAATTAGGCTTCGATGCGCCCGAACCAAAAGTCTAGTTTGCTATATCAAAAGGGTGGCAATTTGAATGTATTTGCACTAACTTGCGCATCATTTTCCACTGCCATGGACGTGCTGGGGGTTTGCACTTCCCTTCCATTTATGTTGAATAATGTGTTTGGCATCGTCGGGTCACCAATTTAGGAAATAATGTAAGTGCGGTTAGATTAGAGTTTTCTATCGTTTGTTTCCCATTAAAACAAAAGATTCGCTTCGCGCTTGTCATATACGTTGAAGAACTAATGATTCACTGTCATGTTCCTCTTATCAACTCAGCTTCTACATAAAGTTTTCGTGTGTGTGCTGCGGCGTCGCATTGTATGTTGACGGCCTGGCTGTCACACAATGTGTGTGGTTGGCGTCGTTCTCCCAACAACGCCTAAAACGTTCGTTGTCACAAGCTATATGCCACGACACGCCATCCTGTTGAAGCTAAAGGTCAGTTAAGTCCAAACCATCGTTCTTCGGCCACAAAAAGTCGGCTATTATTCCTCTGTAGTGCTCCCCGTTGACCGAAACAACATTTTCAACCTCATCTTCAAAGAAAAACGGTCTAATGATGCAACCACTTCAGAACCCATACCACACTGTCACTCACTGAGCATGCATTGGCTTCTTGACAATCACGTGTGGGTTCTCCGAGCCCCAGATGTGGCAGTTGTGCTTGTTCACATAGCCACCGAGATGAAAATGTACCTCATCAAAAAAATATTTTTTGAGAAAAATCGGTATCCAGTTCGAGCTACTCTAATGACCAAACTGCGGCGTCAATTTCTAAGTCATTTGGATCTTGCAAGAAAATAATTCGTGTGCAAAATTCTTCTCAGGCTCGTGCAACTGATGTTGAGTTGCTGCGATCGATGACAAGTCGATGTTCTCGATTTAAGTCGCAAACTTTCGGCAACAGCAGCCACATTATCCGGGGTGCGCAACGTATGAGTTCGGGGACCATGAGTATTGTCTTTTAGCATCCCTGTCTCATGAACTTTCTTCACAAATTTGCGTACAGTACGCGTAGTGGGTGCCTCATTTTGGCCAAAACTTCTTTTCAAAAAACGCACTGTTTGAACAACACGGCACTCACTTTGGAAATAAGATTTCAATATTTCTCAACGTTGTTCAAGCGTAAATCGATTCATTCCGTTCCGTAGAATGTTATTACTGACTTAATAATATAATTTCTAGCGGGAAACAGTTGTCAGTGTCAAAATAACATGTAATTTGAAAAGAAACTACTATATGGCCCCCCCGGTATAGTTGCTGCTGTAATACAGGAAAATTTAAGCCACCATAACTTTGTTAAATAGTAGTCCGCGTGGCTTAGTGGTTAAAACACTAAGTCCGTAAGCCGAAGGTCTCTGGTTCAAGATTCGTTGGCGTCAACAATATTTAGTTCGAGTGGTTCTTCGAACGGACTATAAGCCTGTTCAGTTATGAAACGTACTGGTTTAAAACTCAGAACGTATCGCAGCTGGGTGGACGGACACACCTTGTGAAGTGCCGATACATTAGATCATGACAATGAGATACTCTAGCTATTTCTAAGCGAAGGCCTGAAAGGGGCTGTAGGGCTACGAAGAAGAAGAACTTTGTTAAATACTATTCAATTTTCTGAACTTTCAGTAATGGTTGACATTTACATATTGTTGTTGTGCTCATAGAAATCAGATTTTCCGGATGAGACATGTCAATCACAAGGAGGATACGCCAAAATTTCGTGCATTTCCCACACTGGTGAAGTAGTTTTAAGACCTATTTTGGAAAGATCTCATTAAGAACTTTCATATGACATCGCATTTGATCACCTTTGATGAATAAAAAAAAAAAATATTTTTGAGGGTCACTCCTCTATATGGGGGGACCTCCTAAAAATTCTTTGAATTTTTTCACCTCAAAACTTTCTAGAAGTCATAATTTTATACTTTACTTTATTAAAATAATTCGAACAATATGAGATAAAATTAAAGCCACTTACATTTATTCCCTACTCTAGTAAGGGGCCCCTTTCTTCCGTCTTCGTGATTATCGTCACCGCATAGTTGTCTCGTCGCAAGCTAATTTTCGAATACCCAAGATTCGGATCTAATTTAATGTTCCGGAATCCAGTGTGCGTCTCCGATTCCTCGTCAAAAATGCTATCGCTGATCAATGCTCTTTTATATCTCCGCTGGTTGCTCGAAGAAACTCCCAAAAGAAAAAGAGCAAGCGCGCTAATCTTCCCAGGCTTAAATAACCTACGGGTTAACGTTTTTTTCCTCCCATCCACTGGGCAAATCATGTTTTGGAGTGTTTTTTTCCGTTGGCGCTAGTAATTCCCCTTGCTTGATTTTACCCGCTGAATGCGCTGAATACATGTGACTGACAATTGGAACTGTCAGTAATGTTTATTTATATCGCGACGCGAGATGAGGATTTCACAATAATCCTTGTTTTTTCCACTTTCCCTTGACCCGGTGCTAAGATTTCTTAGTTTTTGTTGTCCCCGCCGGTAGTTTAATCGGCGTGCCAACGCGTGGAGTGTCGTGTGTGTATATTTATCCAGCAGTTTCAACTAATTTTGGCCGTCGAATCTCTCCTCGGGAATGTTGCGATTTTCTCCATTTAGATTTCCGTGGTGGAATATAGTGAGTTTAGTGCGAATAAGTGAATAGTTTCGGCACGATGTCGATAGTCAGTTAGGAGAGTAGGTAAGAAATTCAATAGTTGTATCCGTGTTTCTTTTGTTTACTTCAGTGGATTTATCAGCTTCCTCTCGTTTGAGCTTGGCGTAATCGGCGGCCATTTGTTGGTGTGCCAAAGTGAGTTTGGTTTGATATTTTTAGGCTCATTCATAGCTTCTGGTTTGGCTGAAAATTCCTACATTGACTTCATTCTGGCTTCATGTTGAGGGCTCAATAAACGGCATTCACCTGAGTCCTTTCCATACTCAGAAACTTTTTTATTTGGATCTGTTTGCAACGCCTCCAGATTCTGACATCTTGTGCAATATTTTTAGCATCCGATTTAATTTTACTACTTTATAGTTGAGCCGTAGTGAACTCCTCTTCAACCTTATCACCTGAATCAAGTGCTACTCATTACCATCCCATTGATACCATCCGTGCATAAGGCTTGTCCAACTTTCGACAGATCACGCAAGAGATTTGAGAACATTCCGTAAATTCGATCTTATGATGCTCTGACATATCTTTCAGTTGTTGCAACTCCGATGTAACGACATTCAATGTGGCCTATCTTTGTTGCAATTCCTCATTCATAGTATCAATATCTTTGTTTTTGGTCCCGATTCCTCGTGATTTTTGATCGTAGTTAACAGTCAACTCGTCTAGAGCTTGAAGTACTCCTTTCACCTCCTCCTTAGCACTTTCGTTTTCTTGTTGCAGCTACTTTTAATTAATGTTACGCTTCGAGTTCGCACCTTACTCGTTCTGTGCTTGCCACTAATGAAGTGTTAAATTTGCGAGTGTCTTCCTTCGGTATACGTGCTATTGCTGCCTCAGCAGCATCTCTTTGGTGGCATGTATGCATCTCTGCTGGATTTGCGTGAGTGTGAAGATGTTTGCGGCAGTATCGTTAAGTTTGTGTCCTTGGCGTTAAGTTTGTAAATTTCGGCAGCACTCACGTTCGAAATTGCATCAAAATTCATTGGGAATCTATGCCGGAAAGTAGAATCAATGTAAATACAGGCAGTATGAAACCTTGATTTGAGGAAATCATGTAAATGCCCACAGATTATGGCGCAAATCACAAACACCTCTTGTCACGTGCCGGGAGCAACGATTCAAATTCGGATTTCCTCTCAGCGTATATGTTATTTTATTTTGTGCTTCGAGGCGTTATATGTTTTATGCTGCGGCATATGTTGATTGGATGACGAAAGTTTCCGCTACCGTGTGAATTTGCGTTTCGTTTCAAGTTCGCGTTGGTTCTTGATGCTTTCGACGCTTGTTACTGCTTGCGTTGTCCATAATGTGGCGTGTAAATTGGAAGCGACCTAGCTACTTGAGTTTAATTACATAAAGTTACAAAGCAAAAATTATTATGCGGCTTTCTTTCCGTAATCTAACAAGTATTCATTTTATGAATGAAAATCTAAAATACTTGCTGTTGGTTACATCATCAGGTTATCAAAAAAAAAGAATATTAAGTGCAGCTCTGTATTGCGTAAGTTTAACTCTTACAAAATTGCATATGGTAGTGTTCGGGGTGAGCAACACTATGGAATCTCAATTTTCACCCGGAACAACATAGCAACAGGGGACGTTGGGGCTGGGGAGTCGCTTGTCTGGCAATTCCTCTTCCGCACTCCCTTTCAGGTAAAGGAGGAGTCCCGCCAGCTTGAAGGCTCCTCACGGCGTGAGAAAATGAAACCTGGCCTGGCCTGTCAAACGGTTCCAGGCTTGCGAGCATGAGAGTCCCACAGTCAGTGCGTAAATGCCATTCACCTTCCAACCACAAAAAAGTTCACAACAGCAAAAAAATCTAAAAACTTTTCCGTAATTCACAAATCGAAAAGTTCAAATTGATATAGGTAAATGTATTTTTAATATTGTATGTATAGTCCACTTATTAACTAGGTACTCGTTCATACGTGGAGGTGCGGCCGATAATTCCCCCACAGATCCAAAAAACCTTGCTAGCCGCCGCCAACTCAAAACTTTCTCCAATGATTCCGCCACAAAATCAAAATGCTTGCTGGCCGCCACGAACTCAAAACTTCCTCCGATAATTTTAGTACAAATTCAATATACGGGCTTTCCGTCGCCAAGTCAAAACTTTTCGCTAACATCGATGGAAAAAAAATCAGTGATCAGTTTCTTCCATTTTTCCTAACGTTTTCCTTCCATCGCCGCCAATGGTCGTCCTGCTAAAGATTCAGATTGCTTTGTTTCCGGATCCCTCATCAACTCGGTTCAAACGGGATTCCGTTAAATTCTTTTCGGGGGAAATGGACATCCTTCTGGCCGTGTGCGATCCACCAGCAGCACACAGATTGTTGTCATACCGGGCATTGAAATGTAAATTTACCTTCATCAAGTATATTCACCTCAGTATTGTCTTGTCCATTTGTCAATGTTCATTTACTTATTTATTGACAATTGATTTAAAAAAAAAACTAAAAGCTGTTGGGGTATTCCATAACACGCAATTATATCCATAAGTTTACCATACGTGGACAGGATATTTTCAATTGATTGGAAGTGTTAAATAAGTCTGATCGGTGAGTAGAATGAGAGTATTACAGCAGGAAAGCTTTTCCTGTTCATTTTGTTTATTTTCATTTCTTGAATTTGTATTGATCCTAGCATCATTGCGAGTTGCAGCTGCTGTAATTATCGTTGCCGTCATTTGTGCTGATACGTCGAAATTGGTCAATTCAGCATCTGCGTGAGCAGGATATTCGCTCGTTTTATGTACCTATAAATACTCCAACTTCTTGTGCGTTTCATGGAAAATATAGGTGATTTGTCATTCTGTAGGCACACCTGATACTTGGTAGATATCCTGCAAACTGGCACCGCCTCAATATCCCACGCAAATCCAAAATTTCGAGGCACTGAAAATGGAAGCTAAAAGGTCGGTGGTCCTTTGTTCCCGTTGTTCTGGCGTCCCAACAGAAGAAGCTTTTCCCATCCCTGGTCTGGTGTGGAAGTGGATTTCTTTGCAGCCTTACGCACTAGTTACGTAAATTCGGCTAATTACTCTACTTTACACCGTACTATTCAATCAAACAACCATCTGAAATTTATCTCTTTCCCAACTATCCCTAACTTTAAACCTTGTAGCCCAGTCATATTAGGGCTTTCACCTCGGAATGAAAGATAATAAGCTGCAAATTGGTATGAACCTTTGTTTTGTCATTCTAAATGTTGTCTCAAAAGTCAAAATCATTATCGTGTTCGCGTCTCAAGATATTCAAGGTCAAAGGTCACAAAAATCGGTTTTTCGCGAATATCTGGCTTCCTATCGGTTAAATGAGATTTGCATTTATTATAAAAGTTGTAGGCTATAAAATTCCCTACAACTTTTGTTTAAACTTTTTTTTCATACGACCAACCGTTTTGAAGGTAGAGCGCGAAGAGTGCACATCGTACAGTCATATACGGCCTAATGCAAGGTCAAGCGTGAGTTATGGTTATCAGTACGTTATAAAGTCAATTATTTACTTGGAAATTATAATTATTAAACAATGCCTATTATTTATGTACTAACTATTAATTATTTATATTTAATTAAAGTAAGTAACTTGATTATTTATATATAATTATTCATATTTAACTATTTAAGTATAAAATATTATTAATTCTGGATTATATATTTTAGTTTTATTTTAAGTTAAAATGATAGTAAGAGTATATATTTTACACATATTTTTATTTATTATTAAATACGGCATAATATACATTTATCAAAATGTGAGTTCAAATATCAAAAGTATCTTTGTTGATTTTAATTGTAATGAAATTGGAAATGGAAGCTAATTATCTTCTTCTTGTTCGTCGTCTTCTTCTTCTTGTCGCTCAAAAATGTTCGATTCATTGTCATCATCCTCATTATCTGTCATGTTCATCTCCAAACCTTCCAGAATATCGGGATCATATGTATTTTCTTCATCGGGATTACTTGGATACAGTGAAGCGTTGAGGCAAGCTTGTCCGTTGCACTGGCCGCAAGCTAAAGAACATTGTAGCCCTGATTTTCTGCATCCACAGCGGGAACCACAACCATTTTTGCAATTGCAAAATATTACGTTTAGTAGTTCGGCTGGTGCTGGAGGTAATAACGTTCGTATGGGCTCCAGGATTTCATTTTCAAGCATCCAGCCCCATTCTTTAGGTTCTAAGTCCTTCCCTAACCACGTTTGAATCTGGTAGTAGACACGTTTTATGTGTTGATGAGCTGCTACACTTGTTGGTGGAAGTGTTGACAGTTGTACAGGTTTATTTAGTTTTGTAAATTTGATGAATTGCGTGTAGCGGAAATGATCAATGTTGTCCTCAGATTTTGGAGCATTATATAATGCCAACAAGATGCGCACTCCATTTTCTAATAATGTTTGTTTTGGGCAGTTTTCTTGTTGAAATACTTCCACCAGTTTATCTAAATCAGGAATTTTTTCCAATGCTCTAGTAACAGTTTTTTTTTCCTTTTTTAAATAGCGCAGAAGTCGTGTCACAGCCACTGAATGCGTGTAAAAATAAAATGTGCTTTTCAGTACGAGGATATTGGTCAAAACTTTTAGTAGAATATATTTGTGTTTTGACATTGCCTTTGCCAACTTTTTTCAAAAAAATTTCCTGATGATGTGACTGAGTACGTCCAATTAAAATAACGAGCAAATCGATATCTTCTCCTATGATGACAGCAGTCTTTTGATGTTCTGATAAGGCAATAGCTGTGTCAATGATGAGTTAAATATGAATAATTATATATAAATAATCAAGTTACTTACTTTAATTAAATATAAATAATTAATAGTTAGTACATAAATAATAGGCATTGTTTAATAATTATAATTTCCAAGTAAATAATTGACTTTATAGCGTACTGATAACCATAACTCACGCTTGACCTTGCATTAGGCCGTATATGACTGTACGATGTGCACTCTTCGCGCTCTACCTTCAAAACGGTTGGTCGTATGAAAAAAAAGTTTAGACAAAAGTTGTAGGGAATTTTATAGCCTACAACTTTTATAATAAATGCAAATCTCATTTAACCGATAGGAAGCCAGATATTCGCGAAAAACCGATTTTTGTGACCTTTGACCTTGAATATCTTGAGACGCGAACACGATAACGATTGTGACTTTTGAGACAACATTTAGAATGACAAAACAAAGGTTCATACCAATTTGCAGCTTATTATCTTTCATTCCGAGGTTGACCCCTTTTTTTACCTAATATGACTGGGCTATTGGCTTGCGGTGGCTAATTTATCATGGTGCTGTAAATAAATTTTTAATTTTTTACGGTCTTGTGTGAATAATATTCGCGAGGGTTCTTTCCAAGTGGTAGGATGGGAAAGAAGTGTCACTCGTATCACCGTCCAAAGAATGGCATGAAGCAAATTTCGTTGTCGCCAACAGGATTCGAGCCAGTGACCTTCGACTTACGCAGCAAGCGCTCTAATCAGCACGGAGGTTAAGGTAGGGGTCTTGAATATAATTAATTTCATCCTTGAGTTAAATTTATGCTTAGCTATTAATTTTTCGCTTAAAAATTGTTTGTGAACCCGAAAGAAAAATGATTACACAAGAAACCTGACCTGAACTTATAACAAAGTTATTCTACACATTTTAATTTGGCCCTAAAAATCGATCCTTGATCAAACATCTTAACACATGAAAGTCTAGTGTTATCTGGAAGTGAGAACATTCTCCTATTAATTAAAATTACGAACCTGAATATTTCTACTTAAGTGAACTCTTGATGATGAAAATCTAAAAAGCCCACTTATGTTGTGACAAAATTTGAAATAAAGCTGCCACCTTGTTATTCCCTGCTGATGAATTTGCATCTTGATCTCTTCAAGCATGAAGGACATTTTCCAGCCTTGAAAATTAGATCCAAAAAGTAAACTCCCAAATGTCACCGGAGCGTTTATTCGTATCTTCCATTACTTTATCTGTTGAACTGTGAACTTTAAATTCATTTGTACGAACACAGCAAATACTCAAGGCACTATGCTAAATCTAAAATTAGCATTTATAAAACTACCAAAAACGTCTCACATTCCAAGTACCCTCCAAACTGAATATTCAAATTCCATCCTTCTTTCTCGTCTTTCGTTGTGCTACATGAATAAATAAACAACTTTTGAGAATTTATTCAAAAAGGAGTAGTGAAGTACTTTTCCAATGAATGCTCTAGCGTGAAAAGATTAATAACTTACCCCCAGAGTTTGCTAGGAACATTGTTTAGCATGTGTAGCTTAAATTCGAATAGTTTAGGAGTAGAAATTTATACTGTGAATATTTAAGGTGCTAATACATGTGGAGAACATTATTTAATGTGTAAAACTTAAGCGCATAAGTTGAAGTAAAATTAGAGAATGTAGCATTTTTTTAATTCAAATTTTCTAGTTTATGTAAGATAGTTTAAGTCCTTCAAGTATTTAAACAATGTTAGCCATATTAGATACCTGGTCTGTGCAAAAACTGCCAGCGTTTTTTTGATAGTACCTATTCTCTTGAGCTATGGAGAGTGGTTGGTTGGTGCGATTTAGTACTTTAATCCTCTCTAATCTGTGAGCACTTCAGTAATCACCTACCTTTTCAATCCAGTTTCAGTTATATATATATATATATAATATAAAAAAAAGTTTTTCTATGTTATTTGGCAGATAATTGGAAACCTGAGCTCATCTCTGCTTTGTAAAGTTGGAGGCAATGCCATATTATTATCATTATGGTTATCAATTTTGTCAAAGAGTTTGAGAGCCTTGTCACGTCCATACATTTCAACGGTCCCAATTCTCAGGCCCTTGTTGATGTCAGTATTTCTAACATGCCATGGAATTCCTAGAACCTTTCTAATAATTCTGTTTTGGAAGGACTGGAGTGTAGAAAGTGGAACTACCATACAGTAGCGTTGGTTGTATAATTTGTTTGTAAATGAACACCCGCTTTTAAGGCAAAGTCTTATGGATTTATTGAAAGGGTATAAAGACGAGAGAAGTCCTATATAACTTAACAAGCGATCCCATAACTTACCGTTCATAGGAAAGTAAAGTGCTTACAGTGCACTTCCCACGAATTCTTACAATTCTGGAAATTGCATGTTGTATCCAGACACTAACGTAAGCATATTCTAGATATCAGGAAACTTAGATGTAATTAGAAATTAGTTATTATGTTCAGTTCAATTGTAGTTATCGTCCAGTGTGGACATAAATAAATATTTTTCAAACGACTCTCGCGGTAGTTAACTAACTGGCGCCCAACGTGGGGCTGTTTTCGGTCGTGTGCAGTGATCTAATCATTTTGGATAGACAAAATCAAGCCTAAAAGTCGAACCTTTGCAGTGGCTGGCAAAGGGTCCAATTATTTCTTTTAAAAGTTTTCAGAAAAACAAAAAGGAAGCTGCAGATGCTCTAAAATTGGGAACAATCGACAACTGCACTAATATCAAAGGAACCGTAGATCAAAATCAAAAGCTCTAGATTTGAAGTTAATTGATAACAACTACAACGAAGAAAAGCTACGACGATCCTGGGACGCTGAAACGGAAGATTCAATCGTCAAAGGAAACGAAATTGCACACGTCGATCAACTGGAGGCCTAAGTAGTTCAAGCCTACAACGTGAGAACAAAAAGGAAGATCCTCCGGAATCAACCCCGAGCAGCTCAGAACCTATCAATTGAACTCACGAACGCCGGAGAGTCGAAAAACAACATGAAAAGGATTATATTAATGTAAGTTAATATCCTTTACTGCCAATTTTTATTCACAATAATACAAAAAGTGAAATACGAAAAAAATTAGTGAATACTATAACAGCGGATATTAAATAAAGATTATTAGTGAATGTCGAATAATTAAATAATTGAAGGAAAACCATTTCTCAAAGAGTGAAACAATATATTATGAAAAAGCAAAATACTGAAATTATTTAGAATAAACTTGAATTGTTTAATTTGTTTCCATACATAAATCGAAACAAGTATCATTTTTATCTATACCGATTCACCGAATCAAACTATTATCAACAAATTATTATCAAAAGTGATCAAATTATTATCAACAGTTATCAAATTATTCTCCTGATCGTCTAATAATTAAAAAGTGAAAAGTGCATTATTTTTTCGAGTGCAGGAATTGTCACCGTTGGTTATTTCTGGTCTATATTTTTATTTTTCAAATCTTTTCATCGAATTATTATCAACATTGCCCAATGGTTGCACGGTAGAAAGTGAGCTATTCCCTAAATTGATTATGTGCAAGAATTTTCATCGTTGATTATCTTTAATTTCTTTTGCTAATTTCCTCATATTAGATTGCGTAAAAATTTCGTCATTGGTTGTTTTTGTTTAAACTTAATCACTTACCTTTACCAATACGCGGACCTGTACTGTCTTTCAAAAAATCACTTAGAAAGTTGGTGAATAAATGTTTGAAACTAGAATTGTTTAGCCGTTCAGCTACTTAAGCGTCTGAAAAGTGTTTACGATATATTGTTTTATTTAGCAATTTTAATCTACCGGGGTGCAGTGATCGCTGGATTTACGCGATGTCCAATCCAAGCAACCTAATAAGGCCAGCTCATTTAGCAGGTCCAAATGGGGACCCGCCAGTGGCTCCTGATGGCCCTCAAAATAATCCGTCTCCCAATAACGCCTTTAATAACGATAGAGCGGAGATGGTACAAATGATCTCCGAAACTTTGCGAATTCAAGGAAGGCAGTTATTCAACACCTTCATGAATCCCGCTTCTGACCTTAACAACGATTGCGACGTACCAATCAATATTGGTAATGAGGTCAACCTGGCAGACATGGACAAAATACCCGACGTGGTAAAAAGTCTAAGGACATTTTCTGGGGAACCTGGAGAATTCAGCTCTTGAAAGAAGAGCGTGGAAAGAATTCTTAAAATATACGAACATCCCCGAGGAATCCCCAAGTACTATAGGATCCTTACCGTTATACGAAACAAAATAGTTGGCCACGCGAATATCGCTTTATAGTCGTACAATACTCCACTTAATTGGGAGAAAATTTCTAAATGCCTTACGCCCCATTATACAGACAAAAGGGATCTTGGTACCCTTGAGTACCAACTTACAAGACTGGTGCAAGGATCAAAAACTGTGCCAGAATTCTATCAAGCTGTATATCAGCATTTGTCTTTAATTCTGAACAAACTTTCCTCTATGGAGCTGAGTCAGGACTCCTCAAATATTTTGACCCAATCTTACCGCGACAAAGCTTTGGAAACGTTTGTACGAGGACTAGATGGCGATCTGTCAAGGCTGCTTAGCATTCGCGAGCCGGCAGATCTCCCTCAGGCATTACATCTTTGCCTGAAACTTCAAAATATAGATTATAGAATGCACCATGCAAATTCGAAAGGCCTATCAGCAGGCTCCACCCCATGTTCCACCAAGAAGAACCACTCAAATCCCTCAAAGGCCTGCACCTGTCCCAGCTCTGCGGCAACAGTTCTTCCCAGAATTGGCTTACTTGCCTCGACTGCCACAATCTCCACATTTCCAACACCAAACGAGGTTCCCACATTATCGGGAACTCCCTCCAAGACCTCAGCCAAGACCCGACCCTATGGGTATTGACCAATCTCTCCAGACAAACGCTGTAAATTACCAAAATCGACCTCAACCTCCACCAATTCCTATCAAACGAAACAAAAACCAATACGCTCACGCTCCCAACAAATACAACGCGTTCACTACATCGACCTGACCAAGCTGTCGACGTAACTGTCGAAGAATACGATCAGATAGTAGAAAGGGAGGACCATCAACACGACCAAACTATAACCGACTATACAGACTCTGCCGAAAATCAAACTCTAGAACACCCGGACCTCGGAAACCCTGAAGAATTAGACGATATCTATTTTTTAGATTAAAGCGCTCTTCACTCCCTTACTTTGAATGCATTTCAAAGAGTGGAGAGACTCTAAAATTTCTGATTGATACAGGGTCAAACAAAAAATATGTCCAACCAAGACATATACGAAACCCTATTCCGAACGCACAAAACTTTTACGCCAACTCCGTTGGAGGAAATATCTTTATAACCCATCACGCAAACTTTAACCTTTTTGCCCCTGAAAAGGAAAAATTGAAATTTTTCATACTCCCTATCCTTATCTCCTTCGATGGTTTTATTGGAAATGGCACTTTGAAAAAATTAGGAACCGTAATTCACACGAAAGATAGTTACATGACCATTTACTCTAATCTGCATATTCCTTTAAAGCAACACGCTTCCGAAACCGTCAATAACATTTTAATTAGAATTGACCATCTTAATAAAGAGCAACAATCAAAGCTCAAAAACCAAATTAAAAACCAATCGAATCTGCTCTGCGAACCCAATGAAAAATTAACATATGTATACTACTAATATCAAGGGAGAAATTCGTACAACAACGAAATAACCGGTTTATTACCCCATGGCTCTGGAAACAGAAGTTGAAAAGCAGATTAACAAGCTGCTTGAAGACGAAATCTCCATACAATTCTCCTATCTGGATTGTTCCAAAAAAAAAAACAGACGCATCAGGAGAAAAGAAATACCGGATGGTTGTTGACTACAGAAAATTGAATTCTGTAACCATCCCTGATCGGTACCTGATCCCAGAAATCAACGAGGTCCTCGCAAAGCTCGGAGAAAATAAGTGGTTCTCGGTGATAGACCTAAAGGGTGGCTTTCATCAAATCCCCCTAAAAGAAGCTGATATCGAGAAAACAGCTGTTTCCGTTAACAACGGAAAATTTGAGTTTGTCCGTTTGCCATTCGGACTTTAAAACGCTCCCTTGATATTTCAAAGAGCACTTGATGACATCCTCTGGGACCACATTGGAAAACGATGTTACGTATACATCGATGACATTGTAATCTTCGGTAAAACTGAAAAAGAACACTTTCAGAATCTTGCATGTACAGGTATTCTCGAAACATTGGAAAAGGCCAGCATGAAGATTCAGTTGGAAAAATGCAAATTTCCGAAAGATGAAATCGAATTTCTGGGCTATGTAATCGGAAGAAACGGCATTAGAACAAACCCTTAAAAAGTAAAAGCAATAGTCAATTTCCCTCCTCCCAAAACTTTGAAAGATTTGCGTTCCTTTTTAGGTATGTCGGGGTATTACCGCCGCTTCATCAAGGACTACGCCAAACTCGCGAAACTCCTGACATCCCTCCTCCGAGGGGATGATGGATGCGATTCAAAAAATATTTCAAAAAACGAACCCATTGCCCTGAATAAAGAAGCCATTGAAGCATTTGATAAACTCAAAAACTCCCATATTTCCAAAGATGTAACTCTGTCACACCCTTGTTTCGAGAAAGAGTTCGAGTTGACTACTGACGCGTCCGATTATGCTATTGGCGTAGTGCTTCCCCAAGATCAGAAACTTGTGGCACTTCGCCACAAGCGAGAAAGAAATGTTGGCCATCATATGGGCACTTAATTCTCTTTGCAATTTCCTATACGGGTCCCGAAAAGTTAAAATCTTCACTGACCATCAGCCACTTACATATGCGCTCAGCAGTAAAAATACCCATAGTAAAATGAAGAGATGGAAGGCCATCGTAGAAGAGTACAATCACAGTACAACTCTGGGAAAGCTAATGTGGTAGCACACTCTCTTTCAAGACCTCCTCAACTAACTCAAATTAATTCAATGACTCCCACAAAACACAGCGCCGAAAGTTCATCCCATAATCTCATCCCGACCGCAGAGACACCAGGTAATGCTTTCAGAAATCAACTACTTTTAAAAATAGGTAATCAAGATAGTTACAAAATTCAAACCCCCTTTCCAAATTACAGCAGGCATATTCTTATTAAGCCCCAATATTCAGAACAAGACTTCATAAACATTTTCAAAAGATATCTTCACCCCCACATAGCAATCGGTCTCGATACTTCCAAAGCAAATATGGCTAAAATTCAGGAAATCTTTCCCATACATTTCAAAGATTATCGTATCAGATTTACTCAAAAGATAGTAGAGGACATTTCAAGCGAAGTGGAACAGGAAGAAAAAATATTACAAACACATAGAAGAGCCCACCGCAATGCCAATGAAAATAGATTACAATTACTAGAAAACTTTTATTTTCCTAAGATGTCAGCCAAGATAAAAGCCCTGGTTAAGCGTTGCATAATATGTAGAGAGAATAAGTACGACAGACATCCCGAGAAACCTCACATAAATCCGACCTCGATTCCTAGCTACTCAGGCCACACTGTAAACATTGACTTGTTCCTCACAGAAGGACATCGAGTTCTAACAGCAATAGATAAATTCTCAAAATTTGCCCAAGCCAAAGTGATTCCATCATAGTCCATCGAAGACATCACACAGCCGTTGAAGAGGGAAACAACTTATCGTATTAATGGTTTGGGGTGGCTATACGGCGTGGAACGCCAAAAGGCCGGTTGAGGATCGCGGCGCAAGCCAACACCTCACCCCTAACCATTTAGCTGATCACCGAACAGCACTTCCATCAGGAACTTCAATCGCGTATACTTTGAACGATGCAGATGAAGAATGGGTAGCAGCGCGCTCCCTTTTGGACTTGAAAAACCGACTCACTCGAATGCTTTGCCCAAGAACTTTAAATACTGTTCTTTCGTGAGCTTTCAACCTAAATTCTCTTTAAAGGTGCTGAGTAGCCGAACACGTGCGTTCTCGTTCCACGAACGTTTTTCCTCCCCGCTTCGTCTCGTTTGCTCGGCTGGTGAATATGCGAAACTGGGGAAATTGAGCGAGAGTGTTTTTCGCTTCAGTTTACGACTTTCAGCTTAAGCTTTCGGCTTTCCCACGATCTCTTGGGGTGAAATAGCGAAACTGGGGACATTGAGTGAAAGAGTGTTTTAGCCAGAACTTTCAGTTTTCCCACGATCTCTCGAGGTGAAATAGCGAAACTGGGGACATTGAGCGAAAGAGTGTTTATGCCGGAACCTTTAGTTTTCCCACGATCTCTCGAGGTGAAATAGCGAAACTGGGGACATTGAGCGAAAGAGTGTTTATGCCGAAACTTTCGGTTTTCCTTTCCGCTTACTTCTCTTCGAAGCAGCCCGTTCGTTCACGATGTGAATATCATTGCGGGTTGAGCTTTCTCGTTTACTTTAGTGCTCGCTTATTTAATTGTGTATGTGTTTCTTTGGCTAATTTTCATTGGCGGGGTTCGAGTACATAGGTGTTGTCTGCTCGCTACTACTGCAGTTATGAAGCGGAAATATATCCGAGCATGTTGTATGTGTTCGCTTGCAACAGCTCTCTGAAAAAGAATGGGTTTGCTGGAAAGGAAGGTCGTGTGGGTTATGCTAGCAATTCATGTTCTATTTAATCCCAGTCTACCAATTGTATATAAAATGATTTGCAATTTTAGGAAAATAATTATACCAAAATGAGCTACTATACTTTTATAGAAAATGGTAAAAAAAGTGCTGTTTCTGTCTCGTATCTGGGAGTTTCTTCTCTTTTTTAGGTGGTAGTTATAGAAAATATACGATAGTAGTGCAACATAAACACTATCAATTCCTCCACACAGACAGTAATAAATAGTTAATAATATAACAATAAATGAAAGAGAATCTTTATTCTCTTTCATTTATTGTTATATTATTAACTATTTATTACTGTCTGTGTGGAGGAATTGATAGTGTTTATGTTGCACTACTATCGTATATTTTCTATAACTACCACCTAAAAAAGAGAAGAAACTCCCAGATACGAGACAGAAACAGCACTTTTTTTACCATTTTCTTACTTCACAAGGCCTACTGCTTTTGAGCACCACTCTTCCTCTTTCTTTCACTTCGAATAATCACTCATGCATAAACTCACCATCAGTGCTTTTTCATGCGCAAATTTTCTACTAACCTCTGCTGTTGTCAAACCACCAATTTATAAGTCAGAATATCTTTAACTCTCTTACTCGAATATCTTTTCAGATAACTGGTTTCGTACTGCTTCACTCGCAATGATTATGAATCCGCGAAATCTCCACGGCTACACCAGTTTTATAACTAACAACCAGCCGAAACTTCCAAGTGCCTAAGTTGTGATTTCGAAAATTGGTATTGATTTCAACATGCATGAAAAATATGATGCCAAACACTCTTGGCAAGAAGCTCAAATAATTCCCGTCCGATAAAAATACATTTTATTCAATCCGACGGATGAGCTTAAGCGATTATCACGAACCAACACAACCATCCAAGATGTTTCTTGGTGCTTATGAGCCCAATATTAAAAATCAACTGTAAGTTAAACCGAGCAACATGCGAGACTTCCAACTTTTCCCTAGCAAATGCAGCCGAACAAACTCTCTATCCCCGGCCGCTATCCACCTCGGCGACATCAAGTCCGGTTCAGTCGCAGAGGTCTGTGATCCAACCTTATTAGCTGGTTGGGAAATTTATATAGGAGTGACAGATCTCTGCAAAATATCGATCTGTGAGATCGGCAATTATTACAATGAAGAATCACTCTTTTTGAAATTTTTTATTGCAATGAGAGGAGACTGCATAATAGGTCTACAGTTTTGTAGAAATCGTGGATCCTTTTGAGGTTTCAGGAAGATCTTAATGGCCACTGATTTCCATGTTTTGGAATGCTTTCTTGAACGGAATATTGGACTAATAATGTCAGTAAGTATTTTTATAATATGGTCTAGCAGCCAGAAAATAATTGTGTTCATAATGTGGCCCTGCACAAGTGATTTATAATTGTTGAGCATGTGTATAATGTTCCTTAATTTATCAAATTCCGTTGGTTCAATCCCTTCTTCTTGTTGAATGCCATCTTTTGAGAATGTGTTGATTGAAGTAGCAAGACTATCCTCAGTTACAAAGTCTTCCTCATCCAAAAATTTATCTCGGAATTGCATTCGCAGAAAATCTTCGAATGCTTTAGGCTTACGCGCATAGTGGAATTGCATCTCATGTATAGTTGGTACCACAATTTAGTGATTCGTTCTAAAATATTTGAACACCCTCCACAAACTAATAAACCTAAGCTCAAAGCTCTGCAAAAAGTTATCCCATCACTCGTTGCCGAATAGCCTTATCTCATCACAAATATCGTTAGTCAGTAGCGTTTCTGCGTAGCATAAGGTCACCTGTATACATAGCTCTCCTCCGAGCTTGATTCCTTCTCCTTATCTGTTTTTTGATGTTTTGAGGGAGTTCATCGGGCCTCGTTTCTTTTCTTGGAGTTCTGACCATATGTTCCTTTTTCGCCTGCATGATTTTCTGAGTTATGTTTTCAATTATGTGATTGAAAATTATTTTCATTGGCCACTACAATTTTAAACGCTTTCAAGGTTGCAGTTTTTTTCTACAATGGAAGATCAATGCAGATGTTTTCCGTGAAGAGGAAGACTAGTGTGTGTTCAGAAGACAGTTCGTGGATGGCATTTAACCAAACATTTTGTGAAAAAACCGTGATATTCTCACGGTCAGTGCAAAACCATTTCGTAATCTACCTGTATAATGTGTTGGTTCACTAGGGATCTGCAGGCTAAAATGTCTAGCTGTGATAGATTGTTTGAGGCTTTGTTGCTTCTCACAGTTTTCTAATGGTGATGGATGGCATTTAGATCGCTTCAAATAAAGATAGGGCCTTCAAATGCAGCAAGTGCATTGTAATCATTTGGGAAACTTCTATTTCCTAGAATATTATAAGCAGAAATTACAATAAACTCTAAAAAATTAGTTGGTACCTTGATTGGTGTAGCCTCTACTTTTTGAAGAGTGGTTATATTAATAAGATAGTGACTCTCATTTTATCTTAACAAGAATGGTTGTCTCCCTCCTCTACTCGTCATTTTGTCATTTGCGTACATAATATTGTTAGGGATGTAGAATCGTCTTCCAGGCTTCAGAAAGTTTTTTTGGATCAATATCATGTTGAACCTAGATCAAATATCTATTGTTTCAGTTCACCACAATGCTGAAGCTAGGAATTAACATTACACGTTAGGATTGAAACGTGTTAAACGCGTCAAGGCTGCGTATGACCATTTTTAGAAGAATGCCCAAATGGTTGGCAATTGTAGCACATACTTTGCCTCGTACGGGGATACTGTGCTTCCACGGTGTACATGAACTAGGCAACGGAAGCCGATAACTTCTCCTAAGAAAGATGGTCACAAAGTGCAATTACCGCCAAGCGACATGAAGAAGAAAGGCTAATCCGAAAAGCGGGAGATGTTCTAAAAAGAATACAATCTACATGCAACTCGCCAAAAAATAACAAAGGAGTAAAGATTGGGCTCCTTAAACTAGAGGAGCCCCTAGGCCGCATGGGGTACTATCGGAGAAGCTAGTTAAAGGCCAAAGAAGAGCAGAAAGCTAAAGAAGCACTGAGTCTAGAGCGCTCGCACCGATAGCTCCACTCAATAAAAGAATAGCATCTAGCCCAATCGAAATAGAGCGGGATACACAAAGGAAGGAAAAGGCACTTGATAGGCGCAAAACGCCACATCAGGAGTGCCAGATAGTGCTGACAAAAGGACCGGAGAAAGCCGCGAAGAATCTCCTTCAAAAAATGCAAGAAAATATAGTTTGCACGGACGTCCAACCAAAAAAAAAACAAGTGATATGAAACAGAAGAGAAAGAAGCCCCGAAAAAGATCCCGGTATTAGGCGCTACTCGTAAACCCTCAAGATGACCGATGTAACGCAGAAGTACTATGGGATATCAGGGAAAGTATAAGGCTCAAAGACACCCACATTACCATTAAAGCAGTATAACCAACGTGGTCGGAACTCGGAGTAGAGGCCGATAATAAAGAAGCATTCTGCGATACAGTTAACTAAGTCCTTGGCAAAATTGCAACTATAGCCTCAATCTAAATAAGAGATATTGACTGCGTCGAAGATCAGGCCGAAGTAAAAGAGGCCATCAAAAGGGAGTTCTCAAGCATGGGCAGGATCAAAGCAAGGCTAACTACAGAAAACCATAGGGGACAACGCGTGGCTACCATTGAGTTCACCGAAAAGGACACCGAAAAATTTTTGAATAAGGGTAAAATAAGAATAGGGTGGATTACTTGCAGGATACGGCGAAGGGCAGTGCCTCTTTAATTTTCAAAAGAGTGTAAATAGGCGGCACACTGTATTCTTTACAAGGATGCTGTTCTTAGACCAGATTTTTGGCACCTCTTGGGATCAGAAAAACATTGGAATCTCCAGAAAGCCATAGCCAAGGCAAAATCAGATCTTTGATGACCCGTATCCTGCAGCTAAACTTATACCGCAGTTCAACCGACCAAAATCTGCTTGAGTAGTTTACGAGAGACATGAAAGACGACTTATTGCTGCTGAGTGAGCAACACCACGATAAAGCTCTGCATCATGGTATCCTGATGGAACTGGCACTGCTGTCATATGAATTTGGAACCGTGGTTTTCAGGCGGGCGGTTGTGGATGGGGGGATGATATCATGTGGGTTCGGTGCTCAGGGAGCACCATCTTTAGTGTGACCTATCACCGAACGAATCAATATCATGTTTCCAATCCAAGATTAATACTTCGGAGGGCACTGTCTCGAATAAAAACGACAACATGCTCGTTGGGGGAAACTTCAACGCAAAAGCAATCGAATGGGGCATGCCTCAAACAGATCTGCGGGGGAAATGAATCCTAGAAATGGTGGCCTATAGCAGGTGCTCCGCAGTAGAGAAATTCGCAAGGGACGGAAAACTGGCAGTTCAAGATGTGATGAACTCAACTATGAGCATTATAACGACTGCTTGTAACGCTTCTCTACTCAATCAGAAACGCCGGTACGGCAAGCCGCCAACGTACTGGTGGTCGGCTGACTATCAAAAGCTTCGGCGTGAAGCTCGACGGGGTGCATTAAAAAAAAAATTAATAAGTATATATATAAATATACATACGAGTATATATATATATATGTATATATATATATATATATATATATATATATATATATATATATATATATATATATATATATATTTATATATATATATATATATATATATATATATATATATATATATATATATATATATATATATTTATATATATGCTATTTGCGTAAGGCTGCATACACAAAGAAGTTCAACGTTTAGGTGCCGCATGAATTAACACAAAAAAATTTGATCGATCGAATTTCCATTTGCGAAATGCTAATAAAACGCAACAAAATCGAGCAATTTTTGAAGCATATCATTACGACGATGAAAAATGGGTAAGATACGAGAGTAAATGAATCATCACAAACGGCTGCAAAGCCAGGATTGACACCAAATAAGGTTATACTGTGCGTATGGTGGGATTGGAAGGGAATTGTTCATCATGAGGTGCTAGAACCTGGCTCAACGCTCAATTTGGTTATATATGGTCAGCAAGTAACTAGATTGCAACAAGCAATTCAAAAAAACTGGTCAGGACTGATCAATAGAAAGGGCGTTGTCTTCTATCATAACAATGTCAGACCACACACATCTTTGATGACCCGGCAAAAATTGATAGAGCTTGGCTGGGAAGTTTTGATACATCCATCGTATAGTCTAGACCTTGAACCATCAGACTATCAGTCTCTGCAAAACTTCCTAAGTGAAAAGGATTCACTTCAAAAAGGGACTGCGAAAATCACGGCCAAGTTTTCCACCGATCAACTGTTACTCACCACTTTACCCTCGGCGTGAGAGTTCCTCCGACTAAGGACCTCGGACCCGGTTTGCTGTCGGAGACGGTGGCAGGAGGCGCCTCTCTCTTATCCCCTGCTCCTAAATAGCCGTTAAGCGAAAACACGGCTGCCGAACACCCTTATCACAGCTCAAAATACCACCCACTATTTTCCTCTAACAGGGGAAGATTAGTCTCACCGGGCAACCACTTGCAGAATTTTGCGGGGCCCAGATGACCCAACGTTACTCGCACCGAACGAAAATCTGAAAACACCCGCGCTAAAAACGACGGATCTATTCGCACTGAAAATTTATTTCCGAACACAACCGAGCCAGGTGTACAATCTATCTTCGTGGCAATCCTTTTGGTGACCAAAAATATGGTAACTTATTTAATTATTTATTTAATGGTAAAGTGCAATTAATTTTAAAAATAGAACTTCAATTAATCAATATGTATAACTTGACTTACGTCTACCTAGTTGAGGGTCCCCCCGAAATTATTTGCATTGCGAAGCTCTACTGCCAGCTTCTTGTTGATCTGATATCGCCACACTTGGTCCTCTGTTGTTGATCCTTGTCTGCCAGAAAAGAGAAAAGACCCGTTCTTTATTTCCAGGTTTTTCATCGACTCGGTTTCAACCGGCGAGCTGTTAACTAATTCCCTGGGCGATTCAACGTTCAATTGCGATCCCCCAACTGGTGTGCATCGGGCAATTGAAATCCAAATTTCCCTTCTTTTAGTACATTCACCCATCAGGTGTAAGTGTCAAAGTGGCGTACACTCTGTCAGTATTGTGTTTTTGTTTGTTTCGAGTGTAATGTTTGAAAATTGTTTTGGTTTAGCAAATAAAAATCGTGGCCGCGATTTGTTTCAAATGTCATTGAATTCGCCAGTAATGAAGACATGTCTCACGTATCGTTTAATGTTATCTGATTTAATGCGATAACGATTGAAGACTCTGACGGTTGTACTTTCGGTATGCATAAAAGACTTTTAAATGTTACTTCGCCTTCCGGAATAAAGTGCGTATGTGTCAATGGTTTGGATGTGTCCTTAGTCGTATTCGTTCTCTGTAAAATCACCTGGTTTCCGAGTCCAATCGGTGGCATCCTCTTTTCCATCTTCAGCAGCTTCGTCTTTCTCTGGTTTCTTTTCATCTTCAACGGGCACTTCTTTCTCAACCGTTGTACTTGTCCACATATAAATGGAGAAGTTGATGAATTGTGAATATTTTTTAATCACTTGCTTGACTGTATCTTCTTTCAAAAAGTCCAAAGCATTTCCCTTCAAGTGCAAAGAAATTTGAGAGCCACCTTTCAAGGTGTCACCATGAGGATCATCGACAATGCTAAAGCTATTGGCGTGGCTTTCCCAAATGTATTGTTTGTCGGCATTGCGTTTTGTAGTGACATCGAAACGATCAGCAACCTGAAAGGCAGAATAAAATCCAACACCCAATTGGCCCAACATATCATTTAAATCTTGACCTTCAGCCGCTTTTCTTGAATCTTGCATTGTAGCCAAAAAGTTGGCTGTTCCGGATTTTATAATTGTACCTAAATTGCTCAGCAGATCATTTCGGGACATGCCTTTACGACTGTCGATGAAATGAAGGACTTTGTTTTCTGCATCCGCTTTTATTCGAATTAATAATTCAGGATTTCTTTCCAGCTCTGCTTTGCTCGTAAGTGATAGTAATCGGATTTTATCGAGCGCATCGGAAGCATTTGATATCAATTCACGAAGGAAAATTTCTCTATTGCGATATAGTGAGTTGATGATAAGTTTTATCATACGGTTGACTTCTGTTTGGAATGTGAACTTTTCTGCCTTTTCGTGGAGTTCACTCATTTGTACCACATTCAACCCGTCAAGCTTTATGGCTTCAGCCTCCCTTTGAACCGCATCGGCATCTGTTCTAGAACCTTCCCGGCTTGCTACCAAATCAATATCAACTTTATTAACTTCGGCACTATCATAGCCTTCACTAGCGGTAACTTGAGTCACGTACGTAAATAGAAAAATGCCAATTATGAATGGCAGTTGCGAATCACTTACAACCACCCCTAATTAAGATTTACGTGATTACCCCGCGAATGTTAAACAGGTATGACAACTGATGGACTACGCGCTGGTGGGCTTAACCGAAAAATCTCCTCGTTAAGAAGCGGTTTTAATCCTTTACCCATAGTGCATTTCAAGATGATTGAAAATTCTCATAGGTGCAATATTAACAGATCCATTTTTGGGTGTTGAGTGGCGATGGTTGTTCGCACATTGTTATCTCCCGATTCCTGCTGCTGTAGAGCTATTTTCTTTTTGTGCTTAATGTAATCGTTTTTCTTTTCTTTTCGTTTTTGTTTATTTTTACTTTACATTTTTATTTTAGCCTTTTAACCTTTAAACATTTTTATTTTTGACCTTAGCTCGGGCGGTATTTTAACGACCGCAGAACGAAAGTGCAAATGGCTTCCGTGGCAAAATCAGAGAAGTTCTACACAGATGGAATAGTGGCTTTATTCAAAAAATGGCAAAACGTCATAAATATTAATGGACAATATGTACTTAAATAAAATCCATTTTAAATAAAAGAAATATTCAATCGAAAAATAACAAAAAAACTCAATACATTTTAGACTGAACAATATATATATATATATATATATATATATATATATATATATATATATATATATATATATATATATAAATCTATATACATATCAATATATAGCTCAGCTTGCAGTTGATCGGTTTTTTAGTTTTTATTGTATTGCAACCAAAATAAAAGATGATAAAATTTCCTTTAAGCCCCAATATCTTTATTTATACTTATTTGTCATGCTTCAAAGACTAAATCCACAATGATTCGAAATTGAGAAAGATTAAGAACCCTTTATTTCAATTTTTCGTGTACTAGAATTAAGCTTGTTAAATTTAATCAATTATTTCGCTTATTTGATAATCCCAGGTCAACTCCCTTTTTTCTTGAAGAACCGTCTGGCCTTGCGTTTTTATGGGAGCAGACGGTTTCGATACTTTTGAGATATCTTCAGTGTCTTGCACTGAAGGTATCTCAGGGAAGTTGTGATGCGTCTGCTCACTTAAAAAGGCAAGGCCAAACGGCTTTTCAAGAAAAGAAAAAACCTGTTAAAGTTCTTGCAAGATAGCATATCATACTTATATCTGCATGGTCTCTGACATATGAGTTTGAAAAATTCCTAAATTTTAGAAAATATTTAGGCAAAACGTGTTATGCTGTGTTTTCAATTTTGAGTTTCTGACGCATGACTCAAAAATGTTGAATTATATAAAAAAATTTATTCCAAAAAAAATTTAATTTTGCTAAATTTCCTACAAATCTGTGCTCTGCAACGGGTGTAAAACATGGACCATCACTCAACGGTCCATAAACATACTGAAAATTTTGGGGAGAGTTCTAAGGCAAATAATTGCAATAAAGCTAGACGGAAAACAATGGCAAGTGCGACACAATCATGAGCTGTATGAAATTTTATGACGAGCTGCAAGTCTCAAAGGTTATAAGAGTGAGCTGGCCACGTGAATCGTATCGACGAGCAACGGGTACCCAAAAACGTATTCGTTGGGAGCAATGATAGGCGAAGATCAGTCGGGAAACCGAAAAAATGCTGGTCTTGGCTTGGTCGACGAAGACAGTTCATTGCTGCTCGGATATCGAAATTAGAGGATGCGGTAGATTTAATGAGACAATTAGAGGCACTATTTGCAGGAAGCGAGGGCCTGGGAGGGGCTGCAGTGCTAAGGAGAAGAAATTTCTTACAAAATAAACGTTACCAACATATTAACACCCCTAAGATACAATATTAGTCTGCACAAAGTGCTGACTTAAAAAATACTTTGCGCAGACATTATTAAGTTCTGGTCCCAATTTTCAGTTTTTGCCGCATAGCTTGAAAATGGTTCTCATGAAGATTACTTGTTTTACTTTCGAGATATGTGCGAAAAAATTGAAAAAGGCAAGTCTCATTCATTAGAAATTTTAAACGGGCTCATATTTTACAGGGAGATCATCATCTTGCCTTAATTTCTTCTTCTTCTTCTTAGCACTACAGCCCCTCTCGGGCATTCGCCTCCTGCTAACAGCGCCTCCAACTGTCTCGGTCCATTGACCGCGTGCTCCAGTTCCAAAATCCGAGCACCGATGAACTGTCTTCGTCGACCGAGTCATACCAGCGTGTGTTCGGTTTCCCTACTGGTCTCCGGCCTTCAGTTTTCCCAACGAATACCTTTTCGGGTATTCATAGTTCATCCATGCGATTCATATGTCCAGCCCATTGCAGCTTCCGCAGTTTTATAATCGTTCAGACTTCCGGTTCGTCAAAAATTTCGTACAGCTCATGGTTGCATCCACTTCGCCATTGGTCCACGTCTAGCTGCGCTCCGATTATTCGCCTCAGGACCCGTGGCTCAAAGGCGTTCAGTATATTTGCGGATGCTTGGGTTAGGGTCCATGTATCACACCCATAGCATAACACAGGTCTTATCACAGATTTGTATACTTGGAGCTTTGTTCTCCTGTGTATGAAGCTGGTCTTCAAGACCGTCAATACTGAATAAAATATTTTATTTGCGAGCTGTATTCTCTTTCATTGCCCGTTTTCGTTATTTTGGCGCCTAAATACACAAATTCGCTAACATATCCGATATTGTATTCGCCAAGTGTGATATTTTGTGAATTTGAGTTTTTTTTTCTCGACTGCGTCATGAACTTATTTTCATTGATTTGTAGCCCTACTAGTTTTGCTTCGCTGTCGAGTTTCAGGAAAAGTTCTTTGGCAGTTTTTAATGACCGTGCCAAAATTAATTTCAGTCTCTATGAATTTATCTTTGTGGTGTACCAATTTTGAAATATTTTCCAACAGTCGCATAATCTGAATTACGGACGTTCAAAATTAATTACTTATCAGAATAATTGTGAGCATCACATTAGAATTTGACAAGAATGAAATTTGCATAACATTGAACCCAAAGAGCTCAAAAAATTTCAAACAGCAGCAATCCCATCGCTGCTTCGTAATGAAGAAACAAATAATTTAATGAAAAACTACAACTTATTTATCTTCTTTGTAATCAGACAACAAAACATTTCATTCCCAGTGCAATAGAACCCACTAATGTAATTCTTTTCCACTCTAATAAATCATTTCGATGAACTTCTGCCAGAATTTTCCGTCTGAAATAGAAAACATGGTGAAATAACGTAAATCAGATTACTCAGTGGGCTAACTGAATCCTCCCTCTAATTTTGCTGGTTTGAGCACAATTTATATTTTCATGACTCGACATTTTCGTCCACCTGTTGAATTACCATTTATACAATTTATTTACTTTTCCATTTAGAATATGGATAGAGTTTATGCTGACTTGTTGATTTATACATAAATTTCTTTTCGAATAGTATAACGGTTAAGAAGTTTCCATATATGTAATAATAGTGTGTCAAGGAACAGTTTTAGATAATATTTTTTCAGGAATAAACGATTAATTTTATGTGGTCTTTAGTTGTTAATGGTACTGTAGCACGATATCTCCTTCCAAATGATTTGTTTGACAGTGTAATGAAATGCTGAACACTTTTGAGAACATATAATTCTCTGAAAAATTACAAGGAATCATGCAATTATTGAAATTTCATTCGTGCAGATCAGTTTTAATGCAATAATTCCTATCATTTGCTTGAATACTGAAAAACGCCTTGTTAGAGTTTAACCTGCTATATGCAATGATTACTTCGTAAAGTAACCTGATATATTTTGCATGTTTGTTGTTCCTGTTTCATGCAGTTACTATGCAGCACCATAAAAGAACAAGTTGGATGGACAGAAGTATTCTCCTCTAATACTGACAAGAACTTTGTCTCTAACTACCCATCTTTCACCACTTGACACACATTTATGCGATACTTACACTTCAATCAGTTCATCATTCTATCCCACGCAAAAAAACTGTGTATATCATGTAATTAAAAATTCGTTTCTTCTTTTTCTTCTTCTTCATAGCACTACAGCCCCTTTCGGGCTTTCGCTTCCTATAAAAAGTACCTCCAACTGTCTTCGTTCATTGACAGCATCTCCCGATTTGAAATCCCAACAGTGATGAACTATCTTCGTCTACTGAGTCTGGACAGTGTTTCCCCGGTTTCCCCACTGGCCTCTGCCTTTCAGTTCTCCCAACGAATGCCTTTTTGGGTATCCATTGTTCATCCGTACGATTCAAATGGGCAGCTCATTGCAGTTTCCGTAGTCCTACAATCGTTGAGACCTCGGCTCGTCAAAAATTTCATACAGCTCATGATTGTATCAAATTCGTCATTGGTCTCCGTCAAGCATTATTCAAATTATTCGCCTCAGAGCCCGTCATTCGGAGGCGTTCAGTATATTTGCGGATACTTGAGTTAGGGTCCATGTTTCACACCCATAGCATAGCATGGGTATTATCACAGATTTGCATACTTGGAGCTTTGTTTTCGTGTGTATGCAGCTGGTCTTCAAGATCGTCAAAAATAAATAAAATGTTTTAATTGCAATCTACATTATTCATTATTTTATCTCTTTCATTACATCTAAATATACAATGTTCCCCACATTTTTGATATTCTATTCGCTTAGTGTGATATTTTGGATGTTTGAGACATTTTTCCCCGACTGCGTCATAATCTTTGTTTTATTTTCATTGATTTGTGGCCCTACTGTCTAGTTTCAGGAAGAGGTCTTTGGCAGTTGATAATGACCGTGGCAAAATGTTTTCGTTGTCCGCATATGCTATTACTTTGCTCAACTTCATACTAACGTACCTCATGTATCAACAAATAGCTTTTTTGTGACGTATTTCAAAGCCAAATTGAAAAGCAATTGGACCAGCTCATCTCCGTGCTTTAGTCCGATATTTGTGTCAAAGGCATCGGTGAGTTGGTTATTGATGTGAAATTGAAAGGTCATTGTCATTTTAGTAAGGTGGACCAATTTGGCGGACATTTCAAAAGAAAGCATTATTTGGTGCAGCTCGTTACGATCAATACTGTCGTATGCTTGCTCAAAGTCAACGAGGACCTGGTGTATGTCTATGTTGAACTCCGAGCGTTCCTCAAGTATCTACTTGACATCAAACAATTGGTGTATTGTCGATCTGGCTATTCTAAACTTGATACTCCCCAATAAAACGAGTACTGGCTCGGCTTGTATAGTAACGTACCCCTTGTATCTACAAGTGGCTTTCTTATGATACATTCCAGAGCCAATTTGAATAGCAATGCGACCAGCCCATCTCCCTGCTTCAGTCCGATATTTGTGTCGAAGATATCGGTGAGTAAGTTGTTGTTGAGGACTTGGAAGGCTGTCAACATCATTGTCATTTTGGTAAGATAGACCAATTTGGCTCAAATACCAAAGCAAAGCATTATTTGGTACAGTACGTTACAATCAATATCGGGGTATGCTTGCTTAAAGTCAACGAAAATTTGGTGTACGTCTATGTTGACTTGCAGCATTTCTCAAGTACCTGCTAGACTGTAAATAATTAGCCTGCCGTTGATCTACCTGCTCCAAAGCCACATTGATAGTCCCCAATAATACTGTTGGCATATGATCTGATGTTAGTTTCCAAGATCTTTGAAATTATTTTGGCCACCGTGCAAAGCATTGATATTCCTCTATAGTTTTCGTACTGTACATTTTCATCTTTTTTGGGGATAGAGAATATTGGCTCTACTCGATCGACATATGTTCTTGTTACCAAATGTGTTTGATGACTTTGTGGATG
The DNA here is from genome assembly GCA_963969285.1 of Odontomyia ornata. Lineage (NCBI taxonomy): Eukaryota > Metazoa > Arthropoda > Insecta > Diptera > Stratiomyidae > Odontomyia > Odontomyia ornata. The sequence goes on from OZ017740.1 coordinate 129,093,906, forward strand.
GCGTTTTGAAGACCACCACCAACATATTAGATGAGCTCCACTGGAATTTTATCGATCTCCAGCGCTCCATTATTCTTTTGGGCCTTATCTTATTCGCAACTCTTTTGAGATTACCATAATATTCTCTCTTCGTCCGAGTTTTCCCACGCAAATAATGTTTGTAAGCCTGATTCTTTTTGTCTAACGCATTCTAGCACTCATCACTGAATCAATCAAGTTTTGTGGAGGGCTGATCATCGCTGAATACACTTTTGACATATGACAACGAAAGGTTACGTTGATCAAGTAATGATCCGAGTTACAATTGGCTCCTCGGTATATATGGATCTCAAGTATGTTGAACCAGAATATGTTCGGTTTTATTTTGTGTGTTGCACTTCAGTGATATCCAGTTAATTTTATGCATGTGTGGATGTGAGAAGAAAGCTGAACGTATGGCTAGATTTTTGCTGTAGGCAAAGTCAATCAGGTGCTCATCATTGTCTTTTGTTTCATCATGGAGGGTATACCCTCCGGCCATTCCCCGACGAGAAAGCTCATTTCTAATCTTAGATTTGAAATCACTAAAAATTATTTTGTGTCGTTTGTAGGCAATTAGTCGACTAATCATCTTAGGTAACTGTAGAACGTTCCCTTCGTTTCTTCGTCCTTTTGTTTGGTCGGGCCAAATATTCAGGATTTTTCTTCAATATGGATTGCACAAAACTGTTCACTGACTGCCTTAAAGTCAGTTACAAGAGACGCAAACACCCTATCTACAATAAAGGTTACTCCGAATTCTCGCTTTCCAGCAGGCTTCCTCCTTTTGAATATTGAGTGCGATCTCCTATCTTGAATATTTTTTCCAGTCCAGTTTGTTCCCAAGTTACTTCTATGTTTAATTGTTATTGACTAGCGTATTGCAAAAGGTCCTTAACAACGCCAGGATTGTTCAGTGATCTGACATTCGAGGATCCAATACCATAGGCCTTTTTCGATTTTAAGGTCAATGCTTTCGTGGGTTTTGAAACAATGTATAGTTTAACAGGGACAGGGAGTTAGCCCGTTTACCAACCTCTATATCTGCGGCATGATTTTTACTTCCTATTCCGCTATCAGGTACGAAAAGCTTGCTTTTATCCTCTTATGTTCCCATAAAGGAGGTGTAAGTAGGACTTCGTAGCAGAGCTGCAGGTAATTTACAGTTGTTGGCTCTTCTCGGTATCTAATGTCCTATCACTTGGAAATCACTTGACCCAATGTGCAGCCCCGAGAACATTTAATACCATTTGGACGTAGGATGTAATAAATGCTCTCGGGGCTGCGGATAGGAGAAGCTGTGGATAGGAGAAACAGGGGGATTCCTCCTCCTTTCTCAAACAGGCTTGAAATAGTCTACGGCGGAGTCACTGTATTTGTCAAAGTGGCATTCCACCAACGATATTCACATAAACTGTAACTCTAACGGTTTTTCCACAGTATTATAGTTAATCAGATAGTTTTTAAGCGGATATCACAATATTATAGTGATATGAAGCAAAAGAAAAGGACTCACCTACTTTCGAAACTTACCGCTTTCTTCTGAATTCCCAGCTTCAGACGATACCACTTTTTCAGTTTTAGAAGTTGTGGATTCTTTAACGATGGAATTGGATTCGAAGAACCAATTTTGAATGTATTCGTGATTCGAGCTCTTCGAGGAACCAATACAAATTAAATTTTCTATGAAATCAATTTTTTTCCGAAATTTCCCGTACAAATACGAGAAGGCATCACAATATCAATTATTTACAATAAGTTTTCACTACGTTTCAAATCCAAATATATTTACATCCAAACAAATCTAGGATCTTCACGGATCATGGTACAAATTTCAGTGGTAGAGAAATAGTTAGAAAAAATTTTTCATTTACAAACATACTTGAAAGCTCATTAAAAATAATAGCGACATCTTAATGGATGCCTCTATGAATTCTGTAGTAAAAGAAAGAATTCAGTTCAAGTGTCAAAAATTATAAACAAAACAAGTGTCAAATAATTATTTATGTCACGGAATGGCAGTTATCCACTAAAGTGAAAGTCAAGGTCAAAAGCACTTCATTCAATACTAATCGTTATAGATTTTCAAAGAATATAAAGCAAATTCCAATCAATAGAAATACTAAGCCTAATGGCCCAAATTGCCCTTGAATTCATACGTTATTAATGGAGTTTATTTAATCAAACCGAAAAAAACAACAGCAAATCCAAATTAATTAATATTATTACAGATTTTTTGATTCAATAGGAAAAAGGAGGAAAAATTAACCAACACTCTTCAAAAATTATTTATAATTGCAACACAATACTGAACTTTCATCCTACACCTAGTACGTTTTAAACTAATTCTAATAAAATTCAATCAAAAACTTTATCTTATAATAATACAATGCTAACACAATATTCCGAATCCAAGCGTTAAACCTTACTCTGAACCTAATATAATAAACATAACATAAACATACAACACTTAATGTAGCAATAATGAGCTGAAACTCAAAACTGAGTAACGAAAAGGACAAAACAGAAAATAAGCACGAATAATTTAGACATCCATTCAAATAATTCCATCTCAGCCCGACCAACCTCAACGAATCTACCAAGTGAGCATCTCCATCGGAATTGTTGGTCTCCAGAACTCAAATTTGGAAGGCATTTTATCTTCTTATTGGTGGCCCCTCTATATATATGATATATAATTGGGACGCTGTCAGAATCAAAAACGTATCGATTCAAGTTCAAATACACGAATGCTTCTGGCGGAACATAGCGAGTAGGTAGAATGGCTGTGAAATCTAGGGTTTTTCACTCACAGTTACATATATTGCGATATGATTCCGAAGAAGTCTCAATATGAAGATATCGACTCTTGTCACTTAAGCAGTTTGACACATCCTTCTATTCGATATATAGTTCTTCCAATCTGTCTCAGGCTTTTTGTGTAAACCAGTGCATGCACAAAGACTCTTAATTTTTTACAGTCCTAGCGCTCTGGTTGTACCAGATCTGACATCCATATGTAACAACTGGTCTAACCAGAGTCTTGTAATAGATAACCTTTTTATCAATAAATCTGGAATGAAAGAGTCGTTGAAGGGCCATGACTACTTTTTGTGTTTTACTGAGTATGATTTTGAAATGTTCAGTATAGCAGGGACACAAGAACTATTTGCTGCTGTAGCCAATGAACGACCTTGAGGTCATGCATTGTCCTCAAATTTCCATCAGTTACAACAAATGATTTCCCACATAACATATTGCACGTCATAGCAACGAGGTGTGTGGGGAACATGTTCTGGAGAAGTTTAAAAATTATTCCATTTAACCACACCGTATCAAAGGCCTTTTCCATTTCAATGCGGAGTGCTCCAACACATTTTCTATTGTTTAGTTTCCAACATATATCCAAGGCTACTTTCGTTATCGCATGTATGGTCGAATGCCTGGCACGGAAACCGAATTGGCAATTCGGCATCAACTCATATTTCTCAATGTGGACATTTAATAATTAATTTAGTATCACTTCAAAAACCTTGCAGATGTTAAGCAGCAAACTGATTGGGCAACAGCTTTTAGGGTACGAAGACTCTTTTGCTTTCTTCAAGATCAGAGATGCCTTAGCCTTTTTCCGCTCCTTTGGGAAATATGAATTGCTCGATATTTTGTGGAACAATATGCAATAACTCCTAATAGCCACCTCAGGCAAATGTCGGAGAACTGTATTTAGAATGCCGTCAGTACCACATGATTTCTTGCTGTTTATACTGCCAGATATTAAACACAAGTCTTCATAGCTGACAAAATAATCAATAAGATTCAAGCTCGGTATGAGGTCAGAGCTGACAAAATAATCAATAAGATTCAAGCTCGGTATGAGGTCAGATATCAATGTTTCATTGAAATGAAGAATTGATTCGCCGCTCAGGCTTGGTTTGAAGTCGGAAACTTTTGCTTCAACGACCTATGAAAAATGTTGATCCTCTCTCTCAGGGTTTGGTAGATGAACCAATTCAAAATGGGTTGCAATCTGGGCAAGTTTTTGCAATCCATTATATATAATCCTGTTTCCATTCCTATCCGGAGTCGTACTATCAATTTCAGTACCAGCCCTATCGAGAAGATTTATCTCATCACTAGTAACTCCTAGATTGAATACCTGCACTCGCGATTCGTTACGAAAAAAACTATGCACTTTCATGAAAACTCCATCTTGGTTCTGTGAGCCAATACCCCTCAGTTTTTCTGCTCAGTGATTTCTGAGTTCAGTTCTGAAGTATGAACGAATAAAGTTCTGGGCATTCTTCAGGTGTGATTTGAACAAAGAAAACGAGGGAGGGTTGTAGTCCAAAAATTGCCGATAAATATTGTTGACGCGTGTGAGAAGAAAGCTTTTCAATCATTTTAACCTTGCGATGGATGATGTTTCATATCATTACATATTGTTTCGATGTTTAATCTTGAGAATCGACTGCGTTTGTTGCACGCGGTGGTCCTTACAAGAAGCTTGATCATAAAAATTACAGCGGGGAAAACCAAGGAAGAATGCTTAACATGCAAAACAGCAATTTCCATGCCACAAGTGGAAGCAGTTGGGATATTGGAGAACGGAATGTGCAGAGAAGAAGATAGATGGTGGCACTGGTAACAAAAAAAAACTGTCTGATGCATGTGTGGTCTTTATGATGAATCTCATGGTTGCCACAATCGAAAACAACATTGTTAAAGCCAATAAGTTTTATGCGACAGTAGCGCCGCAGATCACGTCACCGGGAATAAACAGTACCTTATATCGTATAAGAAGTTTGCAGTTATAGAAACGATTCCGCTCGGGAAACGAGGTATAAACATGCTGGCTCATATACATGGAACTGTGAACATTCAAGTGCGGTTGAATAATTATTGGTCGAATACTATTCTGAAAGACGTTTTGTATGTTCCTGATGTAATTGCCCATTTGCTCTGCATGAAAGCGGCTTCTAGAAAAAGTTTTTCTACGAGACTTTTGAAGGCTATGACACCGGAAAAAACTTAGACGTAATTCATGGTCTGTATGTACTAGACATCCGTGTCGTAAGGCCAGCGCGACCCATTCAAGTGGATTTGGTGACATTATTGCAAGCACTGCAAATTTATCATGAAAGATTGAAATAGCAACATAAACAACACGTGAAGAGTGTTCAGAAGATGATTTTAGCAAGTATCGTTGAGTTTTCTGTTTGAAGCAGAAAAGGAAAGTTTCCACTGTTTTGAAATAGTTCCTAAATGAAGCGATAACAAATGGACATGTCATTAAGCAGCTGAGATATGATGGAGGAAACAATTTGACAACAAGAAGTTCTCTGAACTGCTAGCAAGCAGGGCATAAAAAATTGCATTACTACGCTGTACACACAGTAGCAAAATGGTGTTAAGAAGCGTGAAAATTGGATCATCGTTAAATGCCCAGATGCTATGTTGAATTCAAGCAAGTTACCAAAAGAACTGTTGGCAGAAGCATGCAATACTGCCACATACTTCCTGAATCACACTGAACAGTTTCCCTTTGAAAGCAAGTCTTCCTATGAATTGTGTAGTAGAAAGTCTCAGTCATCTGAAGATTTTTGTAACAGAATGCTAAGCTCGAAATTTGACAAAAACGCTGTTCATGGACATCTGGTTGGATACGTGAATGACAGGGATGGATTCAGGATCTGGATTCCAATTCAAAGGAAGATTGTTCTGAGCCATGATCTGATATTCAAGTTTGAAGTTGACTACAATGTGCGTATCAACGCTGATAAGTTGTAATTTCATGTCAAGAGCTCACATAACCGATGTACATAAACAAAAAATAGTCAGCGGCGACGAAAGAGAAAAAAAAAATGAAGTAAAGCTGAAGAATTTGCCTCAGTGTTTAGCTCCGGTGGAAGTGATGTTCCAGTTGAAGAAGAAGGTAAAGAAAAAAGTGAAATTACAAGAAAAAGCAAACGTGAATCGAAGCAACCATCGTCGATGACCAGTAGAGGTTTTGTATACATGGCCCGATTGTTGATCACTAAAAACAGAAACCCCGATCCTCACCTTCAAGTGTTGCATTCTACTCACAGACAAAAGTGGTTGAAGGCGTTCAATGAGGAATGGGATTTTTTTAGAAGAAAATAATACCTGATGGTTTGCAGCCTCGGCGGGTTCTTTTCCCAGCACAAGGACCCACTACAAAAAAATTTCATAATCACGAATTGGGAGATCAAACGCGGATCGACAGGTGTCGAGGCCGAGGTAATCTACTAAGAATTAGAATTACTAACGCAAATGACTAACCGGGCCGGGAGAAAACAGATGGATTTGAGAGGACTTCGTCGTTACCGACGATACTTATGGCCCAAAATAAGAGTAGGGCATCCAAGTGGAAGTGATTTCCCCTCGCATCCCCCCATCTGGATCAATATTCAATGTAGACATGGCCATATATTTTCCATTTAAGTGAAAAACTTATACAAACATAATTTGCGTGAATTTTTCCCTTAAATGAAAAATGTGAACGTGGCAAATTTATGTTATAGTATTATGTGATGGAATCACATAACACTATACCATAAATAGGCATGTGAGTCGAAGGCCACTCTACCCTGCGAGAGCACCTGTAAACGATTTAAAAAGGGGTGAGCTCACCCGGTGGCTAGTTCATTATAGTGGAGGAGCTCGCCAACGTGGCGGGTCCCATACCCGGTCAGGTTCATAAAGCCAAATGGAAAGACCGAGTTTTTACTTGATTTTCAATTTTTTTTATTCCTTGAATTTTTTTGTAAAAAAGTACTATTTCAACTGGACGCTAACAATATTTCAAACGAAAGGAAGTTCTTCCAAATGCAATAAAATGTAAGTTATTGTGAATTTGGATTACTTAAGGAAAAAAAAATTCAGTCTAAAATAAGTAAATATCTAAACAAAATGTCGGGATGGAATTCCTGTTTGGTAAGAAACTTGAATTTTGTTACATAAGAAAATTTTATATGCTGAAAAAATTTTTTCTTAGCTTAGCGAGAGTTTCAGTTTTAATTGAGAATAAATTTTGGTTTCAATTCGATTTCAAACAATGACATTTAGGCATGTAAAAAAGGGTACTTACTCAAGATCCCTGACGGGCGCCTGTAGATAGTGTGGGTGATGCCTGAAAAATTTTTTAAAAGTTAAAGTTTGATTGTTTTCCTTAGTACTCTTGTTTTTCTTATTACCCTTGTTTTTTTTACATGAATTTTAATTTAGCAGTATGACTTGTCTCTCAGGGGGTATTTTTAATCACATCGAATCGTGTTATCGCTTAGAGTAACTCCGATCGGGGCAATACCCATGCAAGCAAGATGTAATTCACTACGAGAATTTGAAGAAATCCGCTAACCGAATAATTGTAGCTTTCACTTTAATTAAGCTTGTTATGATGTTGAGCAATTGAAGACAAAACTCGTCTATCTGCTTGCGCTATGCTACTTACTAATTTTTTACAAAGCCGATACGGCTAGTGTAGACAATTGTCCCATCAACAAAAGGGAAAAGACCTCTAAACATCACATTTGAGCAGAGTATCCTTAGCACTCAATCAGTATATCCAATCGTAGCAAAAGACTGTTCGAATTATTGCGGTTTCTCTTGTTCTGAAATTGTTTTTTTTTTCAAGTAAACTCACTTCTCTGTGAACCTTTGGCGGTATGTTGTGATATCTCATATGCACACGTATATCATTTCACTCTTTAAATCTTACACTGTACTTGTCTCTTTACCAAACGTCATATAGCATAACAGAGCATATTCCTTCGGCTCTTCTCTCTCTTTCCCACCTAACAGGCAATCATTTTAATTTGACATCCAAGCGATCGTTCAATCCATCCAAGTAGTCTCGTTGGAGTAAAATTATTTATTAGATATGATGAATGATGGCGACATCTCAAATGAAGCACACATATCGTCAATGCGCAAATGAGCCGATAAGAAGCATGCTATTAAAGCTAAGCAACGAGGAAGCAAGCGCACACTTGAAAGAGACCAACGAACGTTCGTCACGCACTCACTTCTCGCAGTATCTTTCTCATCTAACCACGGCCCCAAAACAAATATTTTCCCGGATTATTACGGGTTCAAGCAATTTGCTTTGCAGAGGAAGTACTTCTTGCAATAAATTGCTTTTAGGTGCCAAAATCTGCACGCTTCTTGGATTTTCCTAAATCAATTTATTGCGAATCACGCTGCACGTCACTTGGCAAAACACTCACTTAGGCGAATTCCGCGTTAAAGTTCATGCAAGATTATTTTCTTCTGCTCAGTGTGGGAATTCGAATGGGAACGTGCCTCCATTAGAGGAGTTCGATAAAAAAATATCTGAGCAAAGATGGATCGAATGCTAATGTTAATGGATCGCAGTTCTTCCGGCGTGTGTCATGTGTGGCGATCAGGAACAGACTCCCCGATCCGCCCAAGCAGAACTCCTCGCTTCTTCTCTTCAGCCACCGTACTGTACATACCGCAACGGTAGTAGTTATAAAAGTGTTGCCGTGTCCAAATATTAATTGCAAATTTAAATAACTATATATTTTTTAATTTACAATTAAAATTTCTGTTTTTGAGCAGTTGGCTAAGGCGCCTGCTGGATTAATACAGCCTGCCAATAAATGTGACCCTTAAAAATGATTTTTTATCAAAGATAATCAAGTGTAGTCTTAGAGTTTTTAGAATCTTAAACAAAGAGTCAGTTACGGGACAGGTGTATGTTAAAAAAACTGAGATTGGGTACTTGTGATCCAAATGTCCTGAAAACATATGATCTGAAAAATCATGCAATAGTTAATCTGAATACAGATGGAAAATAAAATCAATCTTACATTAAAAACGATTGTATTTGTACTTCATGAAAAGTTCCTTTTGGATATTGTTTGACTTTAATTTCCTTTATCTGTGAAAAGCTATGTACAAAAAGATCAATTTAAATAAATGAAGTCAAATAACAATGATATTTCGTTTACATTGTCCTAGGAAAACTTTGAAAAGGAATTCCCAGGATGAATAACTTCAAACAACTTCCAAACAATAAGTAGGATTTGCACAGTAGTATGCAGGTTTCGTACGGAAATATATTACCAAACAATTTGTAAAGTTGAAATCAACTTCCCGCAGTGAGTTTGGTTTCTCTAAGGGCATACACTCACACCGGAGTTTATACAAAATACATAAAACTTTTCTTGTAGTTTAAAGTCACTTATCGGATGGGATAGCTATTGATTTTCAGGTTTGTTAAAGTTTCCCGGTATTTAGAGAAGATATTATCTTTGAATGTGTATTTGTATACTTCCAATGGATAAGTTTGCGAGATTGGATCTGGAGTGAAATGCTGAAAGAACTAATTTGCAGTGATATAAAAACTAGTGCTGAGTTCAGAGCTTTGTGGTTCTGGTGGAAATTGATTGAATTTACTCTATTAGATTTTGTTTGTTTCTATGTAGGTATTTAGTTTATTAGATTGAAGAACTTCCTAAATAAGATTTTGCCATTAACAGCCATGGAAATACTATACGTTGTCATGTACGAGTACGTTACATAACATATATAAGAAAAATTGTTTTGTCCGGAATATTTGCCGAACATACTAGTTAAGTCCTTAATATGTCTATTGTATGGGGTTCTCCATTAAGGATTTACAATTTTCAATAAACTGATTATGAGGCGCACTGTGTTGGTAGTGGCACCGTCTTGTTGAAACCACGTATCGCTGATGTCAAGTTCATCAAATTCTGGCCACAAATGATCTTCCAACATAACACAGTAGCACTCTCCATTGACGGTAACATTACGACTGTTTTAATCCACGAAAAAATACGAATCAATCACACCTCCGGCATGAAAATGTATTAATCGAGCAGTTTGCTTGTGTTCCTATCCCCTACTTGGGATTTTATGTGGCAGACTTCGAAAAACGATGTCATCATTTCCATTGTAATCATAATTTATAAAATAATTATTCTTCTTAGTATTTTTATCAAATGTTATTATATATCAATTTTCCTTTACACTAAATGTAATTTTTTTTTATCAATTTCCCTTTACATTAAATGTAATTTTATATAAATTTTCCTTTATATTAAATTTAAATGTTTTCCTTTAATTATATTCGTTATAAGATTTAACTTTTATTGCTGATTCAAATCCTAATCATTTTTCTTTACTTCGTTTAAATTTAGTTCATTTAGTACAATTTAAATCCACTACATAAAATTTACAGTGTAGGAACACTTTACCGGTGTACTAAATTGGGGATGAAATGGAATTGGAACGAAACGGAAGAGTGTCAGAGAATTATTTTTTGGGTTGGGGCGGATGGAAAGTTTAGTAGCTCGGTTCAAAATATTTTGTGTTTGAGTCCGGGAGTTCGTGCGATCCTGTGTCACCATACATCTAGCGCTCGAAGAACTCTTCATCTTAGCAAAATCCCCAGCAATTGAAAGCTGCTGTAGTCGATGGGGTGTGTCCGCGCTAGTTACAGCGAATTGCAAGGTTCCGCCTGGACGGAGTAAGTCATAAATTGCAAGGATGGAAAATTTGTATACAAAATTCAATATGAATATGTTTTATAGTAAATCTGTTGTTCCAATATAAAGTGGGAGAAGTTTGATTTGCCATTGGAGCGGCTGCACGAAATGAATTGCGAGTAGATGCAAGGCAGTCGGATGGTCGTAAATGGTGTTGGACGTTGTGGGCTTCCTTATTGGGAAAACGGGCGCTTCCAGGGAGAAATCGTTGCAAAGATAAGATCGACGTCAGGTGAGTAAGTGCGAAGAAAAGCCTTCATCTTCGTCGAGGGAAAAAATAACTGTATATGTGTTTCCTTGTTCGCAGTGGTGATTGATCGCGAATCGATTTTTCGCGGTTTGGGGCACATTTTCTGACGACGAAGAGTTGACCGAGGTCCGGAAGCTGTAGTCAAACACTGTTTCTGCTGCTGGCGAGCTCTCGTCCACAGGATTGCCACTGTCGAATGGATCGCTGATGATCCATTCGACAGTGGCAATCCTGTGGACGAGAGCTCGCCAGCACATCAAAGTCGTGAACCCTTTTGGCGATTATTGGGAGGTATTTAAACAAAGAAACAGAAACCCTCATATGACTATAATTCCGGTTTTCCGAACATTTATGAGGAACCCTTTACTAAAGTCTGGCAAAATCAAGCATTGCCGTGGGTTGTAACGTCTCCCCTAGCAAACAACCCAGCCTTTTCATTTCAAGTTGACTTTCGTCACGCATAACTTATTGTCCAAGTAATATTTCGAGACGAGTTTATTGACCTCTTTCGGATTTTTCTATCGATAAAACTGATTTGAGCAATTGCGCGGATGTTCCTCACTTTGATATGATGAATTAACGGTGCTCGAGACTCTACGATCAAGGCGAAGAAAATTTTGCAATGCACTGGCGGAATGAAACGTGTACACAATAAATGTGTAAGTGATCTGCATTACAATCAAGTCGTTTGAATGCATGAATTAAATGCATTAGGATGTAAAAAACTGTGAGCGCGAAGCGAAAGTGTTGCCGATCAAGAACATCGAATATAAATAAAAAGCCTGTTAGCGGTTTAAGGATCCGGGATGGATGAAAAAGTAAAAGAAAGGCTTGTCACTGTTTGATTTAGACCGAATAATGATTTTCAGTCAAATACGATACATTCTATCTAATATTTTAGCTAATATGAGTATGAATGCGCTGAATGCAAGTGTGATGTAAACTACTTAATTTTCAAGAAAAATTGTTTGAAGAGTTCAAATAATTGTATAACCTTACCAAGTACATTCGTCAGACGCCAAAAGCGTGTATCGGCGTTAGGTGACGTTGCGTGAATGAATTTATTTTTTTATGAAACTTAGGGCGTTAAGACCACACATTGCGAACATTTATATTTCCTATTGGTAAAAGTCAACTCTCTTCTTGCTCAAGCTTCCATAGGGATTTAAGTTCTTACTCATTCTTTGCGAATCAAGACTTGAAAGACGAGCTCTAAGCTAAAAACTGCGAATGTTGGATAAAATTTCGTTTCGTAAATTAACTGATCTTAATGTCTTATAGCGTACTTGTCGAGGAACTGATTTACCTGTTAAATTTGCATCGCATGTATAAGCTGCCTTCTGTAAAATTGTCAGTTGTTCTCACCGGGATAATTCATATATTGCATACTTCTGTTAGACAAGTAATCATACGTTTTTCTTTTTGGCAAAAAAAGTATACGTAGTATTTTTGAATTTACAAATTTACATTTTTCAACACTGCCGCGAACTTAAGAACAGCGTCAATTAAATCTTTTGAGACAAGGAAAAATAATGTTAATATCGTCTATAATACTTTCACTTTAACATAATTTAATGTCAGGTCAGATCACATGTCGAAAACCTCGAAAGTCCTCTTTTATTTATATTAATTGCCATTGATCGCGATAAGAAAAGAATAAAAATGAATTGCTAACTTTAAAAACTCGGTCTTTCCATTCCGTTTTACCTGGCTGCGTATAGGATCCGCAACAATGGCAGGCTCCTCCGCTAGTATTGGCTAGCCATCGAGCGCGCTCCACCGTTTTTTGCTATTTAACAGGGGCCCCTGCCGGGTAGAGTGACCTTCCGCTCGCATGTCCTTTTACTGTATAGAGTTATGTGATTCCATCACATAATTCTTTAACATAAATTGGTCACGTTTATATTTCTCATTTGATGGGAAAGTTCAAGCAAATTATGTTTGTATGAGTTTTCCATTCAAATGGAAAATATATGGCCACGTCTACGTTTGGATCTTGATCCAGTTGGGATGGTGCGAGGGGGCACCACCTCCATCTGGGTGCTCCACTCTTATTTTTGGGCCAGAAGAATCGTCGGGTAACTACGAGGTCCCCTTAAATCTGTCTGTTCTCCCTACGTCCAGTTTGCCCTTTTTCGTCAGCAATTTCCAACCCTTAGTTGGTTACCTCCATTTTTTCGACTTCGGTCGACTTTTTATTTGACCCCAGAATTCGTGAATGTGAAATTCTTTTGTAGTGGGTCCTTGTGCTGGGAGAAAGAACCCTCCCCACGACACCGCAACGCTAGCCTGCCAGCGCATTCATGCGTTCCCAGACAAGGCCAATCTCGGCGGATCTTAACATCCTCTTCCGCCGAGGCAGCAGACAATTGCTGCAGTCCTTTGCAGACATATTCATATACATATTTCAATACAAAAACCGCGCCAAACTGTAATTGTTTGCAGATGCAACGGTGCCTCAAGAAGCACATGTTGCTGACCAGTAATTCATATTTTTTCTTCATTTAGCAGTACTAGTAATTTTTAATAATTTCCAAACGTAGCTGAATTGTGAACTTTACCATGATGAAAATATTGACTTTAACTGACGTTTAGACATTGACAGTTCATTGAAAAAATTTCAGGGTGCATTCATATAAAGATACCAAGTTGTTGTGTCCCTAATTGAAAACCCTATTTTTACTTGTGCAAAATGTTGTCCATAGAAACTTTGATTTAGGTGGGAAGAATAAATTACTTTCAAAGGTACTATCCGTGAAGAGACTTTATGAGAGAAAATATTGCGAAAGTCGTTGCACGTTCTCTTTAAGTTTCCTAGAGTATAATTTTTTCAAAAATTAATATTGAACTCCCAAATTTATAGCTTAGAAACTTATAAAATCTGAAAAAACTATAACTCTGTCTCATAAAATCTAAAAAGTCCATATTTCATTTTCGATGTTTTCCTTACAGATGCTTATCGGACTTGATTCGAAGTAGAAACTGAAATTGAAATAAATAACTCTGTTCCTCTATGAAAAAACTTGCAAAGAGGAAAATTACATAGCTGGCGGAAACTTGCGACCTCCCATCAGTTAAGCTAATGAGATTCAACTCAACAGGCCGCGTTACAAATGGGAAAATATTCTCCTTAAAGTGCTGAAAACGGAAAATGACCGAAAGCCTTGTGGACAGGAGTGGAATTTATGAAGAGCTCGCCCGATGGAAACCAAGCATAACTAAGTGTTATTTGTATAAAATATTCGAAAATGTTTCCCTTAGAGCCTTGCATTCTTCTTTCCTTCATTTCTGTATTCCTTTCTATACTATATATATATATATATATATATATATATATATATATATATATATATATATATATATATATATATATATATATGTATATATATATATATATATATATATATATATATATATATATATATATATATATATATATATATATATATGTATATATACATATAAATGTACGTACACTCTACTAGACTATTCTGGTTTACTCTTAATACATTCTTATTCCTTGTTGCTTGTCCGTCATGGAAGTTAAATGGACGAGTAATATTCTGTGCAGGACGGGGAAAATTTTGTCGTTTATTAGGGTGTAAAATAGATGGTGGTTGAACGGGCGCTTTTGTGTAGGGAAAAAAACTGCCAATCATGACTATAACGCAGCCACAAGTGCTACGTTTTATAGCTAAAAGAGCCATACAAATGTTTCCTCTAATTTGAAGTTCCTTTTTATTATGACTTGGAATATAAGAAATCAGCTTAGACACGGAACGTCAAATGTAAAGTGGAAAGGATTACAATATGACAAGCTGATGTCTTGATGAGTTGCGTAAAATATGGTTTAATTCATTCTGGCAGATAAAAGAAAGAATCTGCGCCTATAAGACATAGATTGAAATAATTAGCACCAAATAATTGAAAGGGTTTGTGCTGACTTAAAAAACCCAATTGAAGTTGTCATCTATATAGCTTCCTTCCTTTGTCGCGTTGTTCTTCAAACTAATTGAGAATCAAAAAGATAAATTGATATAGAAAACGAGGTAATGATTAAAAGGAAAACCACCAACTACCTCCCGTTCACGACTCTACGACAACTCATATGCTTTCGCTAGGAGAAAATAACGACATTCACGGCTACAATAATTAAATCTGCTCCTGAATATCAAGTGCAATTATGCATAGCACAGCTAAACCGTTTCTGACCACGTAGTCTTCTTTAGTCTGCAATGGATTCCCGTGGAAAATTTCTTTTTTAAAATACAACACTATACCTATACATTTTCTGTTGTTCGGGTCAAAATAACCATTTTTTTTTTATTTAAACAATTTCAAATCTGAATATTCTTCAAATTTATAAAGTGAAATAATCTATTTTTTTATTGCCTTCGCACTCGGGCCTTCGCTTGGAGATAGTTAGAGTATTTCATAATCTTGATCGTAGGTGTCGGTACTCGAGAAGGTGATATGGTCAGTACCACGCTTTGGCCGTGTATCCGTCCGCCTAGCTGCGATACGTTCTGATTTGAAAGTAGTACGTCTCATAATTGAACGGGCTTAAAGTGCGTCCAAGGAATCACTCCAAACAAAGCTCGTTGTCACCAATGGGATATGAACCAGGAATCTTCGACTTACGCAGTGGGAACTCTAACTAGTACATTGCGCCGACTACTGCTTAACCTATACTACATCTATATAAAGTAATCTCCTTACATACCTACTTTAGACACTAAAGATGACTCAATGTAGTCGTAACGCCTCTGTTCACTCAAAAAACGAGACCCAATGACTTTTCAAGAAAAAAAGGGATTTCCTGGAACCAAAATCAATAGTTTTTGGTGTATGGTTGGGCCTTTTTTTACATCCAATTTCCCCACGAAACCCACAGGTTATTCTCACCGACCTCCTTCTCGCTTCCAGCTAATAAGACGTGAACTTTTTGCACTTTTTTCTACGACCAACTACCTCAACTTCACTCTCCTAAATTACAGCAGCTCAAGTACCTATCCGTCTTATTGAAATTAACTTCGAAGACCAAAAATTGGACTCTTCTCTTGCTTGCTCTGGTTTCCACAAATTTGGCTTTAACAGACATCAGTTCCAATGTCAAGGCCAACGTTTTACTGATAACTACCCCTTTCCTCAGGTTTAACCTTTTCATTTTAGCACAAATAACCCGAGTGGAGGTTCTCCAGTAATCATTGTCTTCTCCAAACTACCATCTCAGCTGATTTTAAAGCAGCACGCATCATAACTGTATGGGCTTAAAGTCCTTCAAAAGAACCACTTGAACTTATTCTCGTTGTCACCTACGAAAATCGAACCAGAGACCCTAGGTTTACGGAACGAGTTCTCTAACCTCTACGCCACGAGGATTACTATGTACACTTATTAACAAAACATAATAATAAAAATCGCTAATAATATTATTCTCAAATTCATATGCGCTTTATTGATTTAATCGTTATGAATTGTATAAAAACATAAAGCAAGTTTCGAAACATTAAAATATTGTTACATGTACAAATAATTCTAAGAGCTACTGTCGCAATTATTTTCACAACAATGAAGACCATCAACAAAACGAATTTACTCGAAACCACGAGAACCCAACAAGCATGAACAACATCTGAAAGTGAGTCGCTGCTCCATTCATTCACTGCTGGAATGTTCCCGCTAATTCACCAATGTACGAGAACTGAGTTGAATGATTAGAGACCCTATATGAAGGTGAGCTGAATGAATGGGGAAATCATTCATTCGACCGCGATAAGAACTGCGATAGTGTGTGGGAAGCGATATTGTTCGAGTAATAGAAAAGTGCTTTTCGTAATAGTAAAGTGATTTAGAAGACAATTGCGATAAGACATTCATGGACAAGTGTTAGATTTTCAATAGTGAAAATTAAAATTAGTCAAAGTGTTAAATCGATTATTGTGCAGTTTTGTAACTTAAATTAAAAGACATTGCGTTTTCACTTTCCCGGAACATTAGAATTATTGGCCGCGAACCAAGAACACGCGACAATATTCAAAAATGCAATGGCCCATATAGCACTCTAAATTTCATTAATTTTAGTCATTAAAAACAATATCATATACTATCAAATAAAAATTATCAAAAACTACATATAACCAAAAAAAATACGCATTGCTCGTAGTGCAGTGGTTAGATTACTTGCTACATAAGCCAAAGGTCCCTGGTTCGAGTCCCATTGGTGGCAATGCGATTTGCTTTGAACGACCCTTCGGACGATATGCCGAAAAAGTGGAGCCAATCAATTATATTCCCTATCCACAAAAAAAGTGACAAGCTATAATGAGAAAATTATAATGGCATATTACTGCTTTTTATTTATTTATTTAT
Organism: Odontomyia ornata; assembly: GCA_963969285.1. Taxonomy (NCBI): domain Eukaryota; kingdom Metazoa; phylum Arthropoda; class Insecta; order Diptera; family Stratiomyidae; genus Odontomyia; species Odontomyia ornata. The sequence goes on from OZ017740.1 coordinate 129,111,099, forward strand.
TTATTCCATCTAGCAGACTGAATAATCGAATAACAAAATGGAACACAAAGAATAAATACAGCAATATTTAAATGAAAAAAAAAAAAAAATAAAATGACGATAATTGTCTATTAAATTAGTAGTGTCTCCTAGTTTTTTCGTAAATGCTATGTAAGAAGAGGGGAAAGGACCAAGCTCAAGATTATTATGATTTCGTACGGTTCTTAAAATTGGCGAAAGAAAATATAAATCAGTTGTAGGGTATGGGATAGCGAAAAAAGAGCTCATCCGAGATGAACGAAATGTTTGTCGGAAACGCAGCTCAAAAAAATAATTTAACAGGACATGATTTTAGCAGACTTTATACAAAAAACATTGGTCTAAATAAACTCGAGATATCAGAGATGGAAGAGATAGGAACGATAAATAACTTTCATAGGACTGATACGGCAAATTAAACTTAAGGAAAAGGAAACACGTAAAGTTTCTTTGGACAGTTTCTAAAGAAGACATGAGATAGGAGTATCAGGAGGACCGAACAGAACAGTATTCAACAAAGGGCGAACATGAAAAACAAATAGGCGGATAGAAGAAGAGATGCGATTAAATACATGTACATGCCTGAGGATAAACCCGGAAACTCTAGACGCCTTGGCAATTGCGTTTAAAATATGAACATATTTGAGTTTCGAGTCAAAAATTACTCCAAGGTCTTTATGACTGAAACTTCAGAGAGCAAAGTATCAATATATATATATATATATATATATATATATATATATATATATATATATATATATATATATATACAAATATATATATATATATATATATATATATATATATATATATATATATATATATATATATATATATATATATATAAACTGTGTCCAAATAATAAGGTGACATTTGAATTTAAACTGCGCGCGTCGATGGATTTGGAGAATTATTTTTTTTAGGTTGGTAGTACTGTCAGTGATATCTATGTCAAATTAACATGTCAAAATATTCATTAGTGATTGAGATACGCCTCGTTTTGTGAGCTGCTAAAAGTGACGTTTTCGTTTTTTGCGATGTCGAAATTTATATTTATATTTATTTATTTATTTCGGAAATCAACTTACAGACTAGTAGTCCAATTACAAGTCAATTAATATAATATATAAAAACAAACACACGAATTCAAAATATGGCAGAAATTAAAGAAAAAAGATCACAATACGATATTAAAAATTAAGATTTATAGGAATATTTATAAATTTGATTTTTTATTGAAGTTTTGGATACACCAAAAGATTGTGGTAGAGGACCAAGACTTTGCTGGTTGTGCATACGAGGTAAGCGTAGCAAAGCAGAGTGGAAGAAGGTGTTAGTACGTGCATACGGAACCTGAAATTGAAGCGAGGATCTATTAGAGCGAGCCGCGTCGAATGTATTCGTTTGCCTGCATACATTTTTAGGTAAAAGGCAATAATGAAGCTTGAACAAAAGACATTTGTCAAGGAAAGATCGTCTGGACTCAAGGGTAGGGAGGTTCAAAGTATGAAGTCGGTCGAATTTGCATTAAATTTTGTTTGCCGAATCAATTTTCTGCTGCTGATACGTTGAGGATGGTGTAGAAAGCCTTTGGTGATGAAACTATGTCTTAAAAAAATGTTTACATGTAGTATAGTGACTTCCAAGCCGGCCGTGAACGTTTCGAAGACAAAGAGTGCCCTGGGCGACCATCAACCTCTTCTCTTCTTCGATTATCGTGGTGTTGTGCATTATGAATTCCTTCCGCCGGGCCAAACAGTCACCAAAGAATATTATTTGAACCTTATGCGTGGTTTGCGTAACGCTATCCGCCTAAAAAGGCCGGGATTGTGGAAAGACAATTCTTGGTTTTTACAACACGATAATGCACCACCCCATACTGCACTCGTAATTCGTTATCATTTCGCCAAAAACTCAACCCATATCGTTCCGCAACCACCGCATTCACCCGATCTGGCGCCGCGCGACTTCTGGCTGTTGAGCAAGCTCAAAAGATCGCTCCGGGGACACCGTTTTGATACGATAGAGGAGATTCAAGCCACAGTGAAGACGGAACTGAAGGCCATCCCGGAAAGGACGCGTATGTCAAACACTAATGAATATTTTTACATGTAAATTTGGCATGGACGTCACTGACAGTACTACCAACCGAAAAAAAAGATAATAATTCTCCGAATCCTTCGACGGGCGCAGTTCGAATTCAAATGTCACCTTATTTTTTGGTCTCAGTAGTATATATAAAATTAATAGGAGAGTCCTTGAGAGACAAAGTCATTTTATGATATTTAGTAATTTTAAGACATAAATAGTTTGTTGCGCACCATTTATTTAGAGTTTTCAGATCACTACTCGAAATACTTTGAAGTCATCAGCATATAAGAGGCAAAAGGAATTAGTTACAACGGGGAGATCATTTATGAATAACAGAAACAGAAGAAGCCCAAGAATTGAACCTTGGGAAACACCAGATGCAGGATAAAAAGGACCGGACGTAGTACCAGAGAGACTTACTCGACAGGGACGACACGATAGATAAGATAACATCCAAGATAGAAAAATACTCGAGATATCAATAGCGTCAAGCTTACGAAGAAGATGAAAATGATTCACAGTGTCAAAGGCTTTGGAGAAATCTGTGAAGATCACATCAACTTGCAGTTGCTTATCCAAAGCTCTTGCAATACTATTTGTGAATTCCATTAAATTAGAGGTAGTGGAGTATCCTTTGAGAAAACCATGCTGCTCTGGAGCAATAATAGGAGCCAATGAGTTTGAGAGTCGATTATGAACCAGTCGTTGAAGTAACTTTGAAATGCAGGAAATTAAGGAAATAGGGCGATAATCGGAAACTCACGTAGGATCACCACTTTTGAAAATAGGCCCAATATTCGCTGTTTTCCAAGGGGTAGGGAAAGTACCAGTACTCAAACTTAGATTTTAGAGGAGAAATAAAGGAAAACTTAGCGATGAGGCTGACGACTTCACAAATATATTTGGCAAACCATCCGGATGTTAGGATCAAGAGCATTGATCAAAGATTCGACTTCAGATACATCTTTAAAAATATGAGAAATTGGGAAGGGAAGACCATTGGGTATGGCAACAGGATGCACAACAGCAACGGAAGGAGAAAAAGTCGAAGAGAAAAATAGGACAAATTAGTCAGTAACTTCTTGAGGAGAAAAAACTTCTGCACCATTCCAACGGACCTTACTAGGACTGAAAGAAGAGGATTCCAGCGAACTAATATAAGACCAAATAGACTTTGTCTTATTAGAACTTCAAGAAAAAATTTGTTTGATTTACCTTAATGACATTATTATTCTCTCGACATTACTTCAAGAGTATGGTGAAACTTGGAGGAAAGTTTAGAACAAACTTTGTGAAGCATGAACGACTCAATTTTGCAATACGCTGACGAATTACTATAGGGAAAATAAAAAAAAAACACTGAAAATAACCCTAGTAATGACATTAATAAATAGGCAACACCGAACATTTCAGATGCACACATTTGATGAAAATAATTTTCTAGATTAATTCAAGAATATCTCAACCCCCAACAAATTCAATATTATTCAATACCATCGAAGAAATTTTCAAAATACTATGGTTCTATTCCAAACTTCTTTCACAATTCCGAACTTTGAAGTTAATCAGATGAACAAGACAAATTGATCAATGAATACCATCTCAACAGCAGCCACCAAGGTATTAGCAAAATATTTTAATACTTTAAAAAAAACTGTTACTTTCTCCACCTAAAAGAAAAAAATATTTAGTCATTAGAAATTGAAATATGCCAAATTGCGAAATACAATAGATACTCATTAAAAAAATTTCAAAACTGCAACAGCCCTTGGAAACCCTTAGATAATATATATGCACACATCCTCACAATTATCAGCAGATAAATACTTACTATTATATAGCGCTTCTCGAAATTTGCAGCCACTCATACTTTACCGACGAAAAATAGTCTCAACATAGTTAAATTACGCAGACATTTTATAAGCTTTCATGGAATCTTAAATAAACTTATCGCGATCAAAGTATAAAACTTAAATCTTAAGGGTTTTACATTCAGGACATAACAATTTTATCTATTAATAAAATACAGAAATATTTGAGATATTGATTTCGGTCATATGACCACCACGAGCCCGTTTACAGCGGTCGATTCTTTGGATCCAATTGTCCATTACTCTGGTACACATTTCAACCGGAACGTTAGCAATTTCACGTTGGATGTTGTCTTTGAGCTCTAATAAAGTAGCTGGCTTTTTGGCATAGACCAGTGACTTGATATAGCGCCATAAAAAGAAACCCAGGCCATTTCTCGAGATAACATATTCACCAAATTTGCCTTTCAATAAATCGATTCATGTGCCTACTGCCACTGTTTCGTTAAAACCACATACCGTTGATGTCAAGTTCATCTAATTTTGGCGACAAATAATCTTCCAAAAAAGCACGATAGCGCTTTCTATTGACAATCATTTTCAACCATGAAAAAATACGGCCCAATCAAATCTCCAGCATGAAAACCACATCAAAAAGTATTATTTGCGGATGCAACGGTATCTCAAGAAGCACATGTGGGTACGTTGCGGATCATTAATGCATATTTTGCTTATTAAGAAAGCCATTGAGCCAGAAATGAGCTTCGTTGCTGAAGATGACTTTCCGATGAAATTCTTCTTTTCCTTCAAGCTTTGCTAGAGCCCAATTGGAGCAGTTCCGGCGTTTCGAATGATCAAGTGGCTTTATGTCTTGAGTTAATGATCTTGCAACTATGTAGGCCAAGATCTTTTCGCAAAATACGCCACAGTGCCGTTTGAGCGACGCCCAATTCTGGATAACGACGTGGAATCGACAGATTTGGGTCATTTTGACTAGATGCACTTACGGCTGTGATATTACATCTTTTTAGTACCGGACTGCCCAATAGTAAAAATTTGGCCTCGAATTTACCCACTATAGTACGCACAGCCTGTCGGGTGGGACGATTATTACGGCCGAAAATTGGAGTAAGTGCTCTTTAACATGAGACCACCGACTCAGAATTTCGGTAGTAATTTTTAATGATTTCCAAAAGTTGCTAGTTCGTAAACTTGACCATGATGAAAATTTTGACTTTAGCTAATGTTTTGAAATTGACAGTTCATTAAAATAGTTTAAGGGTGTGTTTATATAAAGATACAAAATTGTGATGTCCCTAATGGAAAATCCTATACAATATTCCATGATTTTTGCAAATATTACAACATGGAGGTTCATTTTACATTGTTTCAGTAAACAAATAGCAATTCTTATGTTAAAATAACGTATTCTACTCTAACAGGGACATTGCATAATCCTGGAAAATGGGACACTTATTGGTGTCAACCGTATACAGGACCACAAGAAGCGATCAACCTAATTTTGAATGTGTTGTTGCTATTGACGTCGAGGGAAGACAAATCAACGTTTTCACAGAAAATTTAAAGCCAGCCTTCGTTGTTGTCACCGCTGCTCAAGTAAAGTAAATTGCATGGGAACCTGCCACAACACGAACACCAATTATCAGGATTCCTCCTTTACACAACCGAGATTAGCAAAGAGACAAAGTTCTATATACATTTCACCCTTGGATAGTTCTAGGGACCAAATCAGGTAATTGTAGACAGGAACTATCATCTTTAACAAAAATCAGCATTTGGTCATAGTATAGTAGTCAGACTTTGAAACGCTTTGTCATACCTCGCTTATTTTAATATGAATGCTCCTTCAGGTATGTATGTATATAATTTTATCAAAAATAATCGACGTAAAAAAGTAAAATCAACTTCAACACCGGCGAAAAGCGAATACAATGTAATTAGTTTCTTCATATCACTAGCCAGAAATTCTAACTTGCTCTATTGTCTTCGTCAGCTCATTAAAATCATGTACTCATGCAGTAAAATCCCAGCTGATTGGTTTCTCGCCGCGGCACTCAGGTACATAAATGAAACAATTGAGAAAATGGGAAAGTTGAAGATGATTCCTGGAAAAGTTCGTGCTGAAGAGACGAAAAACCCAACGAGTAAATCAACATTTACATTATATTTTTTCAATCCTTTTCCCTCCCTCATCCATTTCCTAATTAGAATTCTGGTGAGAGCATTTCCATTGTCTTCAAGTGGTAACCATTGTTTTACCTGTAGTACGTGTATGGAAAAGCAATATTCGAAATTGTATTGTTTCAACATTGTGGCTAATTGTAATGCACAATCTGGAAAGGGAACATCAATCTGAATAAAAGTGCAAGTAAAATTAATAGATATATATAAAATTCTTTTTTTGGTGCTATGACGTTCGATTGGATTTGATTTATAGTATGCAGGTATGAGAGTTAAGATAGCAAATGATATCTTTTATTGTAAGTATTATGAATAAATGCTGGAAAATAAGTCCAAAAGATGTCCAGTACACCGCCGGTTCATCAGCATAAGAAAGTTTAAGGTGTTTCCTTAGTTGGTAGTCGAAAGCAGGGTTGTTGCGGATATTCACATCCGCAACTGCGGAACTTCCGCATTAATTTTGATATCTGCATTCGCATCCGCATCCGCAAATATCAATGCGGAGTTTTTGCGAATGCAGATGTTGTGCAAGTTGTGACAAGATATCAATGCGAATCTCCGATAATGGCATGAGCTATCGAATATTCGTAGAACAACTGGTAAGAATGTTCGGACAGAAAAGTTTGGTCCGTGTAGGAATTTAGACGTGTTACGCGTATTAAGTTGTGTATTGCGTCATTGGCAATTGAAGTTTTTCATCTAGGTGAAAATTTGTGAAGTTCAGAATGTCGCCAACAACGCGAAGGGAAATTTGGGCTTACTTTACGCCAGACAATCAAGATCGGGACAAATCGAAGTGACAAATATGTTTCAAAACGTATTCTCGTAAGGGCCGTACAACGACATCTTTGAAAAATCATTTGAAATCGATGCATCCCGAACAATTTAAGCTGTTTCAACAAAGTTCGAATGATAAAAAATTGCTGGAAAAAGAACAACAATCAGGTGAAATTTGGTTTATTCAGTTTTAATACAATTTCTATGACAGAAAACTTTCTATGTGCAGAAAACAAAACCAATACAACTGTGTTATTGCTCTACATTTTCCATTTCTTGCATTTGGAATGCAAATGCCTTTGAGATTTTGCTTTTCTGCACATAGTCATTTTGTAGTCATTTTTAGGGTTTTGTAAAAGAAAAATTTTACGATATCCCTATAGAAACCTGTCTGCCTGTCCGTCTGTCAATGCGTCACAGCAGCTTTTCTCAGAAACTGGAGAAGCTACAGCCACCAAATTTTGTGAACAGGTCATGAGTTTCTGGATAATGAAAGTTCCGTTGTGGAAAAAAATCTGATGATTTTGGGGGGTCTCCTCATACAAGAGTCCAATCCCCAAACATTTTTTTTGCCAAAGATAGTTGCGTTGGGTGTCAAATGAAAGGCCTTGATAAGATCTTTCGGTTCAGATCTTAAAATAGCAGTTATCAGTTTTACATTTTCCCCATTAAAATCGTATAGGTAAACTTAATTTCAATGAAACTTTACATTTGAGAAGCCATATAGTAGATTCTTATATTCTGTAAATTACATGAACATTCAAGGATATTTGCGGAAGTTATATCCATTTGAATTTTTCAAATTACAGCAATATCTTTCATCAATTCAGGCACTGCATTTCCCTTTCCAAAACAAGTTATGATATATTTGTTTAATCATTTTTTCCAGATTACGGTCCTTCTTTTCTTCAGAAGGCGAAAAAACAACTTTCTCTTGAGGAGGCAGTTCAAAGAGAAAATAAATGGGATTATAGCAATACAACATCACAAAAAATAGACAAACTAATAGGCGAAATGATTGCCCTCTAAAATTTGCCCTTTAACTTCGTGGAAGGCGTAGGATTCCGAAGGTTGCTACAAGAAATAGTACCAAAATACAACCTGAGAGGGCGCAATTTTTCACTGATTTTGTGTGTAAAGAGCTCTATGGAAAAGTAGCTAGTAAATTGAAAGAATTAATTAAAAATTTCGATTTCATGTCATTTACGAGCGATATTTGGACGGATCCAAGTTCTAGTGGTTCTTTGCTTAGTTTGACTGGCCACGGAATATCAGGACACTTTAAGCAAGTGTCAATTGTCCTGAATTGCGAGACTTTTGACGACCGCCATACTGGTAACATAATCGCTGAAAAATTCGAAAAAATGCTGCTGGAGTGGAATATTCCAAAAGAGCGAGTGCATTGCATTGTTCGTGACAAAAGCTCTAGTATGAAAAAAGCAATGAAATTAGCTGCATTGAACGACATCGATTGTACTGTTCATAAAATGCAATTAGCTATTCGCAGTTCTTGCTATCTCAAGAAAATATAAGAAACATCAAGCAAAAGTGCAAAAGAATTTCCGCTCACTTCAATCATTCAACGATTGCTCAAAAACAGCTGCAAAAGGTCTAAGACCGACTGAACCAACCCAACCTTAAAATTTTTCAAGATTGCGTAACGCGATGGAATAGTTTATTTTATATGTTCGAGCGATTTATAAGGGTGAAAGACGCATTAAGCCTTTACTTTAATGAGCACAGCATTAACATTGATCCCATCACGCCAGAAGATTGGAAAATTCTCGAGTGCTGTGTTGAATTGCTGAAACCTTTTGAGGAAGCCACACGGGAACTAAGCAGCTCTCAAACCCTTATATCATCAGTTATTCCAATAATTCAAATGCTCATAAAGAAACTCGATGACTTTTTGTCAAGATGGGAATATTTTTACGCAATTCAACATGCAATTATAACACTGAAAACAGAAATTTGTGCCAAGTTTTTTGGCTTGGAAGGGAACCATTATTTCCCATTTGAGTGAAAAACTCATACAAAAGAAGTTTGTATGACTTTTCCCTCAAATGAGAAATACAAACTTAACCGATTTATGCTATAGCGTTATGTAATAAAATCACATGACCTTATATCATAAAAGGGCACCCGAGCGGAAGGCCATTCTACCCGGCAAGAGCCCCTGTTAAACAAAGAAACGGAGGAGCGCGTCCGATGGCTAGCCCATGCTAGTGGAGGAGCCTGCCATCGATGCGGGTCCTATACCTGGTCAGGTAAATCAAAATGGAAAGGCCAAAAGGTATAGAGCTTAACAATTCATTTTATTCATTCTTTAAACTTCGAATACTTGAAAATTTACGTATAAAATGATGAATTAATGCAAATTACTTTAACATATTCTAAATCATGGTTTGTGTGTGTGTGTGCGAGTTGCGTAAATTTATTTACAATTTGCATAAGACATTATTAAATAAATAAATAATTTATTTTCAAAAATGAACTTGACAATTTTGCATGTTTTTTCATCATATTTATGTCTTTTTCTCCTTAAAGATATGTCATATAATATATTTTTAACACGAGAATCTCTTTTTAGGGGTAGTAAACACATATGGTTATATTCCTAATATGTATATTTATTTCAATATAACCGCAATAAGATTTCGAATAATTGTAATATTTTATATTCAGAAATAAAACATATATTGCAATCAAAATAGCTTATATAAAGCAAAGCCAAGATTTGGACTTGTCATTATATAACAAACGCTTGTTATAGAATATAATTCAGATTTATGCTAAGTTCCATCAGCATAAATAAAATTTATCTCATTAAATACAATTGATTTTTTTTCCTCACATATATGTATACATGTAAATCTATTTATAATCTCAGCAACGTCGCCATTATATAATTATTTATCCACTCATACCATTTCTGAAAGGTTATCCCTTAGCGGAAGAGTAAATGAGAATGTTGAGGTTCACAAAGAAGCTATTACACTTTGACTACATAAGTGAGCTGATTTTTACACTTGGAGATGCTTTACCGACTTTCAAATGTTTGAGATGATTTTTAGTTCTATATATTTTGGTGGAAAAGCAATGCGCACGTGGCAAACTGTGTAGTGAGTTAAAGTATCGGATTACAACATGACAAACCTACTCATTAAACAGAAAACTGGATGCCTCGACTCGAAACCAAACTCCTTAAGGTAAGCCGCAAAGTACTGACAAGCCGTTCCTATTTCTCTCATTTCCGCTGTCCTCAGCGGTGATTTGTTGGCGCGCCTTTGAACCTTTGATTGCTTTTTCGTTCAGTCGCCGGCGTAAAAATTATTATTTGACTACTTTATGTTCATCAAGTATTTACTGCGGTTTTTGCTTGCTCCAGTAATTGTAGATAATATATGTTTTGTTAATTTCTCCGCACTGAAGTCTTCAGCAGCAGCCAACGTATTTTATCAAAATGATCAATTAAAAAGCTATAAGTGTTTCAGTCCAGGCAGATCACATTATCGATCATAGAAAATTGTCAACTGAAATGTCAGCAAATTGTATTTTTGACAGTCGATTTCGTTTTTGTTTGCACCGCCTACTTAATTCACTATATCGGCGAGATTTTTTCATTCCGACGTGTTCGTACCTCTCAGAATGCCTCTCAGCCTGCAAACGTCTTTTTTATACATCAACTGTTCGATTTCGATCTCTAGCGCTTTTTGCCTCGCGATCCCGTTCCTATTGCGCCATTTTCTTCTGAAATTCTTTCTGTTTTATGAACGAACCTTATCGGTTCTGCAGAAATTGTTTATCTTGTCCTTCCAACACTTATTGATTCTACGTGTAACAGGAACAACCGTTGACGGCATTCTAATTATGACAATACATGATAATTAAATTGATGAAATGCTCATCGGAAGAGCTTTTGCGGGAAAACATGCGTTTGAAAATACGGCTCGAATGAGGAAAACAATTTTAAGATAATGAATGCAAACTACACTAAATTCGTATGAATGCATTTTATGATTATTTTACTTGAAATTTTAGTGGAAGAAAAGGAACACATTTTGTTGAAGTTGTGTTAATGGGTAGGTATTTTGGGGAAAAATTTGAATCTTCCAAACGAACACCATCACTGAACTGCTCGAAATACTATCAAGTAATCCACGACTTTATCAAAAGGAATTCGGAGGCAACCACAAATTAAACTTTGATTTGATTCCACGATTGGGTGCCGAGATCCTATATGCGGGACGGAAGGCAAATAGAGCCGCAAATTTTCACTTTCAAAGGGTGCTCCTGAACAAAAATCAATTTGTACCACTCCCATGTACGTTTTTTGGAATCTAATTTGATTTCGTTTCACTCCTATTCCCGACTTTACAACGCGGCCAAGTAAATATCGCAGTTCTTTTTCGCGCATTCTCCGTGGCGCGGTCCAAGCAAAACTCTCTGATGGGTCCCAAACTTGTATCTCTTTCGTCTCCCGTGTACACGGTAAATCCATCCGTTGCTCACTCAGCCTAGTTCGCTTGCCTTCGGAAATGTAATCAACCGTTGGGGTGCACTAAATCAATGTTCCCATGTTCAAAATTTTGATTTGCAGATTTAAAATGTTTCAAGAAAAATTAATTGAAGTAAAGAAAAATGAAAAAGACTTTAAATAGTATTAAAAGTTAAATCTCATGAAAAATATAATTAAAGGTAAACGTTTCAATTTAAAACAAAGGAAAATTGATATGAAATAACATTTAATAATAATAACAGTAATAAGAAAGAAAACCATTTTACAAATGACGATTATGAAGTAACCAAATATTTTTTTCTAAATCTGCAATTAAAATTTTGGGTAGGAGATAGGAAGGTTTTCGAGCAGTTTGCTTGTGTGACTGCTCGATTACTACACGGCCTATAAAGCGCAACAAACGGTGACTATTTCTGGATGTAATGGTATTTCGACAACTGCTTGTGAATTATTATCGCTTCATTTGTTGACGAGGCCATTTAACCAAAAGTGGGCTTCCTTACTGAACAAAACTTTCAAATGAAATTTTGGATCAATGGCAATCTTTCCTTCGGCTTATTCACCAAGTGTAATGCGGCGTGAAACTATTCATGATAAATTGCCAAACAGAACTAACCTCAAAACAACCGAAAACCTTCACACCATCTGTCACCAGAAACAGTATTGCTATTTTTAAGTTCTCCGCCTTTAAAAAACACCCTTTATAGTAATATTAATTTGCTCAAGCTGTTTCATCCTTAGCTACTTACTTTGCCCTTTTAAGAATTTATCTAAAAAATATTGTTAACACTGCAGATACGAAGGTTGTGGCTCTTGTTGATTTAATGTTGCTTGCATTTTTTTCCAGCTGCCAGTCTTGAAGCCCTTCAAACTGAAGTGAAAACTTTATTTTATTTCATTTGTTTTATCAGAAAACCTGGGTTGAATTCTTGAGAAGTTTAAATACAAAAAATATTTCTGATACCAGATTGCAGAGGAAATCTCTGAATATAGTTTATTGTTTACTTTTGTATTCTGTCAAGTTATATATTTGTGAACATGTGGGCGAAGACTCTGATTTTCCAATTTTTGATATGTTACTAATATTTACATTGAAGTTTCTTTATATAAAAATCCTCTTTAAGCGTTGAGGGCGCTCTTAAAACAAGCAAATTAAATTCTTGGAAGAATTTTGAGAGGTTTATGTATGGCTAAGAACGGAGCACCAAATGGTTTGAATTGCAAGCTTTTGCCAAGCGTTTTAGAAAATTTACCATGTCATGATCAGAACATAGACTTTGGGGAATTTTCCTGTAATTAGCAGGCAAAAATCTATTTTCTGTGATGAGCAGCTGTGTATCCCGAGTTATCAGCTGCATCATGCCACCCATATTGTACACAACATCCAGCTACTGAGGGTACAGAGTACGGTAGCGAAATCCCATTATTCATTGCCCCACCAATTTGAACGCCCAACAGTTGAATTTCGGGCTGATAGATATTCTCCCTTTTTGCTACATCCGAGGCAGAGCCGCAGTAATATCTTAATGATTAACTACATCATAACCATATTAACGCAATGCGACACTCATATACACAAGCAATTAATAGGTAATAACCCACTTCTGAATTGTTAAAAGCACGTACGTGGAAACAGTGAAAAACAAGTTCGGTAGACAGACCTACGCTCATTTCAGAAGGGTTTTGTACTCAACTTACAAATGCAGTAACCAGCAACAAATAAAATCAAGAAACATGTCAAAGACGATTTTATTGGAGAAAATGTGAAATTCGAGGATCATACTATTATTAACAAAGTTGAACAAATTTTGACTTCTGAGGTATTTGTTATTGTTAGACCCATAAATATCTCCCTTGATAATTTTTTCAGATTTTTTAGATCACAGGTGTCCATTCGCGAGGGAGGAAACGCATTTTTCATGTATGTATTCCCCCCCCCCCCCCCCTGTGCCCCCATTGAAGCAAAAACTGTCAGTTTAAGAACTATTTTGAAATGCTCCCATAAAGAACTTTCATTTGATATTCATACCCGCCACGTTTGATGAAATTTTTCTCAGGGGCCGCTCCCCTGTACTGTAATCATCGATTCATGGCCAATTTTTTCGAATCCTAGAATGGTTACAAAGCCCTTTTGGTAGGAGCTCTCTCCTGCCTCTTTGACTTGTTTCAGCTATGAGTATTAATTGTAGGTACTCATCTTCAGTCATTCATTAAATTCAATCAAGTGTTCAAAGCATGCACCTTAAACGTTGAATTTGGGGAAAAATAACTCAAAATTATTCAATCTTCGCACTTAAAACAGCCACCATCTTGTTTTACGATTACTGATACTACTAACTGAACCGATTCTCAAAGATATTCATGATACCTATCATTCCTGAAATTTTCTTGCAAATCCAAGCAAAACTGTAGTGTCAAAGTCGGTAAAAAGCGCACATTGTTCCATAGCCTATGTTTCCATAGTACTACAGCGCATATTGTTCCATAGTTATTCAGAAAATTCGTTAAATACCATTCAATCTTAATGAAAATTTTAGGACAGATCAATCTTATAAATAGTCATTTGTATATTGATTAAATTTAAGGGTACTGTTAAGATTTTATTCAAAAAAATGTAAAATCGATAAAGCATACTATTAGTAACAAAGTTGAATGAAATTCGACTTCTCATGTATTTGTTGTTGTTGTACTCATAAAGATCTACATTCATGATTTTTTCAGATTTTTCGGATGAAAGGTATTAATCGCGAGGGGGGGGGGGGGGGGGGGGTTACGCGAAAAGTTCGTACATTTTACCTTCCCCTGCCTCCCACGGTACCGAAACGGCAATTTTAGGACTTGATTTGAAAAGATCTCATTGAGATCTTTCCAACGACACCCTACTCGACTACCCTTAAACCTCGTTAAAAAAAATTTCCACCCCAAAATTTTCAAGAAGTCACCACTTCTGATCTTTCCACGAAGTTTTATGGCTGTAGCTTCTATAGTTTTGGAGAAAAAGTGCTGTGACATACAGACCCACGGACAGACAGACGGATACAGGTCGTGATTGCAATAGAGTTTCGTATTTTAGTACAAAACCCAAAAACGAAAGGTGGGGACGTCTTCACCTCCAAAGTCTTGTTCTACTTCTGAAGATTCGGAAAGCGAGATAGAAGTTGACTGTATTAGCAGCAGTAAGGATAAAGAAGATGAGATTTTCCCTGCCCTTTTACCACCAAAACTAGCTATGACATTTACAGATATGGCCACTACACCAAAACCAAAATTAACACTACTGAACACTTTAAATACACGAACCGCACCACAAACACAAGAACTAAAAACAGTACCAATCATTCTTCGAGAACCCTCAAAATGGTCCAAAACACTTGGTATTATTAAAACACTCTCATACTCATCCGTGAAAAGGTTCTTCTTTGTAGTACGAACTGAACGAACAACACGCACAAATCACAGACGAATGACAAAAGCACCAGCTGACAATGAAATACAATATCACCCCATAATACTTCCGGAGGATAGGTAGTTGCATGTTGTCATCAGGGACCTGTATGGCCTTTCAGTTGAAGATATCAAGGAAGACTTACAGTCTCAGGGCTTCAACCCAATTGAAGTTTACTACATCAAAATAAGCGGCGGCCTTTCTAGGGAAGTCAAGGTTCTGTTGCCAAAATCTGAAACTTGCATTTATTATATTAAATCTGTTTGCCATTTATGTGCATTTAGAGGCACACCGTCCTAGTACGGGCCAGGGTATGTGCTACAATTGCCAATAATTTGAACATTCTTCTAATCACTGTCATGCGCAGTCTCGATGCGTTAAATGCAATTCACTTCACCATTCCTCGGACTATCCAAAGAAAATTGAGGAGAAGCCAAAATGTGTCAACTATGGCGGAGAACATCCAGTAAGCTACGGGCTTTGTCCCACAAATCCAAAAAACGAGAGACGATCGTTCGCGTAGGTTGCTGCGGCACAACCCACACAACCAGCACAAAAACAAACAACTCCGACACAGGCACTTCCACACACACAAAATTAACCTCACAATATAGACTAAATGTTTGCCAAAATACAGACACAATTCTAAAACATGATGCAAAAGATGATGGCAAACATGATTCAAACAAGGTTCGCTGCATGTCAAAATGGCATCAACACTAAACAATAATGAGTTTATTGCACCACATTTCAATTTTGACGTGGAATGCGAATACCATGCTTCAGAATACTGGTGACCTACATTTGATCATAAGTTTGACATCGTAATGATTCAAGAAACCTTTCTAAAGTCTAGAAGATGATTTTGCATCCCTAACTACAGTATGTACAGAAATGACAGAATGACGGGTTATTTCATTAATACGTCTGCATTTTAAAAACTAGAGGCCACAGCAATCAAAGCGTGAGCTGATTTTCTGGAGTTTATTGTAATTTTTGCTTACAATCCTCCAGGAAATATAAATTTCTTAAATGATGTTAGAGCACTTGCTGCATTCGAAGGCCCTTTCTTCATCGCAGGAGATCTAATTGCCACACACCACCTTTGAGGAGCTGTGAGAAGCAATAAAGCTGGGACTGAGCCTAATACATTCATCACAGCCAACCATTTCAGCCTACAACAAGCCAACACATTATGGATCAAGAAATGGCTTTGCACTGGACATTGGAATATCACAAGATTCCATACAAAATGTTCAGTTAAACGTTCTTGACGAACTGTCTTCCGGCCATAAACCAGTTCTCTTCTTCGCAAAAAACTACTTCATTGATTCCTATGCAGGAAAAGAAAATTACAAACTGGAAAGCGGTTAAATTCACATTGGCCAATGAAACTAATTTTCAATCACCTGGAATGGCTGACGTCATCAACAATGTCATTGACAACGTAACTCAGAAAATATCAGGGACAAGAGGACCATACGGTCATAACTCCTAGAAAGGAAGCGAACCCCTATGAACTCCTTCAGAACATCACACAACTGATAAGGGGAATAAATCAAGTTTGAAGTAGAGCTAGGCATATAGGTGACCCTATGCTACACATAAACGCTACTCGGATGACAAATGAAATCCGTGATAAATTAAAGGTATTCCAAAACGAGCAATGGGAGAGCTTTTTTCAGAGTCTCGAGCCTGGGTGTGGTAGTTTCTGGAGAATGTCCAAATACTTTTTGTTAAACAGAAAAATTGTGGTACTGCCTATTCATGGTCCAAATGGTATGCAGTCCTACGATGTGGGTAAGGATGAAGCATTTGTAGATTCTCAGGAAATGCAGTTGGGCGAGAATTCTTTAGACGAGGAGGACTTTGAAACTGAGGAAATAGTTGAATCTCCTGTCAACAGACTTCAGATAGATAACATGCAACATAAAGACAGAATTTAACCAAGGGACTTAGATGAAATCAAAAACATTATACAGACACTCAATTAACATAAAGCAACTGGACATAACACTGTTACAAACACAATGATTTCTTGGCTTTTTCTTCTTCTTAGCATTACAGCCCCTTTTGGGCCTTCGCTTCCTGCGAGCAGCGCCTCCAACTGTCTCGGTCCGTTGACCGCGTCTTCCAATTCCGAATTCCGAGCGGCGATGAACTATCTACGTCGACCGAGTCAGACCAGCGTTTCCTCGGTTTCCCCACTGGCCGCCGGCCTTCAGTTCTCCCAACAAATACCTTTTCGGGTATCCGTTCTTCATCGAAACGATTCATGGAGCTGGACCATTCCAGCTTCCGCACTCTTACAATCGTTGAGACCTCCGGTTCTTCAAAAATTTCATACATCTCATGGTTGTATCGAATTCACCATTGGTCCCCATCTAGCTTTGCTCCGATTATTCGCCTCAGGACCCGTCGCTCAAAGGCGTTCAATATATTTGCGGATGCTTGGGTTAGAGTCCATGTTTCACAACCATAGCATAACACAGGTCTTATCACAGATTTGTATACTTGGAGCTTTGTTTTCCTGCGTATGCAGCTGGTCTTCAAGATCGTCAATGCTGAATAGGATATTTTATTTGCGAGCTGTATTCTTCCACGTATTTCATCTCTTTCATTACCCGTTTTCGTTATTTTGGCGCGTAAATACACAAATTCGCCAACATTCTCGATACTGTATTCGCCAAGTGTGATATTTCGTGTATTTGAGGTACTTTTCCTCGACTGCGTCATGAACTTTGTTTTATTTTCGTTGATTTTTAGCCCTACTAGTTTTGCTTCGCTGTCGAGTTTCAGGAAGAGTTCTTTGACAGTTGTTTATGACCGTGACAGAATGTTGATGTCATCCGCATAGGCCACTACTTGGCTGGACTTGTATAGTAATGTACCTCGCGTATTGACAGGTAGCTTCCGTATGACGTACTCCTGAGCCAAATTGAATAGCAATGGAGCCAGCCCATCTCATTGCTTTAGTCGGATATTTGTGTCAAAGGCATCGGTGAGTTGGTTATTGATGCGGACTTGGGAGATTGTCGACGTCATTGTCATTTTGGTAAGATGGACTAATTTGGCTGGGATGCCAAAACAAAGCATTATTTGGTACAGTACATTACGATCAATACTGTCGTATGTTTGCTTATAGTCAACGAAAATTTTTTGTACGTCTATGTTGAACTCCCAGCATTTTTCAAGTAACTGCTTGACTGTGAACAATTGGCCTGTTGTTGATCTACCTGCCATAAAACCACCTTGATACTCCCCAATAATACTGTTGGCGTATGATGCGATTTTATTTTCTAAGATTTTAGAAAATATTTTGTACGCTCCACTCTTTCGGCATATGTTCTTGTTGCCAAATGTACTGGGTGACATTGTGAATAGCTTGATGAACACTACTGCGACCATATTTGATGAGCTCCACTGGAATCGCATCAATGTCTGGCGCTTTATTATTCTTTTGGGCTTTGATGATGGAACAAGATATGTACTGGAGACCTTCCTACTCTGCCACTCAAAGTAAAACTATCACTCTATACTGATGATACTTGCAGATTTAATATTGCATGACAAGCAAGAGTAATCACCTCAAGCTTGCAACGATCAATAAATATTTTATTGGAATGCTTTCGACAATGGAAAATTCAGATTAATTCGAACAAAACCCAGGCACTATTTACCACAAGGAAATAACGGCAGACTCTACAGAGACTTATCGTTGATAACAAGATAGTTTACTGCACACCAACAGCAAAATACTTTGGGCATACATTCGACAAAATACTCACATGGAAACAATACATACAAAACAAATTAGGATACTGGATTGGACTTCTCTCCTCGTTATACCCTCTCATTAAATCCAAAAGACTAAGCCTTAAAAGTCAAATGCTCATATACAAACAGATTATACGACCGACGCTACTACACGGTAGTTCAGCTTTCTACCAGATGACAAAGACCAACAAAAAGCACTCCAGTCCTTCCAAAATAGAATTATTCGAGAGATTTTAAGAATTTCATGGTACTTTAGAAACACTGACATCTACAAGGACCTAATAAGTGAAACGGTTGAAAAATATGTACGTGACAACGCATTGCAACTCTTTGATACAGTTCACAATCATCCTGACAGCACCCTGGCATTTCTTCCAACTTTGCAAAACAGGGATGAATTAAGGTGCCCAATTATCCGCCAATAACGCTGTAAAAATTATTTCTTAAAATCATATAATAACTGTAACTGGCTCAGGAAGGTTGATGAGTACTGAAATACTCACAGATATGAGGGAGTTAAGGTGCTAAATCGCACTAACTCCACACCCCCACATTCCAAGAACAGTGGAAACAACCAAGCTCAAATATTTAATTCATTTATTGACTACTCGAAAGACAACTAGTAACCCGAGAGAAAAGTTCAACATTTATTCTAAGTAAAACGGTCGTACGTGACCAAAGTCTCGAATTAAAACTTTTGAACGGTTCTTTGTCACCCACTTTTTTCAGAGGTACTAATCATCAGCTCTTCTCACTTGCTTTAATCAATCTCTACGCTCTTATTTCGAGCTTCGCTATACTTCTACGTCTATAACAAATACAGGAGCCAAATGACACTAGTGCGGAGGTATAAATGCAGGTCGTATTCTTTTCGAATAGACCTCATACATATATTATATTATTAAGAGTTTTTAACTTCTCATTAGATAGAATAATTCAAACATTTTCATATTGGTTAAAATTTACTTATACGAGTTTCTTAGATCGACCATTGATGCTTCAGCTTATTTTTGCAGTGTTTACTTCTGCTTCATATGTGGAACTAAAAAACTGAATGTCAAAATATTGAAAGGCTCACCGAATTCATGACAATTGAAACTCCAAATCAGTTGGCCTTACCTGCAAAAAGGAAAAAGAAAGAGATTATCTTTAAATTGTAAATATTTTGTTGGTGTACGTTGTAATACAGACAGAAAATTTACTTAGTTCATTATCAATTTTCTTAGCAAACATTTGAATAAGATCAAGGCTTGTACACAATTCAATTTTAAGGCTTTGATCAAACTTCAATAATAAAGGTCACCGTTGATACCACCGGCCAAAAAGGCTAAATTATCGGAGGTACCTTTATTTTGGAAAATAAATAATAATTTGGTTTGCCACCACTTTGAAAGTCAAATACTTTTTAAGAAAATGTTCTGTTGTATAAATACTTCCAATGTAAGCTATTTCATAATTCATTCGTTTATTTTCTAAGCTAGCAATTGAGTGTCTCCATTGGAATTGTTGATAACTGGAGTTAAAATTTGGAGTAGATGATTTACAATCCACGTGTTTTCGCAGTTGCAGACTTTGCGATATGATTTTCAAGTAGTTTCAAAATAAAGATGTAGATTTTCGTTATTTCAGCAGTTCAATAAACTCTTCGATTCGATATATAGTCGATATACTCGTACAATAAACGGCTCAGTATGTTAAATTAAAAATTCTGGTCGAGATGAAAACTGAAGTCTCGACCACAGGATTTATGTGGAACCCATTCTGAATTACCCTCACCAGTCATTATGTGGACATCTTTCAAATTACGTTTGAGGTCTTTACTGGAAGACCACAGTGATTTCCGAAAAAAAAAAAATTTTCGCACTTTTGTGAATAAGTTTCATTCCCCAATTGTCCGCTAACCCCTAAAGACGGGATAGGTTTGTCACCACTTGGCAACCCTTAATTTATCCCCGGAACCACTGAGAAGCTTGGGCTCCCCGGAACGTACCACCTAAACTCGAAAGAAACCTGAATTGCCTCTGGCACAAAAAAAAAAGAAAACGGAACCTAAAACCACTGTGTCATACAAAGGAATCCAAAGCACTTTACACAAAAAAAATAAACTTTGACGCCTTAACATCTTAATCATTCCAAAAAACTCTTTCTTAATCCCTCCGAAAAACTCTCTCCACCTTACTGCAGAATTCACCTGTTCATACACATGCACAACCCTACTAATTCAATAAAAGATCCCAGCGGGCCCTGCACTCCTGCTGCGTTCTTGACGCGGTTAGTCGGTGCGACCACTCCAAGAATGATTACATCGGTTGACATTTTGAAAAATCTTCAACCGAAAGTTTAAAATAAATGACAAACTAGTGTATCAAAATCGTACGTTACTCACAACAACAATTGCTTGCAACAATAATTAGAACTATGAAGTTGGGAGCCCTCTTTTGATGGGAAATTAATGCGAATCGCCATATATTCTAACCATTGGTGATATATCGATCCCTCCACTGTTGCTGCCGTTAATGAATCCGATTGCCTTCCCTCAGGAGATTTGCGCGCTCAATTCTGCATCCCTATCACACGCTGCATCTTCACCTCCACTTTGCTAACCAGGAAAAGGGAGCGCTTCCACCATCACTCGTCCTTATCAAATTTTTGCCGCGATGGTTCTTTATCAACGGTGAGATCAAGTTCAAGGTGAAGCTATCATTAGCACCGCTGCTCAACTTTTAGCCTTAGTGATGGCACAAACTAAGATTCAGCGGCCGTATGCTTTCGCGCAGAAGCTTCTAAATGATAACAATGTTAAGTTTGTTTGGCTCGTCAGCTGATAAGTATAAACTACCGTTGGTTTCAATAGAACAGGAAATGCGCAAATTATCTTCTTGCATACCAGTCGTTACATTTTCCCTTTCAGTTTCACGAATAATGTTCAGTGGCTCTTCAGCAATCTCCCAAATTTGTGGTTCTACATGTGTAGAAGCTTCACCCTGCGATGATAGGAATATTTGTAAGGCTATCGTCGCCTCTAAGTTCACAGGTAGATTAGCATCGTTGAGTCGAGCGTTTGATATTAGATGCGTCATTTCGGGTACTTCACGATGAGCAATCTGGCGATAAATTTCGATCTAGTTAGAAAACATTTCTTTTAATTGTTGACTTTAGTGGGAGTGAGTGCTGTGTAGAGACATAGTAAAATTTCAGAATTTGTTTTTGCCATAGAATACTCTGACCCGATGGTTCGTTTATTAAGTGTATCAGTAAATTATAAATAAGTGGTAAAAGAAGATTCATTGTTTCAATTAATTGTGGTCGTGCTTTAGACTTTTTGTACTCGTAAATCTTAACCAGTTGGTACATTGTTATGGAAGCTCCATTCTAATCATTCACCTCTGAATGTTGTAAAAATATACAGATTTCATCCACTATCTGGGACCAACGTCCAGCACCATCATATTCGATTATATGAAATACACCAACTGATAGTTGAAGCCTAAAAGATCATTCATCACTACATTTACGATTCGTTGTTCAATCTTGTCTGTATATCGAATGTATCGTTGCTTCTTCGACTTCTCATTTCACGTTCAGGTGAGGTTCGTCGTTCTTTCCAGTCTGCAAGCGATCTAAAACCAAAAATCTCCACTGGGAATGATTAAAGTGTCACACACGCATAGGAAATTGTTCTAAAGCGCACTTTTTAACATCGAAATTAGAAAATTTTGTCGAATAAAGCCGCGGCGGCGATCCCGATTGGATAAGTGTTATGCGATGATGCATTCCAGTAGTGAGGTATCGGCTGTTTCTTGTCCAGGCATCCTGGTCCTACTTAACTCTAAGTCTTTGAGCAAAAATCTACTTTACTTATTTACTGTTCTTACTATTTTGAAGTTTAATACTTTTCCAAGAAGGGAAAATAAAGAAATAAAATTACAATAATAATCCTGACCAGCTATTCACCTCATGGAATAGTATATGAAAACGTGTCATATGTGCTTGATGTTAACGCCGAGGTGCTAGAGATCCTTGTCAGCCTTGACAAGCTTTTACAAGAAAGTTGTCAACCTACGTACTCCTACGTCCACCCACTCTCAACAAAGCCAAGGATCCACAAGTTATGCCTGATCTAGTGATGCCTGATCTTATCAAATCTGAAGAGTCCTTAGGATCTTACAGCCAACGAGCGAGCACGATTGACAGTATGGACCAGTATCGTTCTCTCTATCATTATCTGTTTAAGTATCGTCTCTGGATGCTTCCTTCTGGTTCGGCGCCGTTTTGCTGCAGCAGCAATCACAACAAACCCACATCGATCAACACTAATTAAAAACCTCAAAAGGTTCTTGGTGCGCGGCAATGTTAAAACTACCTAATAAATTCCTATAATGTTAAAATCCATATCATAAAATCAAACCATAAAAATTCCTTCAATCCTTCATTCAATATCACGCACAACTAAATTCATTCGCCCATGCATATAATAGCATACGCATCATAAAAATTATTATGTAATTGTGAACCCGAATTATTCACACAACTCAAGCTAATCACCTATGTAAGCAAAATTATGCAAATATATAGAATACCCTATTTGTAGTAGCTAAGTTAATGAACTTTTTAATGTAAGCAAATTCCATAATTGTATCAAAAGTAATTGAACTGTGTTGTCAACAAAATCGAGTATGCATTCCAAGGAACTTAAAATCAATGAACATTGTAAGCAAGCAATTTTTGTCAATTTGTATTGTTAGCAATTTTTTTAAATCTAAACGAAAAACTCAAAGAATAAATCATCACTTTGTAATCGATCTACAATATTGGCATTTCAGTCTTACAATTTGAGCTTAATTCAAGATCTGAGAGAGTTTCTCAAAGGAAATAAATAATAAAAAAAATTAAAGTATAATGTTTCATTGAGGAAAGGTGTAAAAAATATTTCATTAACGATATTCGATTATCCAATTTACAAATGTGGCAACACTCAAGCGATCGCAGCGCATCTGCTGGTGAGATGTAGCGACTTCAGTCGCTTAGTGGATATAATGAATTTGACGTTTCCTGTCAATCAAGCGATCACTTGAATTTGTAACCTCCATGAAGTAAAACGCGTAAGTATGTAACTTACGACAGGTTAATTTCAGTTCATATTTTTGTTTGCTTATAAAGTTATTATTTATTTTTCAACTTGTCCTTTCCGTCTCGTATGGGGGAATGAGCATCGCATATAGCTAAACCCCACAGTGGTGAACCTTAACGCGCGAAAAAGGAAAAAGGCAATATAACTTATAGTGACGCCAAACACAAATAGTGACGCCATTTTTAATATTTCAACAAACTTTAATAGCATCTACGCCTCCTGACACACCGGAATGGATAAAAGAAAGCCCCGCACGAATTGAAATCTACATGCAAATTTACCTGGGCTTTTGTTGTAGCTGACGTCACACAAGCAATCCTAGGAGCTGATTTTTCGCAGCATCACAGCCTGGTAATCAACTTAAAAGCTAGAAAGCTAGTGGATACTCATACAAATCTAAAGATTTTTGCATCAGTAGCCACAACGAAAGTGCCAGCAATCTACACGTATGACATAACTGATGAATATCATCAACTTTTGGCAGAGTATGACCAAATAACACGGTTTAATGTACAAAAAGCTGTGCCGCATTCAATCCAGCATCATATTACAACACAAAGTTCACCGGTCGCAGAACGTGCGGGAAAGGAGTTTGATTTTATGTTGGGAAGGAACATACGTCAACCATCTGACAGTGAATGGGTCTCGCCCTTGCATCTAGTCCGGAAGAAAACGGGCGAATAGTGGCCTTGCGGGGATTATCATCATCCGAATAGTATCACCATCTCTGACCGATACACTTTTCCCCATTTGAGCGATTTCACTACCCAGTTAGTTGGCTGCACAATTTCTTCAACGCTGGATCTGAATCGAGCCTACCATCAAATCCACATTGCTCCTGAGGATCGGAAAAAAACAGGCGTTATCACCCCGTTCGGGCTGTTTGAATTCAAAGTGATGACTTTCGGCCTCTGTAATGCGGCGCAAACGTTTCAACGTTTAATGAATACTGTTCTTCACGGATTGGATTTTTGCCACTGTTACTTAGACAACATTCTCATCGCCTCCAAAGATTCTCAGCAACATCACAATTATTTAAAAGCCGTTTTTGGACGTCTCCAAAAATATGGTTAATCAATAATGTTGCAAAATGCGTTTTTGGACAGCAAGAGCTACAATATTTGCGATTCAATGTCAATGTACAAGGAATTACACCTCCACAGGATAGAATTGAAGCTCCAACTAAGCTTGAAAAACCAAAAACTGTCGAACAACTACGTCGCTTTATTGGCACAATCAACTTCTACCGAAGCTGTTTACCGCATGCGGCTCATATGCAAGCACCGCTCCTTGACCTTATAAAGGGAGCGCGGAAGCGTGACAAACGACCAATGTAATGGACCCCGGAAGCGAAAAAAGCATTTGAAAAATGCATAGAACTTGTGGCAAATGCAGTTTTACTTGCACATCCTGACGGAAACGTTCCACTTACTCTTTATTGTGATACCTCAGACGTGGCTACTGGAGCAGTTTTTGAGCGGGAAGCCAACGGAAAATGAATGTCACTAGACTTTTTTTCACGCAAATTCGACCGAACGCAAAAGCGATATAGTGCATACGACCGCGAACTTCTTGCGGTGTTTCAAGCAGTTAAATTTTTTCGTCATTTCGTTGAAGGCCGTAATTTTCACCGACCATAAGCCGCTTATGTATGCATTTCTACAACAATCCAACAAAGCTTCACCTCGTCAATGTGACAATTAGATTTCATATGACAATATACAACAAAATAGTTGCATGTTAAGGGCAAAAATAACATCGTAGCCGATACGCTATCGCATATCGAAAAAATAACTATACCATCGACATTCGATTTGCAAGAACTCGCAGATCAGCAAGCTACACAACAAAGAATTGCAGCATTTTTTAAAGGAGCCATCATCTTTATCATTGCAACTAACCCCCGTGCCGATTGGAAATTGTGTAACGCCTGTCTCCTGTGACGTAAAAACATGAAGTAAAACGCGTAATCATGTAACTTTTGACATGCGCATTTAGCTAAACCCCACACTACTGTGGCGATCATAAAAACTATTTCCATCACTGAGTGGCGCTGACATCATCTCGAGGAAGTTTGACTTTACACATCTCGCAACCAATCAGCTAGCAACAAGAAGACTTTTCATCAGCTGTTCTCTTTGGTTTTTGATCGCAAAGCAGACAAGTTTAGTTTCATTTAACGAACTGCGATATGTTTAGATTTTTGCAATAAATTGTTATATACCACATTAAGTGAATTTAACGATTGCATTATGCACGTCTTAATCCACGGGGTTCAAGGCGGCTACAACTGGTGACCCTATCATCGACGTGAGCCCCGGTTAGGGGAGCACCCATTAAAATGTTTGTTCAACATACACAACCGCCGGCAAGGCGCGACAACAACACGTTGCTCGACATGAAATATGAACCAAGCAAGGACATGATATCTTCACCTAAATTGTTGCCACCGGTTGATGCAGCAACAAACTTTCCACCGTCTGAGGAAATTGCTTCTGTCAAAGACGTGAAATTGCCACCATTTTGGTGAAGCGAACCGACGCTTTACGCGGGCGGTGCCTAATTTTTCACCAATAAAATAACGTCTGACAACGCTTTTTATTACACGATTATCGCTGCTTTGGACATCGATATCCTGCAGCTAGTATCTGACATTATCCGTTCGCCACCAGTCACGAACAAATACGGTACGCTTAAACGGCATCTTGTCACCAGATTCTCTAAATATAAGGGGCTACTGCTAAGCCGGTTGCTCACAGGAGCCGGCCTCGACGGAAAACAACCGTCACAACTACTTCGAGAAATGCAAAATTTCGCACCTTTGGATTTGTCTGAGGACATCCTCAAAACAATGTGGATGAAACGACTACCAGTGCGCGTCAGGTGCATTCTGGCTGCTAGCGAGCATTCCGAACTCAACAAACTCGCAAAAATAGCAGACCGCATAGTGGAAAACAGTGTTCTAGCTTACGTATTGGCTGCAGCGGCCACTCCACCACAGGTAGGTGCGCCTGATACGTCAGAACTCAACAAACGGCTTGAAAAAGTCGAGGATCAGCTTAATAACGTTGTCTTTCAGATGACCAAATCAACAAACAATTTCAGCCCCTCTGATTTGCACGGTTCAACAGGTGGTGCAAGAGGCCACCGGACTTCAACTAACAACGAGGCTTGCTATTACCATAAAAGATTTGGCGTAAAAGCGAAGCGGTGCTCGGAGCCTTGCTCATTTTCAAGCAAATCAGCATCAGGAAAACTGAGACAGTTGCCTTCCATCACCGAAGTGGTAGACAACATAGATAAAATTTCGGAATTTAGAGTACACATAGCCGCTCAGCAGTCACATTTAAATTTTCTAATCGACTCCAGATCGCCCATCTCGATTCTGCCTAAACGCTTCGCTCAACTTCAACAGCCGCAAATGCTAACATTATATGCTGCCAGCAACACCACAATTGCCCACGTATGGTAAATGACTCTTGAAGATACACTTAGGTTTCAAGCGTCTATTTGCATGGAATTTTATGGTAGCAAATGTCTCTACACCAATTATCGGGACGGACTTCTTAACACATTACGGGCTTTTGATCGATTTAAAAAACAGAAGGCTATTAGATGACAATTCTATCTGCTCCAGCTCGGGACAAATCACGCTGGTTAATGTTTTCGGGGTGTCCACAACACAAACAAAGCAACCACAACGGCAACTATAATTCAGCCTACGACTCACGACACGTCCTCAACAACAACAACAATACATACATCAGCACCAAGTGGCACATTTCATCGAAACAACTGGACCACCAGTTTTTCAACAGCCTCGACGTCTGACAGCCGAAAAACTGAAAGCAGCACGAGCAGAATTTGATCGCATGCTTAAAATGGGTATTTCCCGTACATCGAGAAGTCCTTGGGCGAGTCCCATCCATATGGTGGCCGAAAAATCTGCGGGCTGGCGAGCTTGCGGCGACTATCGCAAACTTAAAGCTCAGACAGTACCGGATCGATATCCAATTGCACATATCCACGACGTGGCTGACCGGCTTCTCGGTAAAACTATATTTTCGAAGTTGGACCTAGAGCGCGCTTACCATCAGATCCCGATGTCCGAAGTCGACATAAAAAAGGCAACCGTGACAACACCATTCAGGTTGTTTGAATATTTGGTCATGCCTTTCGGTCTTAGAAATGCCACACAAACTTTTCAACGGCACATGGACAACATCCTCTTCGGACTAGAACTCGTCTTCTGCTATATAGACGATATCATCATCATGTCAGACACTGCTGACCAACATCAAGAACATCTCAACATTGACCGTCAACAACTTGAGCAACATAACTTGCACATTAACATTGATAAGTGTGCTTTCGGTCAAACGGATATAGAGTATTTGGGCTACACGATCAACAAAAACGGTTCACAACTCACACAAGAGCGAATCACTGCACTGCTTAACTTCAAGCAACCTGAGACCATCGTCGAGCTGCATCGATATCTTGGAGCCTGCAACTTCTGCAGACGTTGTCTTAAACACTCAGCCCACCATCAGACATTGTTGAACGCTTTCTTAAGCAGCAGTAAGAGAAACGATAATCACAAAGTTCCTAGGCCACCACAAACGGAATAAGATTTCCAAATGTGCGAACGCGACCTTGCAGCTGCAGCCTTACTCGTCCATCCGGATCACAAGGCACAACTTCAGCTTGTCACAGACACATCTGAAATTGCTATTGGAGCAGCCTTGGAACAGCACGCTGACGAACACTGGCATCCACTCGGCTTCTTCTCTCGTAAGCTGAGCCCAACGTATGATCACGAACTACTAGCTATTTATGCCACAATCCAGTTTTTTAGGTATATTCTGGAGAGTCGTCATTTTGTTATCAAAACCGACCACAAGTCTTTAATCTACGCATTCGCTCAAAGTCTTCACAAAAAAATTCCGAGACAATTGAGACAGTTGGACTTCATCTCTCAGTTTACGATGGAGAAAGTCCACATCTCTAGCTCGGAGAACGTGGTAGCCGATGCCCTTTCCAGAATTAATACGATCAACATGCCATTCACCTTAGACCCAACTCAACTATCCGGGGCTCAACAAGAAGACGACGAAAAGCTGTCAATCGGTACTGCAACAGTTTACTGCGATAATTCAACGGGACACATTCGTCCTTACGTCCCATCGGAACTTCGTCAACATGTTTTTGCTTCAATTCACGGACTCGCTCACCCTTCACCCACCCTTCACCAACTGCGCTAAAAGTACGTATGGTCCAGCATTCAGAAGGGTACAATACGATGGACCCGCAACTGCATCTCTTGTCAACGCTCGAAAATCCAGTGACACAACAGGAACCAGACCATCTCAATAAACGTACCGAACAAAAGATTCGATCATGTACACATCGCTATCGTCATTCTGCCATTGGTGAGCGGGTATCGATACTGTCTTACCATGGTAGACAGGTTTTCATGGTGGCCAGAAGCAGTCCCCATACAAGACATGACTGCGGACACTGTCGCCAACGCTTTTTAACACCTGGGTTGCGCGTTTTGGAACTCCCAAAACGTTGACAACCGACCAAACTGCTCAATTTGAGAGCGCACTTTTTAGCCCTTATCAATCTGACCAGAACGAAATGAACTAGAACAACACCCTATCATCCTGCATCCAATGGTGCGATTGAGCAATGGCACCAAACCTTCAAATTAGCTCTTACTATATATGCAGTCAACCAACATCCTGCATAGAACTACTTCCAACTGTTCTACTAGGATTGCGAACGTCACTCAAGGAGGACTTCGGAGCTTCACCCGCCGAATTACTTTACGGCGAATAGCTACGTGTTCCGGGTGATTTTTTAACCAGCGAAGACATGCTGGAATGTGGGGTGGTATGGAGTTAGTGCGATTTAGCACCTTAACTCCCTCACAGCCGATCCTACCTTTTTGTGAAGAAATTTCGCGAGCACATGCGACTCCTTCGACCAACACCAATAGCTCACCACATAAAAAGAAGCCTTTTTCAATACAAGGATCTCTACACTTGCACTCATGTCTTCCTGCGAGTTGATGCAGTCAGACAGCCATTGGCGCAACCCTACACAGGACCACACGAGGTGGTTAAACGCATCAACGATCACGTCTTCATTATCAAGATAAAGGGACAAGATGCGACCGTCTCAACCAAACGACTCAAACCAGCGTATACTACTAAAGATGACAACGAACAACACCATGACATTTCCCTCAGAACGTACAGTCGTACATCAAAGCCAACATCAACTTGACGTCGATTCTGGAAAGGGGGTACTGTGGCGATCATAAAAACTATTTCCACTACTGAGTGGCGCTGACATCATCTCGAGGAAGTTTGACTTTACACATCTGGAAACCAATCAGCTAGCAACAAGAAGACTTATCATCAGCTGTTTGTTTTTGGCTTTTGGTCGCGAAGCAGACAAGTTTAGTTTCAGTTAACTAAATGTGATATATTTAGATTTTTGCAATAAATTGTTATTTACCACATAAAGTGAGTTTAACGATTGCATGGTGCACGTCTTAATCCACGGGATTCAAGGCGGCTACACTACGATATATTGTGTTGCTGTCTATTGGACAACATCAATGATACGCACTAAAATCACTAAATACTTAGGCAGACATACAGTCATGTTATTTGCAGCTTTAAGCTGAATCGCATGATCTGTAATCGACGGTATATTTGTTCTAAATAAATGCAGTTTATTCCCACTTGTGCCCAGTTTGCGTAACTCTAAGCATTCTGATAACGCTGCCAACAATGAAAACCCTTCTGACAGGAGCATAATTCTATCTACTCATATTGTTTATTTACCTTGATTATTTTTCTTAGTTATCGTCATTCTTTCGAGATACTAATTCGATTTTTAAGAGGCACAATTTTGTCCATTACCACCCAAATATGTATGCAACTTTCACCGTATTTTAGAAAAATGCGATGTTAACCGACTGAGAATGTACGTTACCTTGCTATAGTAGATAATGAAGGGAAATTATATAAATTACTAAACGTGCTATTACCGTCTAAAATTATATATTATTCTACCTTTGACGCAGCTACCAGCAATCAGTGATACAATTTTATTAATTGAATTTCTGTTCACTGGTTTTGCGCGTACAACATATTGAGAAATCAATAGACTCATTACTTGAGTAAATGAAAGAAGGGATTCATAGTACGTGGATAAAATTATTTTACGTTAATAATTATGCTTATCGTCAGAAAGTGTGAGAATGAAAATACTCAATATTTTACTTTCAGGAGAATTCCGGATATATCGTGGAACATAATAATATAATATTATATACAAGTTTCACTTCATTTGGAACTATAAAGGCTACCAAACTTAAATGCCTGGCTTTCACTGGATATACAATACATATTTATTTCTAAAAAAAAAAATACTTGACATAATTTATTACACAAATATGTTATGCCATTTGTTTGACTTGATAAATTTATTCTAACCGAGAACGTTCAATACCACAAAGTGTGCGGGCAATACATAAAAATATTTAAACCGATACTCTCATTTCCCAGAGGATATTCTTAAGAATCCATTACGGCGCTGGAACATCCTTTTCTTATTTCCTTCTTGAACCAGACGTGCGCATATCCTTGGATCACGGAATTATGCAGAAAACTTAAAATCACCATCCCACACATGAAAGTCCGTATACCGAGTCCCAGGATAATACCCAACTTGATATTTTTCAACCGATTATCTCTCTCCATAAATCAAGATACTTATTCAACACGTAGACCCTCTGTAACCCTTCAATTACTTGAATCATCTCGATAAGATGAAAGGACATAAATCGGAGGACAAACCGAAAACCCAACTAACTCAATAAATCAGTATCCGGCTGAGTAACTCATTCATTCACCGGACAAGTGGGTAACAAAACGAACGTATATAGAGTATAGATATATTCGAAGTTGTGGCGATGGTACTGGTGTTGATTGTCCATTCCATTTCGAAATTTTCGATTACCAGTTTATCCCCAATGTTATGTTTGCTCAAGGATATGATTTGGATTTCCTATCTCCATATTTCAAGACCGGGTAGCAGACGGTTAGACAATATTGGTCAAAATGGTGTCGCACGGAGAAGGGGCTTAAAATGACAATGCATATAAATCAATGAATTGCAATAATAACTGGACCCTATTACACAATTGCGATGATCGATTCAGAGTAGAGTATTGGTAATAAATTCTATGCAACACATGGCCAATAAACATGTGTGCAATTCCATTTGTGGTGAATCATGCATATTTAAATAGATATGTTAGCAGATTTATTGGAATTCAGTATCGGATATAAAGGTAACTGCATGATAATTGGACTAATTTTTAAAAGGACCTTTGGCTTAGCGTAATTTAGTAATTATTTTTCAAGAAATTTTGATAGTTGTATCCGAGGTTAGTAATCAATCGGAGTGATTATAAAGGCTTCACAGTTGCATGGTTATCATAGTGAACAGGCAAAAGAAATGATTGCTTCCTAAAGAATGTGCAAATATGTATGCATCCTTACCTATATATAGTGGTTGGGTTTAATATTTCTTTTTGGGGTTTTGTAAAATAATTTTACAAAGCCCTACTAAAATCGCGAACTGTCTGTCCATCCGTCCGTCCGTGTGTCACAGCGATTTTCTTCGCAAACCAT
Organism: Odontomyia ornata; assembly: GCA_963969285.1. NCBI lineage: Eukaryota > Metazoa > Arthropoda > Insecta > Diptera > Stratiomyidae > Odontomyia > Odontomyia ornata. The sequence goes on from OZ017740.1 coordinate 129,143,587, forward strand.
GTAAGCTAGACTAGTGATGTAACGAATGCTGCATTTTTCACATTCGCGAAAGCGAATGTTTATTTCCAATATTCGCGAATGCGAATGATGACTTTCAAATAAAGCGCGAATTAAGTCTTATAGACTTTAAGTTCAGAAAAAAAATAAATTAAACAAGATTTTTACACTTTAAAACACGTCTTGACTTTATTCCGCTTCAAATCTAACTGGACTAGAATAACAATTCATTAAAATTTCATTTCTTGTGTTTTTACAAAAATGCAAGTTTGCAGGAACGTGTAAATTGTAATGTGAACATGTGAACTGGAAAGTATGATCTTTGATATATGCGAAATTTAAAACTTCAAAGTGAGTGCAAAGAACAATTTATGAGAATTTAAATTTAAGTAAAATGATGATCTATGCTGTCTGGGTCGGATGTGGGGTTGTTAGCCGGTATGCTGTTCTGAACATGTAACTCCTCCCCCCTTAGATAATGTCGATGGCCAAAGGAACTGGATCCTTGCAGGTTCGTTGGCAGGAGCTATGACTGAGGGAATATCCTGTTGCATGTGGTGCCTGTTACATAGCTGACGAAGTAGTGCCCATGTAATGATGACAATAATAATTAAGCTCGAGATGATGGTAAGTGCAGTGTAAAATGCCTTCGGCTCGATATAGTTTTCGATAATGGTGGGACTCTTCCGGATGAATTGGTACTTTTTCAACTCATCGAGTTGGATGCTGCGGGTACTGCTTGATGTGAAGTTTACCTCGGAGAACAGGGTTGGGATCATGTGGATTTCATCCCAATAGGTTTGTTGTTTAGCTGTGTAATTTATGCCATTTTATGAAATGATTTTTTTATTTCAGATTCTAAAAGTTCTAATCAAGACCTTACATTTGATACCACACTCGACTACCATTGATGAAAAAAAATTTTTAAGGGCCAATTCGTTATTAGGGGGGACCCCCCTTAAACATTTTTCAAATTTTTGTTAAGGCCTTAACTTTTGAGAGACCATCATTTTTGAAGTTTGAGCATTCTAGCTTCGATAGTTTCTGAGGAAATTAGCTGTGACGCACGGACAGACGGACGGACGGTCAGACGGACAGACAGGTCGCGAAACTAGTAGGGGTTTGTGTTTGTTTTTTACAAAGACCTAAAAGAATGCGAGAAACTGAGCCAATATCGTAAATTGTGTCCGCCAATGACTGTTGATGAACTATTATTCCGCTATCCACATATTGTGTGCAACTGTTGCGCTTTTTAGCAGTTATTTATAATTCTGTCATCGAGATTGTGTTTGATAGTTACGCGATTATATGAACTTGACGGCACTCATCTAAGTGACCAAGACCTTACTTTGCGCCGGTGTGAGGACGCAAAATTATTTACCAACTATTGAAAATAAGATAGAAGCTATTGCTGTGCTGATGCTGTTACAGCGGCAACAAGGGCAACAACAAGAACAACGAAGGGTGAATCTGTAGAAATCGTCTTCCAACCACAGAAATCACCGAAATGCCACCATTAGCGTAGCTAATGGTAGCATTCTGAGGCCGGCTAGCACTCAGTCGTGTCGCGGGTTTTCCGGGACACCCTCTGCTCGTGCTGAGCCACTCTACGCATAAAAAACTAACACGAAGCGAAAAGGACGGGAAAGTAGGAGGTCATTTCAAGAAATGAAATAATATTGCTTTAACACTTCATAGTTTATATTTTTTTACCAATTTGTTTACAATATTACAATTTACTAAATAGAAATAATAAATAAAAAAATTTAATTCAATAAGCCCCCTTTTTCAAACAAATCTTAATCGAATAAAAAAATATTATTAATTGAAAATTTACCTCCAATCAAATATTACTCTAAGAATTTACACAAAAAAAAAATAATTAAGGGATTCAGGTTGCCGTATAGTGAGAAAAAAAACAAGGACTATAAAATATATTACTCACCCTTTTTTTACGGCTGCGGAGCGATCTGCAACTGAAAGAGGAACGGGGCAACTGCAAAAATTGGAAAACTTAATAAATTGATTTACTTTTTTTATATTATTGTTTATCGTTTATGAACGTTTGAGCACGAGTTGTTTTAATTCTTAAACTTTCAGAGTATTCCCGAGTAGATGTGCGCTGTTGTCACTCGAAGAAGGGGCATCACCCAAGTTATTCACAATAATTACTGATAGTCAAAAGTAAAAAAAAAAGAATCTCCTCGTTAACGTCTTCACACATTTTCTGACCACATCTTGCTAATCTTATACGAATTCATTAGTTATTAACAATTGACACTTGAATCGCAAACTTACGCTCCACGAATTCACTTCTGGCACAATGAATTATACTTCGTCTGCACGTACTTTGTTTCATATTCGCGCCCGCCAATCACTCTTACCATTAATACTCTTCCAGTCACTTTTCCGCTTTGACACCACCAAAACCAAGCACAGTTTTCTTTGTTTTTCTGCAGAGCCACTCGTGAATCGTTCTCTTAATTTAATACCGTCTCCTTTTTTTCAATTCTCAACTGACCAACAACCTTTTCCTTTTTCCCTCCTTAAAATCTCAATTGAAACCATTGCCCCCGAATTTTAACTCCCGAAATTATTCCGACAAAACGCAAAAACTCACTCTTATTCAAAATCCAAATACAGATTGCCATCCCAAAAGACCAATGCCGCAATCCTTTACCTTACCCGATTCTCGCTGACGTACCCAGGTAACGTAATCGAAATTCAATGCACTTCGATTCCGTTACCCACACATCTTATCCATATCGACAAGCGCAACAATTTTCATGTTGGATATATGGCGATTTGCATAACTATGATAGCATTTGGTTATATGCAAAGCGTTATACACACGGAAATAATTACTTAAGCCGATATCCTCAAAAAGAGTGTTTTCCTGCGCTTGGGAGAACTTGAACTCAGAGTTAACAAGTTGGGTAGACAGACCTATGCTCATGTCAGAAGGGTTTTGTACTTAACTTACAAAATGCAGTAACCAGCAACGAATAAAATCATGAAACATGTCAAAGACGATTTTATTCGAGAAAATGTGAAATTCGTGGTTCATACTATTATTAACAAAGTTCAACGCATTTTGACTTCTGAGGTATTTGTTATAGTTATACCCATAAATATCTCCTTTGATAATTTTTTCAGATTTTTTAAGATCACGGGTGTCCATTCGCGAGGGAGGAAACACATTTTTCATGTATTTCCCCCCCCCCCCCCCTGTGCCCCAACTGAAGCAAAAACGGTCAGTTTAAGAACTGTTTTGAAAAGCTCTCATAGAGAACTTTCAATTGATACTCCTATCGGCTACTTTTCATGAAATTTTTTTTCAGGGGCCACTCTTCTGTACTGTAATCATCGATTCATGGCCTATTTTTTCGAATCCTAGAATGGTTACAAAGCCCTTTTGCTAGGAGCTCTCTCCTGCCTCTTCGACTTGTTTCAATTGTATGTACTCATCTTCATGATATCTATCACTCCTGAAATTTTCATGCAAATTCTAGCAAAGCTGTAGTGTCTAAGTCGGTAAAAAGCGCATATGGCTCCATAGCCATATGTTTCCATAGTAATACAGGGCATATTGCTCCATAGTAATACAGGAAAATTCAAATCGCTATAACTTCGGTAAATACCATTCGATCTTTATGAAACTTTCAGAGAAGATCAATCTTATAAATAGTCATCTGTTTACTAAATTTTATTGAATTTAAGGGTACCATTTATATTTTATTCAAGAAAACATAAAATCGATAAATCATACTATTACTAACAAAGTTGAGTGAATTTTGACTTCTCGTGTATTTGTTGTTGTTGTACTCATGAAGGCCTACATTCATGATTTTTTTCAGATTTTTCGGATGGAAGGTGTCCAATCGCGAGGGGGGGGGTACGCGAAAAGTTCGTACATTTCGACTTCCCCTGCCCCCCTCGGTACTTACAAGGCAATTTTAAAACCTGTTTGGAAAAGATCTCATTGAGACCTTTCCAACGACACCCTACTCGACTACCAATGGTGAAATTTTTTTTTTGAGGGGTCACCTCCCTATATGGGGAGACCCGCCTTAAACGCCTTTGAAAAATTTTTCCACCCTTGAACTTTCAAGAGGTCACCACTTCTGACCTTTCTACAAAGTTTCATGGCTGTAGCCTCTATAGTTTCGGAGAAAAAGTGCTGTGACATACAGACGGACGGACGGACGGACAGACGGACACAGGTCGTGATTGCAATAGGGTTTTGTATTTTAGTACAAAACCCTAAAAATAGGGTAAGTGGGTAGAATTGAGCTGATGGGGAAATAAAAATTCTGGGGAAATTATTAAATGTTACAAAAAACAAAATAATTAAATGTATAGGTAAAAACTTTTATGTGCCCAAAAGAAGGTGAAGATGTTACGGAAGCAGTTATAAGTTGTGAATGGCAGAATTCTGGTGCGCCGAAATCCGCAACAATTGACACATCCAACATATGATACATTGGATCTATAACCTTTGCGATCGAAGCTGGTACAATATGAACGACAAATGATGGAAATAAACTAATAATATCTCCTCGTCGTCGGCGTCCCACCTTCGCTCCAAGATTTGGACCTACATCTGCGCTCATCTCAAAGCATCTCCTCGTCGTGGCCACAGGATTTTAGTTTCGTTTAGTTTGCGTTTCGTTCAGGTGTTGTGTTTGTTAGTTTCATTCAATTAGTTTTTTTTCAATCGTTAAACGTTCACTTGTTATAATTCATTGGAAAGTGATATTGGAGTCTCGATTACTAATTAAAGTTCAAGTCCAAGGAAAATTTTTAGAGTTACAGGCCCTACCCAGCCCAAACACAAGTGCTCGTCGGAGGAGGACTGCGTGAGTACCCTTCATATGTATTATAAATAAAAAAATCAAACAAACATAATACTTCAATATTAGAAGTAAAATGTATTTTCCATGAAAAAGGATAAATTCATATAGAAAGCGTGGGAAGACTAGAAAATTACGAAACATTTAAATAAAAATAAAACGGGATAACGTCAAGATAAATATTATATATTATATTTAATGCATTGCATTAAGATATTGTATTCTTTGTTTTTTTTTTCTAAACAAAATAGTATTGCCGCCGGTATTGAAGAAATTGAAATATTCAAAAATCGTTCTTCTGCTGCATCATTACAAGAGTTAATTCTTTTTAAGGGAAGAAAGGTTTAGAAAGAATTGATGATATCTATTATATTTTATTGCAAGAAATATGAGATGATTGAGCAATGATTGTCATGTCGCTATTACATTTTTTTAAATACACGTGGAAAGCATGGAAATATGAATTGATAATTTGAATAAAACTTTCGATCTTTTTATTTCCTTGGAACCCTGAACGGGTATGGGATCCGCCACGTTGGCTGGCCCCTCCACTGATGAGCTAGCAATTGGGGGAGCTCACCCCTTTTTCTTTGTTATAATAGGTGCTCTTGCAGGGTACAGTAGTCTTCTGCTTGGGTTTCCCATTTGTGTTGAAGTGTTATGTAACTCCATCATATAAGACTTTAACATAAATCTGAAATGTTCATATTTTTCATTTGAAAGAATTTGCATTTGCGAATTATATTTGTTTGAGTTTTTCATTTAAATGGGAAATGTATGGCCATGTCTAAGATGGATTTTGATCCGGTGGGGGGGTTGCGAGTGGGTATCGCTTCCACCTGGATGCCCCACTCTTATTTGGGGTTATAAGTAATGAATGGTAAAGACGAGATCCTCGTGAGTCTCGCGCGTGTTCACCAGACTCAGTCTGTTGTTTTGCTTGAGCATTCCATCCCTTCAGTAGGTTACCTCAGCCTCGACATCATCGAACCGAGTCACTTGATCGTTTAATTCGTGAATGCGTATCTTTTTGTAGAGGGCCCTTGTGCTGGGGAAATGAACCCGTTGAGAGGTCATCGACTTTATTGTCATTTTGGTAAGATGGACTAATTTGGCAGGGATGCCAAAGCCAAGCATTAGTTGGTACAGTACATTACTATCAACACTGTCGTATGCTTGCTTAAAGTCAATGAAAATTTGGTGTACGTCTATGTTGAACTCCCAGCATTTTTCAAGTACCTGTTTAACTGTGAGCCAGCCTAGATGTGGCATACTCCCTGGAGGTGTGAGCCTACTTTTGCAAAATCTAATCCTTGTACGGCGTAATATGCTCGTATGCTACATTTCACATGAAAAAAGAACCAAATGCATTCGTTGCATGCTTAAAGTCCACCTTTTACTGCCTACTGTACACCTACACTATATAGAACAATCAAAATTAAATACACGTTCAGCTGAAATTTACCTCAAAAGCGTACAAAATCTCGATTAACGGCGACACTTCCACATTTTTATATATACCGGCGTATAAATTAACGTGAAAGTGAGCCTACAAGCATATGTGGTCATGTATGGAGGTAGTGAGGCTTTCAGGGTACATGGCTAATTACGCTATCGTAAGGCTTGGGTTACAACCGATTTTCAAAAACTTTCAATACAAACAAACAACAATAACAATAAATGTAGCAATAATGAGCTGAAAATCAAAGTGAAAAAACGAACAAATACAAACCATATATAATCCAGTCATTCTCCTTCACCCATACTAATACATAGATTACTCCGTCCCAGCTTGACCAGCCTCAACAAACGGTTCTTCTGGGCGTCCATTAAAATACGATTCATCAGTGAAAGTGAAGCAGTTGTGACGTGTGTGTGTGCAGAAGGCGGAAAACACTAGAAGTAGATTTCTCCAAAACATGAGAAGAGAGAGAAGAATGGATCCAGAAACAGAGTGGTTCAAAACGTAAGAACCGAGAAGAGCAGACAAAATACAGTGAAATACGAGTATCTCTGGGTGAGTGTTTTGTGCTCCAGTGGTTTATTCTTGATAATAATACAACTAGTGACGAACGACGTAGACAATTCATTATATTTACTCGAAAGTAAAGCTTCGTACCCTCTTAATTAAAAATCAAATTTGTGTATATAATGTCAATTTTTCATCACCTTGGTGTCCAACCTTTGATTCTTTCACTGAAGGATGGATGAAAACGATTGACAGATTGCGCTCCTGATTGAGCAAGTCAATCAAGTAAATGCGATCCAAAAATTACTCAAGAAATTTCTTACTGAGTAGAGACATACTCATCAAAAGCTAAGGGAAACTAAGAATGAATAAAAGAACAACGGTAGAAGAAAGATGAATTAATAGTCTAGATTCCCAAAGATTGAAATTCACCAGGAAGAGGAAAGCTAGAGATTCACCATCTCTCAAATCGGAATCGTCTTCGGAAGAAGCTACAGAGTCTGATCAGGACATGGTGGACTCAAACGAAAATTCACAAGATTTTCTGGCTCTGTCATTTCCAAAACCAACCGTTTCTTTCCCAAAAATGGCTACCGAAAAACTATCAGAAGATTCTCTCCCCATTCGATCGACATCGGTTTTAACAACCAAATGAAAGGGAACCACATAAATATTCGGATGTTCCCGATGTGGCACTAATTAAAACTGTCCCCATAATCCTCCGCGAACTGCAGGAATGGACAAAGTCAGCTGCGCTTATGAAACAGTTAAACATCAAATACAAGTCTTCCAAATGCGTATATCTAAACATCCAGATTATACCTCCATCCTCATATCATAGGAAAATAACAAAGTTATTAACCAAGCAAAACTGATTGTTTCATGTATATTACCTCCCAGAGGATAAAAATCTAAATGTGATGATTCGAGGTCTTCACGAACTATCGGTGGAAGAAATTAAAGAGGATCTTCAACAGCAAGGTTTCCACTTTATTGAAGTTTTCAACACAAGGCACTGAATAATCTTAGAGCATCTACCGTGGACGAGAACACCCTGCCAACTAGGAGAATGTCCCGAAACCCCCAAACGCATCAGGGAAACTTTTGCACAAATCACCGCCCAAAACAAAAAGGTGCTGTAAGAAGCAATCCTGATGGGGTTGAGAAGAGAAAGAAGGCAATATGGCCAAGTCTTTGGTAACATTTTAGGCTTTGGAATCTCACAAAATTTTCACAATGGTACTCGAAGAGCTCTGTTCTGGGCACAAACCTATGTACTTATTAATAGAAAAAACCTTCATAGACGAACCTCTAAAAGAAAAGAAGATTACAAATTGGCAACATTTTAAGGATATCCTGGCCTGAGAAAACCTCACTTTGTAGTTAGCCAGGGATGTCGATGAAAGCATTAAACAACTTACCAGCAAAATCCTACTTAGCAAGGAAAATAATACAGCCCAAACTCCGGTAAGAGGACGCTATCCGTATGAACTCTCTCAGGATATTAGGCTCCTGATACGAAGGAGAAATCAACTACGGAGAGGAGCCAAGAACACGGGTGATCCAACAAAAAACGTGATCAGATCCAAGAATTTCACAACACCACATGGGAAGGATTTTTGCAGAGCCTTAAACCTGGTGATAATAACTTCTGGCGCCTCTGAAATTATTTTAGGCAGACAAATAAAATTAATTTGCCTTCCGTTCATGGGCTAAATGGCCTCAAACACAACAACACAGATAAAGCCAAAGCCTTTGCAGACGCTCTCGAGCTGCAATTCCATGAGAACAATTTCCCTGAGGAGAACCCTGAATTTGAAGATGAAATTGAGTCCTCTGTGCATAGACTGCAAAGACAATCGACACTAACAAAATTCGTCTGCTAGACTCACCCAAATTATAAGACATGATTAGCACCCTCAATAAACGGACAGCCCCAGGTTTTAATTTTTTGACAAATTTCATGCTGAAATAGCTACCAGTCAACATCTGACAAGCCCTAATGGACATCATCTACTCCATCTTCTACCTACGCGAATTCCCTAAATCATGGAAAGTGGCAATTATCATTGTCATCCCGATACTCGATAAAGATCTAACTTTCTCGTGAAATTGGCGACCAATAAGTCTTCTGTCTTTTCTCTTTAAGCTCACAGAAAATCACTTTTAATTCAGTTGACCGAATACATTGGGAGCAAGGAAATTATTACCGAAAAACGTTATGGCTTTCGAGCTGGACACTCCACTTAGCTCCAGCTAATATGGGTGATCCAATAAATCAGATATGGAATGAATCGCAAAAATTCAACAGGCTTAATTATGTCCGACATAGCAAATGCTTGGACAAAGTCTGGCATGCAGGGCTAATCTTCAAATAATGGATGAATTTTCCACTCCACCATGTTTGATATAAACTATCGACTCTTTTTAACAGGCCAGATCTTTTCGCGTAAAAATTGACGACAAAATATCCAATATGCGAATGATTCAAGCTGTAGTTTCACAAAGATCACCACTCTCCCCAAAAGCCTACACCCTATACACTGCGGACCTACCGTGTCTGCCCAACAATGTGTGAAATTTCCCTAAATGCAGACGAGACTTGTATGAGGGCGGTTCAAATATGACGGAGACAAACGCTGCAGATGGCGCGCATGAATGCTTTGAAGGTAGTGGCTTGAGCATGTGGTAGCTGGGTCTCTAACAAACAGTGTGGCATAGTTTTCATGGGCAGTGCATGTTTCTCACGCGTGCGACGAACATCAGTGAACGTCAAGTGCTGGCCGCCGTTATGCAACGTATTGTCATTCGTTTTTTAGTGTGAGAAGGCGTTAAAAACACAGAAATTTTTCTGCATTTGCGAAATCAGTTTGATAGTGAGTGCCTGAGTAGGGTTGTTGTATTTAAATGGGCCAAAGCATTCAAGGATGGGCACAAAACCGTCGAGAATGAGCCACATGATCGTCGACCGTGAACCAGCATCACACCAAACAACTTTTGCCGCGTCGAGCAACTCATTTTGGAGGACCGTAGAATGAATGTTTGAGACATTTTGGCAGAACTCGGCATCAGTATTGATAGTGTAGAGACCATCATCCACGAACACCTTCAACATCGTAGAATAACGGCGCGATGGGTTCCTAAACTGTTGAACATCGAGCCGTTGGAAGTTTGTCGCCGCTTGCTGACGCGATACGAGGTGGAAGGAGATGGTTTTTTGAACGCAAATTTTCACTACGGATGAGACATGGGTACAGTATTACACTCCCGAAAGCAAGGTGTCATCGAAAGAGTGGAGGAAGAAGGAGGAAGGGGCAACAATCAAAGTGAAGACAATCAGGTCCGTGGGTAAGGTTATGTGTACTGTGTCCAGGGACCGGCGAGGCGTGATGTACATCGATTTCTTACACACCCAACGTATATAAATACTGCATACTACTCCAACCTTCTGAAAACACACGCGAAACCCGCTTATCGCTCGAAATGTTGCTTATCCATGCTCGCGGCCAAGTGTTTTTCTTCTGCCTTAGGGTGTAGTAGATTGTGGGTCACGAAGGAGAAAGCATGGACTTGTCCCTCGGGCAAGGGAGGTTGCCACCCTCCTGGTGCCCCACATTTATGTGGGCGCTTAGAATAAAAGTAAAATTAGAATTAATCTGCTGGATCGGATACCTGGTCCCTCATAACCCCCAAGTACTGTTGCAAAGCAATCTAATCACCCTCCTTCATCACCATTCTCTGTTCCATCTGATTCACCAGCACATCGAATAAGCGATGATTCGGTTGAATGCCCTGATTGGAGATGGAACTTTCAACGCCCATCGTGGCCTCGGCGTTCATCGTCGTAGGTAACATCTGATCCAAGTTAATGCTGAGATTAACGTGACTAGGGTTAAGAAGCAGTGGCCACTCGAGGAACAGAGAATAATGGCGAAGGAAGAGGTAACCGTTACAATGAATGGCGTTAAATTTATGATTCAACACTTGTTAAAAGTGTGTGCTGAGAGTGGGCATGAGAAAGATGGGTGCCGCGTTTGCTCACAATGGAGCACAAACAGCACCGCGAGCATGTTTCCATCGAGTGTTTGACAATGTTTCGCAGCAATAAAGCCGAGTTTTTGCGTCGATTCATAACCATGGAACGAAACATGGGTCCATCATTTTACACCTGAGACCAAGGAGCAGTCTAAAGCAGTGGACTGAAAAGGGAGAACCGGCACCAAAGTAAGCAAAGACAGTTTAGTCAGCTGGCAAGGTCATAGCATACGTTTTCTGGGATGCGCGTGGAATAATATTTATCGATTATCTCGAGAAAGGTAAAACAATCAACGGCTCATATTATGCAGCCTTATTGCAGCGTTTGAGTGATGAAATCAAGAAAAAACGGCCCCATCTGACGAAAAAGAAAGTGTTGTTTCATCACGACAACGCAGCAGTCCACACGTGCGTCATTGCGATGGCTAAAATCAATGAGTTGAAATTCGAATTGCTTCCTCATGCACGCTTTTCGCCAGATCTGGCTCCTTCGGATTATTTTCTTTTTCCGAATTTAAAAAATTGTTCGGCGGCAAAAGATTTGGCAACAATCAAGAGGTAGAGTCTGCGGTTACTAGCTATTTTGAGGAGCTTGACGTTTCCTACTATAAAGCGGGTATCGAAGCTATTGAACATCGTTGGGAAAAGTGTATCGAGCTAAAAGGAGAATATGTTGAAAAATAAAAAACATTCTCGCAATTTTTTCACGAACGCCTTTGTCGGGTTGGGTACTTTAAGGACCGGCCTCGTACGAACCATTTATGGTTTGAGGAACCCAGACCTTGCAGCGAGTAAGGAGGGATCATTGCGTGTAATAGATACACAAGTGGTGAGTAGAGCAGGTTCGTTAGATGACTCGCACGAGAGGAAATTAACGTACTACGCCGGCAATCCCGACTCATTACCCAAACTAGCCGACCGTTTCAATATTGACAGAATTCAAATGCATTTCTCCTCATGTGCCATCTCATGGAGAGGTGTGTGGTCTCTATATTCTGTCACTCACTTGTTGGATATGGGTCTGACCAGGAACTTGGTGTCATCCATAACGATAAGGTTTCTTATGGGAAGCCACACGAATCGGACGAGATGGAACAGGATAACTACCACTTTACATGGGAGAGATAGAGTGGGTGTAAGATGAACTTTGCAACAAATACTTTTTACCTTTTTGAGCCTCTCAGTCTCCTGATATCATTGACGGATAAGACAAGTGGGGTTTTGGTGAGTAAGTATTTATTTATTTAAATTCCATTTAACAGATAAAACATAATCCAATTACAAAATGGAACAAAACAAATAGAAAAGAAAATTAATGAAAATTAGAATTAAGTGTTAAAGTTAATATAAAAACGAAATTCAATGTACTAACAATAATAAATATGCTTGTAAAATTAAATTAAAGGACACAAAAAAAGAAAATAAAGTCTAGTATTTACTCCAGTTGAGTTTTAAGAATCAGGCTTCTTAATCTCAATTTAAAAACTAAGTATGAGTTGGAAAAAGGACCAAGCTCAAGCTTATCATGATTTCTTACCATTCGTATAATGGGAGAGTGAAAATATAAATTTGTACGGGCATACGATGGCACGAAAAAATTGTTTGCCCGAGAAGAACGCGATGCTTGATGAAGAAGTAAGTCTGCAAACAATGTTAATGAAATTTGATTGTGGCAGAGTTGATATAGAAAACACTAATCTAGATACATGCGACGGGACGACAGAGTAGGCAAACATAGGAAGGATAAACGGCGGTCATAGGGTTGATATGGGATTTTGAATTTGTAAAACAAGACACGAGTGAATTTACGCTGGACATTCTCTAACGAGGCAATTAGGTAGGAGTGTCGGGGAGACCAAACTACGGGGCAATATTCGAGGATAGGACAGGCAAGACAGATAAACAAGCGGACGGGGGTAGATATATTGTTAAATTTATGAGCATGCCTGAAAATAAGTCCCAATATTTTCGACGCCCTAGTAGTCACGAATAGAATGTGTGCATCAAAATTGAGCTTAGGATCAAAAGTAACGCCAAGGTCCTTAGCAGAGCTCACAGTAGCGAGTGGGACTTCATTCAACATATAGGTGTAAGTCAGCGGAGAATGATTTAGATTAAAAGTCATTTTATAGCATTTGGCAACATCAAGACAGAGGTAGTTAGACGAACACCAGTTACTTAGTGCAATCAGGTCCATCTGAAGATATTGACAATCTTGTACAGACTTGATAGCTCGAAAGACTTTAAAATCATCGGCAAACAGTAGGCAATTGGAAGCGATAACCGAGGGAAGATCATTTATAAACAATAGGAATAGGGGGGGACCTAAAATGGAACCTTGAGGAACACCAGAGGACGGATAGAATGAAATAGAGGTAGTTCCACAGTAAGTAACACAACATATACGAGGAGACAAGTAAGTGTCCATCCATGATAAGAGAGGCCCGACAACCCTAAAAGTTTTCAGTTTATAACAGAGAACTTGATGGTTGATCGTGTCAAATACCTTTGAGAAGTCAGTGAAGATTACATCAACCTGCAATCGATTGTCTAGGGCCTTAGCAATGAAATCGGTGAACTCAATTAAATTTGAGGTCGTAGAGCGACCTTTGAGAAACCCATGTTGTCCCTTCGACAAGATAGGGGCCAATGAAACTGAAAGCCGGTTTTGTACCAGACGCTCGAGTAATTTCGGGAAACAGGAAATCAAGGGAATAGGACGACAATTGGACACAGAAGAAGGATCACCACTTTTAAGAATAGGAACAACGTGTGAAGTGTTTAATCAACTCAAAGAGGTAATTATAAAACTAATTCAGAGCTTCCTCACACTCCAAATTATCAAAAAACTCCTGCCAGTCAATCAAGCTCTGCTCGGAGGCTAAAGCTTCGTAGTTTGCTTTGAAGAAGTTGAATTTTGGAGAAGAAGCAAAAGTACGACTTGACAAAGGTGTACTGGAGAGATTGAGCGATAATGGTGGATGATGACTATCAATACTCACTAGAGGATTTAATGCAGTGGAAACAGATAGACAGTTTAAGGGAAAGTTAGAAAGAACAAGGTCAAGTACCCGACCATTAGCATTAGGGATATTATTAAATTGCGATAGTGAACAGAGTGATAGAAATGAGGAGAGGGATAAAGAAGATGCATCGGTTGATGAAACAGAGAAAGGAAGGTTCTACGTCCATTGCACTGTTCCCAAATTAAAATCACCGCATATTAGAAGTAAAGATTGCGGATGATGCAATAAGGCATGAGGAAAACTCGTCAAAGAATGTCTCATACACATACAAAGGAGAGTTACTAGGTATGTAGACAGAGGAAACTAATAAAGATGTATTGTTAGGAAGGAAGATCTTGACAATCACACAATCCACAACATGGGAAAAGCAAAAATCAGCGCAAAGAGAGCTACGCACTGTATTACTAACAGCTACAAGATCACCACCTCCATCTACTTTATTTGCAGAGGCCAAGTCCCGATCACAACGGTACATATCAAAATCAAGGGATATTTCCGAGCTTAAGATGTTACTATTTAACCAGGTTTCCGTAAGACATATAAATACATCTTCGCTGAGTTGTAACGATAAAAAGAGCGTATCAAGCTTGGTCCTTAGCCCTCTTACATTTTGGTAATATAATGAAATATTTGAAGTTAAGCTACAGTCATGAATTCTTATACTAGTTTGTACGTTGCGGTCTTCCCGGTGCACGAAAGGACTTCCTTCTTCTTGAGCTGAATGGTTTAATAAGTACTCCAGGTGGCCAAGCTTCAGGATTCAAAATAGTATCACAATTTGAGGGCACTGTAAGCTTGAAAGAAGCTACCACGCTGTCCTCCAGATTGTCCTTAGTTAATTTGTAGCAACTAATAACTTTAACAGCTGGCCCAAGTTTTTTAGAAACGGAGTTTTTTAGGTATTCCGCAGTTGTATGGTAGCTTAGCCGCAAAATAAAGATCTCCTTTGGAGGGGATATGATGTCAAGTGTTGGGACTTCGTCATCCGAAATCAGAGTAGCCACAGCCGAGGTATCAACACCAGATGAGGGCGGAAGACTAGGCGATTGATTATTTTTGATTTTAGGGATCGCCCCCCGATTTATTGACGAGGGTCCCGGAAAGCTATCACATGCCACAGGAAATTCATTCCTAACCATATGCTGAGTTGCTGCTGAAGGCACAGGAGAATTAGAATACGACGTAGTAGTGCTAGAACCAGCAGCAAGGTGCGGGGTTTTAGGAGCCGATAACTTTGCCAGCGGTTTACTACGAGTGTCTTACACTAGTACGTATATAAACGTAGACTGGTGTCGTAGGACACTCGTACGTACTGCCTATGAAGGTTTCCCCACTCAAAAAAATATCCTCCTGTACCCCATCTTAAGCTCAGGAAAAGTTAACGTTTAAAATAAACTCCTCGTCTATTAACAAATTATAAGACCCTCTCTTCGCTACGACTGTATAACCTTCTGTCAGATCACGAAAACCAATGAAAAAGGACTTCAAACCCTGGAAGATAAGGCTCTTTGGAGAATCGTCATAACTCCCTGGTACATTAGGAGCGTTGATATTTATAAGGACCTAAAACTAGACACAGTTGATAAATATATACTCGACGATGAACTACCTAATAGCTCCCTGAACCCTTTCAGATGAAGCAACATAGAGGAGAAGCTCACCTACCCTAGCCTCAGATCAATTACTTGGTAATTAATCGGCCTGCCCGAAACTAGTGGATTATTTGCTATGGGCCAGTTGAGTATAACGATAGCCACAGAAAGAAATGGAGCAAAAGTGCTAAACCGCACTAGCTCCACGTAATCACACAAATCAACCTCTGGAGCTCGAATTCGGAAGATATTTTTGCTTCATTTCGTTGGCCGAATTATGTATAAGATATATTTGCACAACCGGGACACCATCAGAATTAAAAACATACCAATTCAAGCCCAAGTTCACGAATGCTTCTAGGGTAATGAATCCAGTGGTGAGACAAGGCTCATTGTACTCGTATGTTGGAACGGCTGGGAAATTCAGGATTTTCACCCACATTACAGACTTGGTGACATGATTTTGAAGTCGCTTCATAATGAAGATGTCGACTCTCGTTGCTTTAGCAGTTTAATAAATTCTTCGATTCGATATATAGTGTTTCTATTGCTGTTTTCACACTGTAATCATTGGCCTTATTCAATCCCAATATAAGTTAATTCACTTTCGCGCGACCAAAGCATAAAACAGCTTTTCATTCCTTCCAATTTACTCAATGCTTATTTAAGGCATCCTCACGTGCTTCTAATCGCATTATATTAATCATATCCGCATAGAATGTGGTAATTGCTATCCTGGCTAGCCGGTTAACTTTTAATCAAGACGAGAAAACGAACTTCATTCAGAAATAAAGATATTAAATCCATAAAAATTTCTATTTTTTTTTTTCTCTGTAATTTCCACTCTTCGATACTGATCTACTAACTCATAAAAGCTGTTGGTGGCAAAACCAATCTATAATAAAGCAGTAGGAAAAATTATGCTGGTTAATTTCTTATTTCATCTCAATTAAGAAAACTTCATCAATTCAATAGGATGGAACGTTACGATACGACTCAATAAGCAATTTCTAATTGAATCTATTTCTTGATGTTCGAACATCTAATTACTATGCCATGCCCGCCGTCAAGCTAATGAAAATGAAAAGCAAAATCTTGAGAGAAAATTAAAAATAAAACCCAGATAATTTAATTACAAACCGATAAACACGTTTTCTTGAACGTGATGACGTAATATCTTGAACAATTTTGGCAGATCTAAAATTCGCGACTAGAGTAAACAATTGAAATTTTTTCCGTAGCAATGGTTGCCGATTTAGACAAAAATGTCGGCAGCATCTGATAGGAAGTCGAATTCAACGAATGTCTAATGTGTTTGTGCTGGGCGTAATTGTTCAGGATATTTTGTGATTTCCTTTTCAACAGAGAGCATGCACATTAATTCCATGGTAAACGGTCGAGCGTGGTTGATTGGAGATAAAGCAAATTGTAAGAGGTATCAAAAAAGAAGATTGTTGGGGTTGAATCCGAGAAAAGCTTTCTCAAGGGGAGGCATTGTTTACCGTTGGTATTGTGTACATTTTTTCTGCCCAAGAACAATGAAACGAGTTCACTTAGCATAAACAGCAGGTGGAAATCCGGAATCGCGGCGGGACGAAGAACTTTGCCTTCATTGAAATTCTGAACGAAAATTGGACTCTGCTGTGAAATGGATTGTCTTCTTAAATATTTGAATATTGAATCACAATGATTTATTGTTAAGTCTGCAATAATCCTTTCAGGCTTATCATAAGGCCATCTGCGAATAGATTGAATTCAAAATTGTTTGATGCTTTTTCTCAAGAAGGAGGTTATTCCTTATTCTCGTCATGCTTTATCATCCTATCAAAGAAAAGTGGAAGGTAGGTACCAGACTAACATCAATAGGAAATGCTTAGCTAAATTAGATGTTTACAGTAAAATAAAGTTAATTTTTGCAAAAAATTAGCAAAATTCATATTTTTATAACATATAGTATATTATTAAAATCAATGATAAATATCATTACAAGCAGCTTTCTTGTGTAGTTAAATATGGGGTTTTCCATTAGGAACATAACAATTTTGTATCTTTATATGAACGCACCCTTGAACTTTTTTTAATGAGCAGTTAATGGCAAAACGTTAGTCAACGTCAACATTTTTATCATGGTAAAGTTCACGAACCAGCAACGTTTGGAAATTATTAAAAATTACTACGAAAATGCTGAGTTTGTGGTCGCAACATCAAGAGCGCTTATTCCAATTTCCGGCCGTAATAATCGCCCCACCCGACAGACTGTGCGTGCTATAGTTGATACGTTAGAGTCCGAATTTTCACTATTGGACGTTCCGGTGCCAAAAAGACGTAGCACCGCTCAAAGCGAAGGAAGTATCGCAGCCGGAAGTGCACCGATTCAAAAAGAGCCTGATCAGGCGATTAAATGTCGTTCTCGAGAATTGGGCATCGCTCGAACGAAACTGTGGCGTATTTTACGAAAAGATCTTCGCCTACATGGTTACAAGATCTAATTAACTTAAAAACCAAAGCCACTTGATCATTCGAAACGCCGGAACTTCACCAATCGGGCTCTCGTAAAGCTTGAAGAAAATTAAGAATTTCATCGAAAAATCATCTCAAGCGATTGAGCTTATTTCTGGCTCCAAAGCTTTGTTAATAAGCAAAGTATGCATTACATCCGACAAAATTACTGTTGGGTGCGTTTTTCGTGATGGAGAAGTGATTGGGCCGTAATTTTTCGTGGATGAAAACGACCGTCATCTTACCGTCGATGGAGAGCGCTATTGGGTTGTATTGGAGGATTATTTGTTTGTGTCTGTTGGAAGATTATTGTGGTTTCAAGAAAGTGGTGCCACTAACCATACAGTGCACCTCATAATCCGTTTATTGGAAGGCAAAATTGGTGAACGTGTTATCTCGAGAAATGGTCCGGTTGTATGACCACCTTGGTCATGCTCAAAGACAACATCCAATGCGAAATTGCCATCGTTGCGGTCAAAATGTGTGCCAGACTGGTGGGAAATTCCAAAGAATCGACCGCTGTAAACGGGCTCGTGGTATGTACTCAATATCTAAAATATTTCTGTGTTTTATTAAAAGATAAAATTGTTATGTTGCAGCAATCGTTGGGACCTCCAGCTCACCAAAAATTTCATACAGCTCATGGTTGTATCGAATCCCCGTCCAGCTTCACTCAGATTATTTGCCTTAGGGCCTTCATTCGAAGGCATTCAATATGATTGCAAATGCTTGGGTTAGAATCCATGATTCACACCCATAGTACAGCACAGGTCTTATCATAGATTTGTATACATGTAACCTTGTTTTGCTGTGTACACAGCTGGTCTTCAAGATCGTCAAACCCCGCCATACACTGCTACTCTAGTTTCTAACTGTGCATGTTGGTAAGTTTATTTGCTATTCACAAAATTGCTTTAAAGTGTAATTACACTAATGCCTAACTCAACACTAATATTGCTCGAAAAAGAAAGGTGATATGCCTCCCAGTGAGTGGTTCACGTTTGATACTCGGAGTACCTGTTTCCCGAGCCAAATGACTCATATTCGCTGCAACGTAAAGTTTATTTAATAATCGTCAAAATACACAGGGGTTTTTCGAAATTGAAACCTAATATATTTAAACCTATATCTTTATTAGGGTATTGTAAAATAATTGAACTGGTTATTTCAGAAACATACAACATAAGTCAAACAACCTTAACTTTTGGGAAATTAAAAAAAAAAAAAAAACTGTTTCATCTCAATCCAAATATTTAAATTCGAAATGTTTTAACTAGAATACTTGTATATTCTTCTAGACTGAATACATATTAAATACCAGTTGCTGATTTTTTCTGGCCTTTAGTTTCACCATAGGTGATTTTCAAACTTGAATGTCTTATGTTGTTTCTGAAGTATTCTTCTGTATAGAAAAGCAATATATAAACAAGTTGGGTAAACAGACCTACGCTCATGTCAGAAGGGTTTTGTATTCAATTTACAAAATGCAGTCACCAAATCGAGTGAAACCAAGAAACATGGCAAAGACGATTTTATTGGAGAAAATATGAAATTCGATGATCATACTATTATTAACAAAGTTGAACGAATTTCGACTTCTGAGGTTTTTGTTATTGTTATACTCACAATTATTTCCCTTGATAATTATTTCAGATGTCCATTCGCGAGGGGGAAACACATTTTTCATGTATTTCCCCCCCTGTGCCCCCACTGAAGCAAACACTGACAGTTTAAGAACTGTTTTGAAAAGCTCCCATGAAAACTTTCATTTCATACTCATATCGGCTACGTTTGATGAATTTTTTTTCAGGGGCCACTCTCCTGTACTGTTATCATCGATTAATGGCCAATTTTTTCGAATCCTAGAGTTGTTGCAAAGCCCTTTTGCTAGGAGCTCTCTCCCGCCTCCTTGACTTGTTTCACTTATGAGTATTAATTGTAGGTACTCATCTTCAGTCCTTCATTAAATTGAATCAAGTGTTCAAAGCATGCACCTTAAATGTTGAAGTTGGGAAAAAATAACTCAAAATTATTCAATCTTCGCATTTAAAACAGCCACAAATTTGTTTTACGATTACTAATGCCACTAGCTGAACCAATTCTCAAAGATATTCGTGACACCTATCATTCCTGAAATTTTCATGCAAATCCTAGCAAAACTGTAGTGTCTGAGTCGGTAAAAAGCGCATGTTGTTCCATAGCCATATGTTGCCATAGTAATACATGCAGCGCATATTGTTCCATAGTAATACAGGAAAATTCAAACCGCTATAACTTCGCTAAATATGATTCAATCTTTATGAAACTCGCAGGGTAAATCAATCTTATAAATAGTCATATCTTATAAATAGTCGTACCGTTAACATTTTATTCAAGAAAACATAAAATCGATAAATCATACTATTACAAACAAAGTTGAGTGAATTGTGACTTCTCACGTATTTGTTGTTATCGTACTCATCAAGGCCTACATTCTTGATTTTTTTCAGATTTTTCGGATCACAGGTGTCCAATCGCGAGGGGGGGTGGGGGGTACACAAATTTTTCGTGTGTTTCCTATCCCTGTGCGCCCCGCGAAGCAAACTTTGCGGAACTAAGACCTGTTTTGAAAAGTTCTCATCAAGACCTTTCATTTGATACCCATATCGGCTACCTTCAATGCAATTTTTTTCGGGGGATCACTCCCCTACACGGGGAGACCCCCTTAAATACCTTATAAAATGTTTTTGTAGTTGAATTTTAAAGAGAGTACCACTTTACACCTACATACAAAATTTGATGCTTCTAGTTTAAGTAGTTTCCGAGAAAAACTGCTGTGACACACGGACGGACGGACGGACAGACAGACGGACAGACAGGACGCGATTTTAGAAGGGTTTTGTAAAATTATTTTACAAAACCCTGAAAACCAAAAATAATTTAGAAGTATGAATTTATTGTGAAAGTATTATTTATATAAAAATCTTAAGCACAGTATGAGAAATGAAACAAGAAACAATTAATTTTGTTGCAAGGAGAAACTCCATAAGTCGGTCACTTATGGTGTTTCTGCACTATTTTTATATTAAAAGAAAAATGCCATTTTTTAATTTAAATGATTGGATATTCATTTCATTATGAAGAGAAAGGTATGCCGTTAACAGTGAAAAATGATATCACCACGACCACGCTTACAGGACCATATCCTTTTCATGAAATTTTCCATAACCAAATCGCAAAGTGGCTTAGCTAAGTTCTCGATAGCCTCACGAATTCCATCTTTGAGGTCTTGAATCACCTTGAATGACCTTTTCTTTCACGTGGCCTCAAAGAAAGAAGTCGCAAGGTGTTAAATCACAAGATCTCGGTGGCAAATTGTGATCATCTCTTCAAAAGATAACACGGTTCGGAAACTTTCCCGTTAAAGATCAATGGTTTCGTTGCTTTTGTGGCACGTAGCGCCGTCTTGTTGAAAATAAACGTTGTCCAGATCAATACCATCCAATTCCGGCCATAGAAAATCATTAATCATCTCTCGATAGCACAATCCATTCACCGTAAGTGTTGCTCCAGCCTCATTTTCGAAAAAGTAAGGTCCAATGACTCCGCCGGACCATAAGCCGCACCAAACACTCACATGTTGAAGATAGAGAGGCTTTTCAACAATAACTCTTGGGTTTCTCGAGCCCCAGATGCGAAAATTTTGCTTGCTGACGAAGCCACCGAGGTGGAAATGGGTCACTCACTTAAGCTGGTTTTTCGATAGAATTCCGGATCATTTTCATGCATTTCAAGAACCCAATCAGCAAAGACACGACGTTGTTGATGATCGGCCGGCTTGAGTTCTTATGTTTATAAGCCTTAAGACCCAAAATAATATAAGCCTTAAGACCCAAATCTTTATGCAAAATACGGTGTAATGACGTTTGTGGAATGCCTAATTCCAAAGAACGACGAGGAATGGACAAACCTGGGTTTTCTTTAAAACTTTCGGCTACAGCAGCAATATTCTCGGCTGTTCTTGAGTGACGTGCACGGGTTTTATTCATCACATCACTAAACTGTCCCAACAGCTCGAATTTTTCTACCAATTTCTGTATTGCGGTCCGACAAGGTGCTTCACGATGACCCAAAAATGTTCGAGTTTTAAGAACCGTCTCTGCCAAATTTTCACCATTTTAATAGTGAATTTTAATAATTTCAATGCATTGTTGAACCTTGTATCGTTCCATATTTATTAATGACATAGTTTCTACTTGTCAAATGTCAAAAAATGACAGCTTCAAAAGTGACATCTACCAAAATAGCGGGCTATTCAAAATAACACCTCTAATTGGAGAACCCTTTACAAACATCCACAGCTGCCCATGGGAAGTTTCTCTATAAAAAAGTGAGTTTTGGGCTTGACTGTGGATTTATAACAAGAAGTAAAAATCAGAAAAAGGTACTTAAGGAGTTTCTGAAATAACCGATTCAATTTAACCGTACACTAATAAAATCGTGACCTGCCTATCCTTCTGTCCGTTTATCACAGCAAGTTTTCTCGCAAGCCACATAAGCTAGAAATATGAAAACTCGTGAGTAGATAAAAACTGGTCCCCTCTTAAAAGTTTCAGTATAAAATACTTCTTATAAGATTTTTAAGGGCATCTTCATATGTCTACAGCGGGGTGACTCTTAAGAAATTGTTTCTACCAAAGATCAGATAACTCAGTGTCGTGCTATTTATTTTGTGTAAAAATTAATATCTGATTTTCCATATGGTCCACAAAATCTAGATTTCTCTATTCAAGAATTAATTATAAAAAGATCATAA
Source organism: Odontomyia ornata (assembly GCA_963969285.1). Taxonomy (NCBI): domain Eukaryota; kingdom Metazoa; phylum Arthropoda; class Insecta; order Diptera; family Stratiomyidae; genus Odontomyia; species Odontomyia ornata. Next base: position 129,166,353 of record OZ017740.1, read on the forward strand.
AAAATCCATTGATAAGAAAATGTAACGTAAACCATTTTAATTGTGCTGCTTTAACCCGTTCGCACCTGGCTGAACTGAAAAGAGTTTTCCGTCCTACGTTATTTCCACAAATTTGCTAGGAACCTGCTCGAAAGTAACTCATCTATTTGTTTACATTAGTTTCATGATAACATTGAATTTTCCGACCAAAATATGGCGGAGTAAGAAAGGAAAGTTGTGGAGCACACGTTACAAACGAAAAATAGCAATAGTACATCATTTATGTTTTCGCATTTGGTATTTGCGGTATTCAATCAACGATTCTGTTGTCATAGTGCTATAAAATTGTGTTTGTGTAAGTAGTGCGAAACTTTTGATACTACAGTGTAACTGGCTTAAAGTGGAATTCTGTAGATTGCGTATTAAGTTTGATACAGCCAAAAGCTCGTTTCGTCGGAAATTATCATTATCAAGTTGTAAAAGGTAAGCTTTTGGGGCATATTTGTATGTTTGTAGCTTGTAAATACTACTACTAATAAAAAGTAGAAAAATTAATCCCAGATTTGTAACTTGTTTAGTTAGTATGGTGATAACTATCATTTGAATCAGTTTCTAAGCTCCTACGCATGTATACGAGGGTCACTCAATAAGTTTTTAGCCTCACCGCCCAATGACGCTGGCATTACAAAAGAGTTTTACCATCGTGCAATACATTCTTTTAGTAGCCTACTGTCAAAGTTTCAGTCAATTCCCTTCATTCGTTTTGTTTTGATAGCCTTTGGAAGCGAGTATGTCGGTCGGTTGTACAAAAATGGAAAAAGAACAGTATCGTTCAGTGATTAGATTCTTGTTTTTGGAAGGGAAAATGCGCAGCGAAATCAAAGATCGCTTGGATACTGTGTACGGTGATTCTTCTTCTTCGATGGCGACCGTCAAAAATTGGTTCAACGAGTTTGTTCCTGGCCGCACGTCGGTTTTTGATGAGCCACACCCAGGTGCCCTGAAAACGGCTGCTACGGAGGAAAACGTTAAAAAATCCACGATCTCGTGTTGGCAGACCTTCGATTGAAGGTTCGTGAGATAGGTGAGACTGTGGGCATCGCAGAAGGAACAGTGCATCATATTCTACACGAAGAACTAGGCATGAGAAAGCTGTCGACGCGATGGGTGCCGCGTTTGCTCACACCGGAAAACAAACGCAACCGTGAGACCACATCGGCGACGTCGATGAAACATGAATTCACTGGTACACACCAGAGACCGAGGAACAGTCGAAACAGTGGATTTCACCCGGCGAACGTGCTCCGAAGAAGGCGAAGACTGTTCGATCGGCCGGGAAGGTGATGGCCACCGTTTTCTGGGATTCACAAGGTGTGATCCACATCGATTACCTCGAGAAGGGTAAAACAATCACGGGGCGCTACTATGCAGACTTATTGGGCCGATTTGACGTGGAATTGAAGAAAAAGCGGCCCCGCTTGGCAAAGAAAAAAGTGTTGTTCCACCACGACAACGCAACGGCACACACCTCCGCTGTTGCCGGCCAAATTGGTAAAATCGCAATACGAATTGCTGCCCCATTCACCGTACTCTTCAGATTTGGCCCCCTGTGACTACTTTTTGTTTCCAAACCTGAAAAAATCAATCGCCGGGAATAGATTTGGGTGGAATGAGGATGGAGGCCTATTTTGCAGCCCTCGAGAAAATTTATTATTTGGACGGGTTGAAAAAGTTAGAGCATCGCTGAGACAAGTGTATCGAACTTGAAGGAGATTATGTGGAAAAATAAATTGCCACCTTTCCAAAATTTTCGTTTTTCTTGTGTAGGCTAAGTACTTGTTGAATGACCCTCGTATGTACATATTTCCAATTCTTTGGACGCACTATAAGCCCGTTCAGGTATGATACGTGCTAGTTTGAAAATGAGAACATATCGCAGCTGGGTGGACGGACACACAGTCAAAGCGTGATACTGATCATATCACCATGTGGATCAATCAAGACTTAATTGCCTGGAAAAAAATTGTAAAATTTTGTTCAACATGTTATTATTCGCCTTTAGATTGAGATATAACTGAAGTTTGAAAATATTTTCTCACATTTGCGTTAGATAGGTAAATAGATCGTCAGAAAATTTTCAAGTTCCTTAGCTATCCATTGCTATGTGGAACTATTTGCGGCGGAGTTATTGAAATATGATGGAAGTCGTTGCTTTTTGGTACTAGGATTTGCAGCAAGTTTTGTTTTGATTTTCTCATAATGTTTCGACTAGTTGAAAACATTAGATTTAGACGAATTTCAGCCTGTAATTTACCAGCTTCTATTCTCAATATAATTTCGCTTTTTTGTGCTGCAGTAAAGGATTTTCTTCATTATATTTTCCCTTTCCCTCACTTAAACTTTTTTCGCTTTGTATCTGCACTTAACTGTTTTTACATTTTCACTTAACTGCTGCTGGTGTTTTGTTTTCCTCGGGAAATCATCAACTAAGTAAGTGTGGTTCTAATGAACTTTTTAAATGAGCTCTGGTTCATTTATAACCATTATAATCATACAAATATATTTGAGTTTATCAAAGTAGTAAACTGGAATTTCTGTAGTGCTTTTCACTTTATGTAAATTTATTTTATTTTCATTAAAACAAAGCAAAATAATATTCAGTCTACAAAAAACTATATTCGGAAATCCCGTGTGTCACAAGTTATTTATTCTGATTGACGATTCCGAAAAAATTCAAAAATTTACCCTGATGTGTGATACAACATTCTAAACTAATTTTAAATGCATGATTACATTCAATTAAATAGTGCGAATTTCAAGATTTACTGGCTTTTCAACAAAAAATAATTGTCAGCACTTTATAATTTGCTTTGTTTATGTATTTCCAATATGTTCTAGAAGCTTAAAGTGCTTAGTGCTTAGAACAAGTTACTATTTACGAGCATATACAAACTTAAAAAGACCGTATCATATTCAAGGTCGAAAAACGTGCATTAATTCGTTTCTATAGTTGTGATCAAACCTTTCAAGTGATGCTCATAAAATTTGGTACTGTGGTAAAAACTATAAGTAGATACCTCAAAACCAGTAAGTACCTAAAAAACTATAAGTACCTAGAAAACTGGAGGTAAGGTCTAAAAAACCAAAATGGCAGCTAGTTGAAGCTCGAAACTTCAAGGCCTTTTTTAAAGTTCCAATTTTAATCTGATGTATATCAAATTTAACTTCAAGGTAGAAAATAATTAGATCTAAGGACTATTACCGGAAAAATTCCCTAATTCCACCTAACTGCCACCGCTTTATTGATTTCAGGCTTCCCTACACCAGAGGAACCAAAATTACGCACCCACAAACACTACCACTTGATGTAACCACAATCACTTGTTTCACAATAAGTACTCCAGGTTTTCCGGCCTGGTCAACGCCCCGGCAGAAAATTTCCCGAGCCGCACTTCTTACAGCTGAAAAAAAAATTAAATACTTGTGTCGCGAGAAGAAAAAGAAAAACTACGTACTTTTATTCCCAAGAAAATGTTTCAATAATTTAGATATTAAAGGAAAGCCACTTACACTTAATCCCTAACCTAGTATCCATCCGCAGGAAATTTGCCACCGTCGTCTCGTCTCCGTGTGCTGATACAATTTTTACTGCCGGCTCCAATTTCTCGGCAGGAGAAAAAGGGACCCTGAACACTCGTTCACTATTCTTTTCTTTGCATCCACTCATCGGGTTAAATTCTCGTTCCTGATCACTTAGTGTCACGCAGCTCCACTGTTGCTTGTACGTAATTAGCCCAGTCATATTAGGGCTTTCACCTCGGAATGAAAGATAATAAGCTGCAAATTGGTATGAACCTTTGTTTTGTCATTCTAAATGTTGTCTCAAAAGTCAAAATCATTATCGTGTTCGCGTCTCAAGATATTCAAGGTCAAAGGTCACAAAAATCGGTTTTTCGCGAATATCTGGCTTCCTATCGGTTAAATGAGATTTGCATTTATTATAAAAGTTGTAGGCTATAAAATTCCCTACAACTTTTGTTTAAACTTTTTTTTCATACGACCAACCGTTTTGAAGGTAGAGCGCGAAGAGTGCACATCGTACAGTCATATACGGCCTAATGTAAGGTCAAGCGTGAGTTATGGTTATCAGTACGTTATAAAGTCAATTATTTACTTGGAAATTATAATTATTAAACAATGCCTATTATTTATGTACTAACTATTAATTATTTATATTTAATTAAAGTAAGTAACTTGATTATTTATATATAATTATTCATATTTAACTATTTAAGTATAAAATATTATTAATTCTGGATTATATATTTTAGTTTTATTTTAAGTTAAAATGATAGTAAGAGTATATATTTTACACATATTTTTATTTATTATTAAATACGGCATAATATACATTTATCAAAATGTGAGTTCAAATATCAAAAGTATCTTTGTTGATTTTAATTGTAATGAAATTGGAAATGGAAGCTAATTATCTTCTTCTTGTTCGTCGTCTTCTTCTTCTTGTCGCTCAAAAATGTTCGATTCATTGTCATCATCCTCATTATCTGTCATGTTCATCTCCAAACCTTCCAGAATATCGGGATCATATGTATTTTCTTCATCGGGATTACTTGGATACAGTGAAGCGTTGAGGCAAGCTTGTCCGTTGCACTGGCCGCAAGCTAAAGAACATTGTAGCCCTGATTTTCTGCATCCACAGCGGGAACCACAACCATTTTTGCAATTGCAAAATATTACGTTTAGTAGTTCGGCTGGTGCTGGAGGTAATAACGTTCGTATGGGCTCCAGGATTTCATTTTCAAGCATCCAGCCCCATTCTTTAGGTTCTAAGTCCTTCCCTAACCACGTTTGAATCTGGTAGTAGACACGTTTTATGTGTTGATGAGCTGCTACACTTGTTGGTGGAAGTGTTGACAGTTGTGCAGGTTTATTTAGTTTTGTAAATTTGATGAATTGCGTGTAGCGGAAATGATCAATGTTGTCCTCAGATTTTGGAGCATTATATAATGCCAACAAGATGCGCACTCCATTTTCTAATAATGTTTGTTTTGGGCAGTTTTCTTGTTGAAATACTTCCACCAGTTTATCTAAATCAGGAATTTTTTCCAATGCTCTAGTAACAGTTTTTTTTCCTTTTTTAAATAGCGCAGAAGTCGTGTCACAGCCACTGAATGCGTGTAAAAATAAAATGTGCTTTTTAGTACGAGGATATTGGTCAAAACTTTTAGTAGAATATATTTGTGTTTTGACATTGCCTTTGCCAACTTTTTTCAAAAAAATTTCCTGATGATGTGACTGAGTACGTCCAATTAAAATAACGAGCAAATCGATATCTTCTCCTATGATGACAGCAGTCTTTTGATGTTCTGATAAGGCAATAGCTGTGTCAATGATGAGTTAAATATGAATAATTATATATAAATAATCAAGTTACTTACTTTAATTAAATATAAATAATTAATAGTTAGTGCATAAATAATAGGCATTGTTTAATAATTATAATTTCCAAGTAAATAATTGACTTTATAACGTACTGATAACCATAACTCACGCTTGACCTTGCATTAGGCCGTATATGACTGTACGATGTGCACTCTTCGCGCTCTACCTTCAAAACGGTTGGTCGTATGAAAAAAAAGTTTAAACAAAAGTTGTAGGGAATTTTATAGCCTACAACTTTTATAATAAATGCAAATCTCATTTAACCGATAGGAAGCCAGATATTCGCGAAAAACCGATTTTTGTGACCTTTGACCTTGAATATCTTGAGACGCGAACACGATAACGATTGTGACTTTTGACACAACATTTAGAATGACAAAACAAAGGTTCATACCAATTTGCAGCTTATTATCTTTCATTCCGAGGTTGACCCCTTTTTTTACCTAATATGACTGGGCTAAATATCTACACCGAACAAAAGAGAGAAATCGCGCCAATCTTCCCGGCTTAAATAATCTCCTGGGTTAACGTTTTTTAGGGTTTTGTACTAAAATAAAAAACCCTATTGCAATCACAACCTGTGTTCGTCTGTCTGTCCGTCCGTCTGTATGTCACAGCACTTTTTCTCCGAAACTATAAAGGCTACAGCCATGAAACTTTGTGGAAAGGTCAGAAGTGGTGACTTCTTGAAAGTTCAAGGGTGTAAAAATTTTTCAAAGGGGTTTAAGGGGGGTCTCCCCATATAGGGAGGTGTCATTGGAAAGGTCTCAATGAGATCTTTTCAAACAAGTCTTAAAATTGCCTTGTGAGTACCGAGGGGGGCAGGGGAAGGGAAAATGTACGTACTTTTCGCGTAACCACCCCCCCCCCCCCCGTGATTGAATACCTTCCATCCGAAAGATCTGAGAAAAATCATGAATATAGGCCTTTATGAGTACAACAACAACAAATACATGAGAAGTCGAAATTCACTCAACTTTGTTAGTAATAGTATGATTTATCGATTTTATGTTTTCTTGAATAAAATCTAAACGATACCCCTAAATTCAATAAAATAGATGACTAATATTTCAGGAATTTCAGGAATGATAGGTATCACGAAGATGAGTACATACAATTGAAACAAAACGAAGAGGCAGCAGAGAGCTTCTAGCAAAAGGGCTTTGTAACCATTCTAAGATTCGAAAAAACAGGCCATGAATCGATGATTACAGTACAGAGGAGTGGCCTCTGAAAATAAATTTCATGAAAGGTAGCCGATATGAGTATCTATGAGAGCTTTTCAAAACAATTCTTAAACTGACAGTTTTTGCTTCAGTGGGAGCACAGGGGGGGAAATACATGAAAAATGTGTTTCCTCCCTCGGGAATGGACACCCGTGATCTAAGAAATCTGAAAAATTTATCAAGGTAGATATTTATGGGTATAACTATAAAAAATACCTTAGAAGTCAAAATTCTTTCAACTTTGCTAAAAATAGTATGATCCTCGAACATGACATGTTTCTTGATTTTATTCGTTACTGGTTACTGCATTTTGTAAGTAGAGTACTAAAACCTTCTGACATGAGCATAGATCTGTCTACCCAACTTGTTTCCCTCCCATTCACCAGAAAAATCTTGTTTTGAGTGCTTTTCCGTTCCGTTCCGTTGAAGCGAGTAATTCCCGTCGCTTGATTCCACTCACCATAAGTTGCACTTGGTGGCGATCCTATAGGGAATCGAGTGTACTACGCGCTGAATGCATTGACTGACAGTTCGAACTGTCACTAATGTTTGTTTACGTCACATCGAGAAGTAAGGATTTCGGAGTAATCCATGTTTCCTGCGTCCTCCCTTGTGCCGGCTGTGTCTTCCTTGTCTCCGCCGGTCGTTTAGTCGCGGGGCCAACATGTGAAGTGCCGTCCAAGTGTATTTCCCAACCATTTCCCGCTAATTCCGGCCGTCGAATCTCTTCCCAAGAATGGCGCAACTTCCTTAATTTCGGTTTCCGTGGCAGGATGAAATGAGCTCAGTAGATTTGTTTTATGTAACCATAAGTTGAAGTTCCTTATATTGCATGTAGCCGAAAGTTGAAGCACGCTCCGATCTCAATGCTTGTTAACAATAAATGGTGTTTAGTGCGAATTCCCAAGAAGATGTTTACATTTCATCAATCAAGTTCACGATTACCATAATTTCAACGATAGCATAAGATTTTGAATGGTTAGAGCATTCTAACTCATATAAGTATATATGTTACTTCCTCCGATACGTTTATAGAGCTATTATTTATTTTTAATCAAAGAACCAAATGAATGGTTGCTAATTTTCCTTTGAATGGCACATTCATATTCCATTGTATGTTAATTCTCATAATACTCGTAAATACATATTGACGCGAGTATAATATCAACGTACATATATATCGATTTAATGGGTAGGGTAAATTGTGAAAAAGGCATAAGACGTTGATAATGATTTTCACGCTGATAATGGTGCTATTAATTCTTTTCATTAACGGAAGTTTTGCTTGTTTTTGATTCAGTTGCTTGTTTGATTCGTAGATATGTAATCGTTATGTATGCAACCGGATAGGGATAACGTGATAACAGACATATTAAACTGGCAATTTAAATTGGTTCGTTTAAACAAGTATATTCATTTCCCTTGCGTATATTTTAGTAGATTAGTCAGCCTTCTCTTGCTTGAGCCTGGAGTAATCGGCGGTCGTTTGTTGATGTGCCAAAGTGAGTTTGGTTTGCTATTTTTAGAGTCATTTTGTGCGATATTTACTTTTAGCTTCATGCTTAATTTTGCTGATATATATATCGAGCCGCAGTGGATTCCTCCTTTGTTGTCTCGCCTCCTGGTGATTGTTGATTGTAGTTCACAGTCAAATCTTCTAGGACTTGAAGTATTCCTTTCACATCCTCCTTAGCACTTCCGTTTTCTTGTTGGTGCTTATTTAGTTGCGTTACGCCTCGAATTCGCACCTTACTCGTCCCGTGTTTGCCACTAATGATGTGTGAAACTCGCGAGTGTCTCCCTGCGGTATACGTGTCATTGCTGCCTCAGCAGCTTCTCTGCTGGAGTTGCGTGAGTTTGAAGATGTTTGCGGCAGGATCGTTGAATTTTGTGTCCTTGGCCGGAAGCTCAGTGGCTGCGCACTCAGCACTTAGGTTCGAATTTGACTTAGTCGAATCGTATACTGCATCAAAATTCATCGGGAGCCTATGCTGGAACGTAGAGTCGATGAAACCCTAGGCAGTATGGAACTTTGATTCGAGGTAGTGAAGTAAATGCTCGCAGATTATCGCGCATACCACAAACACCTCTTGTCGCGTGACGGGAGCAACGAATAAACTTCAGGTTATCTTGTTTGCGACGTAATTCCGATTGTTTCGAGGAGTTGCATATTTTGTGCTGCCGCATATGTTGATTGGATGACGAAAGTTTCCGCTACCGTGTGTATTTCCCATTTCGTTTCGAGCTCGCGTTGGTTCTTGATGCCTTCGAAACTTGCTGCTGGTTGCGTTGTCCATAATTGTGGCGTGTGAATCAGGAGCGAACTAGCTACATGAGGCTACTTTCATTAAGTTACAAAGCAAAAATTATTATGTGGCTTCCTGTTCGTAATTTAACCAATTATTAAACTTAAAATCATTATGTGGCTTCCTTTCCGTAATTTAATCAGTAGTCTTTTTGTGAATGGAAATTTAAATTACTTGCTGATAGTTACATCGTCGGATTACCAAAAAAAAATTAATTAAGTGCGGCTCGGTATCGCGTAGGTTAAACTCTTACGAATTCGCGTATGGTAGTGTTTGGGGTGAGCAACGCTATGGAATCTTAACAGGACTTTGAAATATTTGTGAGCATCCATGCACAAGTTTTAAAATGGCGGTGGTTCAAATACGAGATTTTTTCAGATTTTTTCAGTTTTTTGTAACCCTCTAGCGACCAAATTTTTCAACGGATTTTGTTGAAACTTGGAATTATGGACAACTGTGCTAAGTTTTTACATGTACGAAAAATCATCAAAATCAGATGAAAAATAAATAGGTCGGAAAATTCAAACCAAATATTCTTAGCTTTCATTTTCACTAAAAATTTAATGTCTTGCCCTATCTAGAGTGAAACTTCGATTTCAGCGAGATTCGGCACTTTGATTTATGAGACTCTAAAACACAAACATTTAAAAAAATCCAAAATTAGTTGCATGCATTCAAAATTTCGGCTTCCAAAGGTCAGAAAGCAACTGCGATTCGCTATTTTATGTTAGTAATAACTGAAATAATGAATACTTTTTAGAGAAACGTTTTTTTAATGGCTTAGCTTGGAAGTTTTTATACAACAGACCCTTTTTACGGTGTTGTGAAACAATGACAATGCCCTAATTAAATCACGACCTTTCTATCCGTCTGTCGATCCCTTCAGTCAGTCTGTCCGTACGTCCAGGCGAGTTTTCTCGCAAACCACATATACTTGAGTGATGATACTTTCTACATAGCTCAAAAGTGGTGCCCCCTTAAAAGTTGCAGTGCAAAAAACATATTTTAAGGTGTTTAAAGGGGGCGACTCTTAAACATTTTTTTACAAGAGGTAGCCGAAATGGGAGTCAAATTAAAGGTTTTGGTGAGAACTTTTCAAAACAGGTCCTAAACAAGAGGCATTTGCAAGGAAGGGTGCAAAATGAGGGGAAGTGTATGAAAAATGTATGTCCTGTCTCCTTGAGATTGGATACCTTCAGATAGGAAAATGTGCAGAAAATCACGAAAGTAGGTCGTTATGAAAACAAAGCTAACAAATACCTCAGAAGTTAAAGTTTGACAAACTTTGTTAATAATAGTACATTTTATGAATTTTACGTTTTTATCTATGAAATATAAGGATGACCCTTAAATTTGCTGGAAAATTTGTATCTCAATTTTCTGATGTATAACGTTTTCTGAAAGCTTCATAAAAATCGAGCCGGAAGCAGCTAAGTTATAGACGATTGAAATTTATCAATAACAACAACAACTACACGTTATACCGTCTAAATACACTCACACATACTCACCACATACGGAAATGACCCTTCAAACAAATTTCCCACCATTAGTAGTCGAGTCGAAGGTCATTGATAAGGCCTTAATGAGATCTTTTCAAAACAAGTCTTAAAGCTACCTTATCAGTACCGAGGAGGGCAGGAGAAGGGAAAACGTAGGAAAATTTTGCATAACCCCCTTGCGATTGGACACTTTTCATCCGATAAATCTGAAAAAAATCATGAATGTAGACCTTTATGAGTACAATAACAATAAATAGGTGAGAAGTCAAAATTCACTCAACCTTGTGAGTATTCGTATGATTGATCGATTTTACATATTTTTGAATAAAACCATAACATGACGCTTGAATTTAATGAAATTAGAAAAACACAAATGGGTACTGATAAAATTAATCTCTCCTTAAAGTTTCAAAAAAATCGAATAGCATTTAACGAAGTTATAGCGGTTTGAATTTTCCTGTATTACTATGGAGCAATATGCGCTTTTCATCGACTCAGACACAACAGGTTTGTTAGGGTCTGCATGAAAATTTCAGAAATGATAGGTTCATGAATATTTTTGAGGATTGGTTCAGCTATTGCCACCAGTAATTGTAAAGCAAAATGGTGGCTGTTTTAAATGAAACAATTTGCTTTGAACACTTGATTGAATATAACGAATGACTGAACATGATTTCCTACAATTAATACTCATAAGTGGAACAAGTTGAGGGGGCCGGAGAGAGCTCTGAACAGAAGGGCTTTGTAACGATTTTCTGATGCCATGAATCGATGACTTGAATTATATATATCATTCATTTATACAAGAAATGGTTCAAATATATCCAAAAGGTATAGAATTCCTTCCATAAGCACATAACTACCACCATTTTGTTCCAGGTTAAATAATTTTTCTGAATGCTTTGCTCATTGGACATATTCAATTAAAACATTATTCCTTAAATTTTCATGAAAATCCGAAGAAAATTAGAGTGCCTCGGTCGATTTAAAATATGCATTAACTATCAACATGTGTTATTGTTGTTGTAATTCTATACAATTGAAATGCCGATAGCTCACTTTATTATGATCTAATTTTCATGAAATTTTAAACATATACCTAAGTGTCTTATATCAACCTACATAACTGTAAATTTTGAAGAAGTTTAAGGACACCGTTTCGATTTTTAGGGGAGAACGTAACATTTACAAATCATATTATTATTAAACAGGTTAGTCAATTTTGATTTTTGAAGTATTGGTTGGACTTGAACTCATAAAAACCTTCTTCTTCTTCGTAGCACTCCAGCCCCTCTCGGGTCTTCACTTCCTACAAATAGCGCCACAAACTGTTTCGGTCCATTGACCGCGTCCTCCAATTTAGAAATCCCAGCAGTGATGACCTGTCTTCGTCAACTGAGTCAGACCAGCATTTACTCGATTTCCCCACCGGTCACCGGCCTTCAGTTCACCCAACGAATACCTTTTTGGGTATCCGTTGTTCGTCCATACGATTCATGTAGCCGGCCCATTACAGTCTTCTAATCGCTGAGACCTCAAGTTCGTCAAAAATTTCATACAGCTCATGGTTGCATCGAATTCACCACTGATCCCTGTCTAGCTTCGCTGCGACTATTCGCATCAGGACCCGTCTTTCGAAGGCGTTCAATATATTTCCGAATGCTTAGGATAGGGTCCATATTTCACACCCATAGCATAACACAGCTCTCATCACAGATTTGTAGACTTGGAGCTTTGTTATCCTGTGTATGCAGCAGGTTTTGAAGATTGTCAAAGCGAAAAAAAATATTTTATTTGCGAGCTGTATTCTTTGGCGTATTTCGTCTCTTTCTTTACCGTTTCTCGTTATTTTGGCGCCTAAATACACTAATTCACTCACATTTTTAGGGTTTTGTAAAATAATTTTACAAAACCCTACTAGTTTCGCGAACTGTCTGTCCGTTCGTCCGTCCGTCCGTGTGTCACCGCACTTTTTCTCGCAAACTTCTTAAGCTAGAAACATCAAATTTTGTATGCAGGTGTAAAGTGATGCTCTCTTCAAAGTTCAACTACAAAAAATTGTATAAGGTATTTAAGGGGGGGTCTCCCCATATAGGGGAGTGGCCCCCGAAAAAAATGTATCAAAGGTAGCCGATATGAGTTTAAAATGAAAGGTCTTGATGAGAACTTTTCAAAACAGGTCTTAATTTGATACTTTTTGCTTCGAAGGACGCGCAGAGAGGGAAAATACACGAAAAATTTCTGTCCCCACCTCGTGATTGGACACCTGTGATCCAAAAAATCTGAAAAAAATTATGAAGGTAGGTGTTTATGAGCACAACAACAAAAAATATCTTAGAAGCCGAAATTCGCTCAACTTTGTTAAAAATAGTATGATATTCGAATTTCACATTTCCCCTAATAAAATCGCATCGGTACCCTTAAACTAAACAAAATTCGTCATTTACGTAGTCCGACCAAGAGTTCTTAGATTTTGCAAGTTTGATGAAAATCGAATGATATACACGGAAGTTATAGCCGTTTGAAATTTCTCCAATTACAACAACAATAACACATGATTTTGGTATTTTATGGACTTTCCATCCAATCAGTCACTGCAGTTTTGACTTGATCTTCTTGAAATTTTCCAACAAGGTCTATATCATTAATATTTTTGATAATTCATGATCTGAGTGATTTTTGTTGGTTTACAACAAAATGGCGACCGTTGAAAGTAGAAAAACAATGGATTTTCTTTTGAATGTGCACATCTCTTTGACATATTTCTTGACGTTATTCATTGCTGGTGACTGCATTTCTGCGAAGTTGGATACAAAACCCTTCTGACATGAGCGTAGGTCTGTTTACCCAACTTGTTGATATTGTATTCGCCAAGTGAAAGATTTTGTGTATTTGAGGTATTTTTTCTTGACTGCGTCATGAGCTTTGTTTTATTCCGGTTGATTTGTAGCCCAAGTGTCAGGAGAAGGTCTTTGGCAGTTGTTAATGACGGTGACAAAATGTTGATGTCACCCGCGTAGGCTACTACTTGGCTCGACTTATATAGTAATTTGAGTCGTGTATCGATAGGTAGTTTAATTATGACGTACTCCAGAGCCAAATCGAATAGCAATGGGGCCACCCCACCTCCCTGCTTTAGTCCGATATTTGTGTCAAAGGCATCAATGAGTTGGTTATTGATGCTGGCTTGGAAGGTCGTCCGCATCACTGCCATTTTGGTAAAATGGACTAATTGGGCTATGTAGATTTTTGGACTAACTCAAAATTAAATCCGCGCAAAAAATCCCGACCCAATAATGTTGGTCTGTTTGTGTGAGTTACGATTATGTTACCTCTTATTTTCTGGCCGTTGAAGTTTACAGTTGCCTCGAATTGTCCATACAAACTGTTGTATACTTGCTTAAGTCATTTGGTGCACGTTTATGTTGAACTCCCAGCATTTTGCCAGAACCTGCTTGACTGTAAAAAATTGGTCTGTTGTCGATATCACTGCTCTGAAACCACTTTGATACTCCGCAATAATACTGTTGGCGTATTATCCAATTTTATTTTCCAAGATCTTTGAAAATATTTTGTACACCCTACAAAGTATTGATATGCCTCTATAATTTTCGCACTGTAGCTTGTCACGCCCACAGGGCAGAACTGATGCGGTAATTCAAAGGGGTGCAACTGCTTTTGTTGGGTTACCGTCTCCGATTCCAGTGAAGCCGACAGGGACTGGGGTTCCCGGGGTACCCAAATCACTTAGTAAAAATACTAGGATTGGAACTGGATCCGAAACATTGTGGCTTTGTGATTGTTCGATAACAAGATCAACTCATTGCTGCGAACCTCAACCCTGAAGGTATATTCAGGTACTACGCGCAGCTGATGACCCTCCATCTTAAAGATGGTCAGCTGTTTGGTTGCGGCCCTTTGGGGAGTATAGTGGTGGCTAGTGGTGCAAACAAAGGTTTGCATTAACCTTAAAGCGTCAGACATAGCTAAGTCTTGGATCTTCCAGTATGAAAGTTGAGAGTTCCCTCAATGTAAACTGGTACCAAACTTGAGGGCGAATGATTGGTGCTTAAACCAATCGCAGTCTAATGGTAACCGTGAGATTAGGCCAACTAAAGGCAAGTGCTCACGTAAATCAGAACGACACATGTAGCTTGTCACCTTTTTCGTGGATAGGAAATCTACTCTGTCGGCATATGTTCTTGCTGCCAAATGTGCTGGATGACTGTGAATAGCTTTATGAACACTGTTGCCACCATATTTGATAAGCTCCAATGGAACCGACATCGGAACGATTCCCTTAAACTTCTTAAAATTTTACAGTCATGTATGTTGACAGAAGGAGTTTATGCAAATTAAACCATAACCAAGTGAGTTACCGCCATTTCTATTGTATGGGATTATAAAAACAAAAACTCGTGTTGGTGGTTGATACATATTTCAAATTGACCAAGTTACTCTTATTTTCTTCGGGTTTGCATGAAAATAGATGTAACAATGTTTAATCTGAACATTTTCAATTGGCTGAGCATTCAGAAAAATTATTTAAGGTGGAACAAAATAACGCCTGTCATATACATATATTACTTATGAAGGAAACTCTGCATCTTTGATATAAATTTGAATGATTTTTCATGCAATCATTGGAAGAATAATTCGTCATCGATTCATGCTATCAGAAAACTTATTCTTAACCCAGGGATGTTTACAAAGTCCTTCTGGCACTAGCACTCTCCTACTTATTCCACTTTTTTTACAACTTATTTACAAACATTCAAGCGTCAATGGCACATATTAAAGTGTGGGAAAATTAATGAAATTTGTTCAATCTTCTCGTTTAAAACAGCCACCATTTTGTTATATGATTACTGACGTCACTAACTGAACAAACCCTTAAAGATATTCATAATGCCTATCTTTTCTGAAACTTTCATGTAAATCCTAGCAAACTCGTAGTGTCTGAGTCGATAACAAGTGCATATTATTCCATAGCCAAATGATTTCATAATAGTACAGCGCACATTTTTCCATAGTAATACAGGAAAATTCAAACCGCTATAATTTCGTTAAATACCATCAAGGCAACTGAGCCTTATAAATTGTGATATGTGAATAAAATTTTATTGAATTTAAGGGTACCGTTACGGTTTTATTCAAGAAAATGTCAAATAGATAAATCCCACTATTAGTAACAAACTTGACCGAAGACTTCTAACGTATTTGTTGTAGTTGTAACCATAAAGGTTTACATTTGTGGCTTTTTTCAGATTTTTAGGATGCATGGTGTCCAATCGCGAGGGATACGAGAAAATTTCTTACATTTCCCCTTCTCCTGCCCCCTTCGGTACTGATAAGGTAAGTTTTAGACCTGTTTTTAAAAGACCTCATTAGCACCTTTCGACTACCAATGGTAGGAAAAAATGGGTCAACCCCCTATATAGAGAGAACCCCTTAAAACTCCCTTAAAAATATTTTTACACCAAAACTTTCAAGAAGTCACAACTTATGACTTTTCCACAAAGTTTCATTGCTGTAGCTTCTACAATTTCGGGGAAAAACTGCTGTGACAAACAGACGGACAGATAAACGGACACAGGTCGTGATTTGATTAGTTTTGTACAAAACCCCAATAAGCTGCTAATTAAAATTTAATGAAGTTTTATTAAATTTTGATTTTGAGTCAAAATTTACATAATGTCCAAATGTCGGTATGGGACAATTTTATTCCTTTTCAGTAGAATTAATTTACGGAAATTTATATCATAAACCACTTCTGAAGTACAAAATAAACACAAATTGTTTTGAAAATTTTTTGGGTGGTTTTAAGGGATTTTGTACTAAAATGCAAAACCCTATTAAAATCGGTACCTGTGCCCGTCTGCCTGTATGTCACAGCAGTTTTTCTCCGATACTGCAGAAGCTACAGCCATCAAACTTTTAGGAGAGGTCGGAGGTTATGACTTATAGAAATTTTTGGGTTGAACATTTTTTCAAAGAGTTTTAAGGTGACGCTCGGAAAAAATTTTTTTGTCAAAGGTAGTCAAATGGGGTGTCATATGAAAGGTCTCAAGGAGATCTTTACTTTATCAGTATTGACGGAGGCAGGATAAGGGTAAATGCACGACATATAGGTCCCCTCCCCCTCTCGCGAATGATGCCTTTTCACCCGAAAAATCTGAAAAAAAATTGTGAGTGTAGATCTTTATGAGCACTACAACAACAAATACGTCAGAAGTCGAAATTCACTCAACTGTGTTAGTAAGAGTATTCATAGTTATCAGTTTTACACTTAATAAAATTGTAAGGGCCCCCTCAAATGCAATAAAATTTAGTGCAAATGTCAATTTACAAGTTTAATCATTACTAAAAATTTTAGAAAGATCGAATAGTATTTTACAGAGGTATGGGGGTTTACATTTTCCTGTATTACAACAGCGACTATACATGGCTATGGGACAATATGCACTTCCAATCAACTCAGACACTACGGGTTTTCTAGGATTTGCATGAAAATTTCAGGAATTATACTCATGATGAATATATTTGAAAATTTGTTCAACGGGTGACAACGGGTGATTGTAAAACAAATGGAGGCCGTTTTAAATGAGAATATTGCATAAAAATGTGTTATTTTTCGTGAACTTCAATATTTAAAGTACATCCTATTAACACTTGATTGAATTTACTAATGAATAGATGAAGATGAGTAGCTAAAAACAATTGGTAAAAAATTATGAAGGTAGAACCAATAACAAATAACTTAATTGTTGAAACTCGTTCAACTTTGCGAATAATAGTAGAAGTAAATATTTAGGTGTCCTTTAAAAAGTCCTTATAATCTTTAAGTTTTAACAGAATGTACAGAATTTATTGCCATATGAATCTTCTCCAATTACAACAATGGTAACTACATGGGCTTTCCGTCAAACCAGGTACTACACTTTGATTGTATTGTCTCCAAATACAATATATAATATGACAAAAAGACAATTAAGATTTGGTTTAGTCACTGATTTTAGCAATATTGCAACAAAATGTTGGCCAGTTAAAACAGAGTAGCTCTGGGTTTTCTTTTAAAGCAAAAATATATTTGTTGCATATTTCATTAAAGTTTTTCTTGAATCAAATCATTCTATACTCGTATGTGTGCATATCGTATGCTAAGTACAAAACCCTTCTGACACGAGCGTAGTTCTATATACCCAACTTGTTTCATTCTTGAGAACAAGGAAAAAAATAAATTTTCTTAACTTGTCACTAATTTAATTTTTGTGCCCAGTGGAGAAAATTATAAATCTCGCGATATCAAAATAAAAAGCCTATTACTCCGTACTTCGAATGCTAAGATCCAAAGTTGTGCGCTGGCAAAATAAACTATATATATGCTTTTACTTACTGCAGGCATAATTGGTAAGAATTATAATTAATTTTTGTAGGGATTGAGTTAGTCAGTAAATGAAAACGCGAATCCTTACTTAACTAACTATATATTTCAAGAATAACAATTAAATATTTTAGGGTTGGGCGTTACACGTGTTGTTTAATTGATGGCACGTATACGACTGACCGCTAAATGCAATGCAACTTCAGACAATGAGTATTTGTGTGAACGTTGTGTGGATGCTTGCATGTGTGTGAGAAATGTTTGTGCGGGACTTGGAATACTGTAGCTGACTACTACAACTTCTCCCCCCCCCCCCCCCTGAAGCGAAAAGGAAAATGAATTACTTGTTATCGTTGAATCTTCCACGTTTTCTGCGTTTTCGTTGGGGTGATGAATCGCTGCTCGATGAGTCGTAAGATGATGGTCGAAAAGACGTCGTGCGTCTGCGTGACGAAGTGTCTTTGGATTTCGATGACGTACTCGAAGCTGGAGCTGTATGGCCAGTTGTCGACGGAGTTGGTTCGTTGTGTGGAGGCGGCGGAGTTGCGTTCTCTGGCTCGTCGTCAGGAAGCATGAAAGCTGATTTAAGTCTGTCAATGCTTACCAGCGTGTCGACTTTGCGAATTTCGACGATGTAGTATCAGTCAGTTTACCTGACGACTTCATATGGACCTTCATATGGTTACTCGAATGCTAGCCGAGGTGCATCAACTTGCATAAGTACGTGAGAAAATGTGGGTAGCTCTTTGAAGACAAAGATCGGTTTGTTTCCGTGTCGAGACATTGGTCGAGGTCAGAATTCAATGAAATGGTTATGAAGTCATCGTACTAAGTCGACTGGAGCCGCTCGACTTGTCCGGATGGTGCCAAAAATTCACCAGGGAGTCGTATTTGTTTGCCAAAAACTAGGTTAGCTGGCGTTGCTTGTACGTCGACTTTCCAAGCAGCCCGTATGCCTATCAAGATGATTGGTAACGTATCAACCCATGCGTTGGATGTGTGACGTCAAATTGTAGCTTTTAGCTGACGATGAAGACGTTTGACGAGACCATTGGATGCTGGGTGATATTTCGTTGCATGAATGGGCTTGCTGCCTAGTTATTGCCGCCCTTGATCATTGGTGATTCTAAGTGGTATTCCGTAGCGAGAGGTCCAGCCAGCAAAAATTGTTCTGGCTACGCAATCTGCGGAGATGTCGTCAAGTGGAAAAACTTCAGGGAACCTTGTGAAACTGTCTTTTATTGTCAGACAGTGTCTGGAGCCTCGTGATGATGTAAATGGTCCGATGATGTCGACATGAATATGTTCGAATCTGCCAGAGCGTCGTGGAAAGTTCTGTATTGGCGCTGCAACGTATCGATTAATTTGTCTACGTTGGCATCCGATGCAGGCTTAAGCCCATGCTCTGCAGTCTTGTTTGATGCTTGGCCAAACGTATCTCTGTAAAACCAATTTGGCTGTTGTTTCTTGGCCGGGGTGACTTATGCTGTGAAAAGCATCAAAGACTCGTTTTCGTAGTTGCGTTGAGACGAATGGACGTGCTGTGTCGATTGATAGATTGCAGTAGACTGGTTGTTCGATGTTGGGAACGTTGATCGGTCGAAGATGAAGTGAGTGATTGTCATGTTGAACATACGTGCAAAGTTCTTCGTTGTTGGCTTATGCGCGAGCGAGATCGGTGATGTTGATTGCTGCAGAGATTGTTTTGATTCTCGATAGCGCGTCGGCGACGACATTATCATTGCCAGAGACGTGTTGAATGTCAGTTGTAAATTGGCTGATAAAATCAAGCCGGTGGAATTACCAAGGGGTTGCTTTATCAGAATTTAGCTTGAAGACGTGGAAAAGCGGTCGATCATCGGTGTAAATTGTGATTTTTCTACCCTCGAAGATGTATTTGAAGCGAGAGACGGCCATATAAATTGCGTGAAGCTCACAATCGTAAGTACTGTGTTTACTTAACGACGGTGAGAGCTTTTGGCTGAAGAATGCGAGCAGTTGCCACGTGTTGTGGACTCGCTGTTGGACGACGGCGCCAATTGTAAAGTCTGAAGCATCGGTGAAGATGGCCCTAGGTGCTTCAGTGTTTGGATGAACGAACATGACGAGTGAATTGAGCTGTTTTTTGAAATTTTTAAAGGCAGTTTTGTGTTCAGGTGTCCAAGGCACTGGACTAGAGCCTTTAATGTCCAATCCTTGGAGACAGTCGTTGAGTGTAGCCTGAAACTTAGTTGCGTTTTTAAAATGTTTACGATAAAAGTTACACATGCCAAGAAATTTACGTAACTGTTGGATTGTTGATGGCTTGGGAAATTCTGCTATTGCTGCCACTCGCTCTGGAAGCGGTATGATGCCTGCTGAAGATGCTCGGTAGCCGAGGAAATCCACCTCTGGCAGGCTCAAATGACGTTTAGCGCTGCTGATGACGATGCCGTATTTTTCCAGGCGAGTAAAGAGTTGTTGAAGATGTTCATGATGCTCTTTCTCGGTAGATGAAGCGACGAGAATATCATCTACGTATGGAAATACAAAGTCAATTCCTTGCGTGACTTCGTCAGTGAAACGTTGAAAGGTTTGACTGGCACTATGAAGCCCAAACGTTATGAATGGGAATTCGTAGAGACCGAATGGTGTAATGATTGCGGTTTTGCAAATATCCTCTGAAGCAACAGGGATTTGGTTGAAGGCACGAAAGAGGTCGATTGTCGAGTAAATTGTTGTGCCATGAAGGTTAGCCGTAAAGTCCTCTTACAGACATATAGGGTATCTGTCAGGCAGCGTGTGATCGTTGAGTTAACGGTGATCTCCGCCATTAATGACCCTGATTGTCGTTTCTCTTATATGTAGAGGGTCGTTTACACTTCTACGCGCGATTTTGGAACATTTGGTGGTACCAGTAGTGATTGGAATCAACGTTGATTCCTGATGCTCTGTCACGCGATGGTGATCGTGATCGATCACGTGATGATAAGCATGATTGTTGCTGTCTGACGATATTTATGAGCTCGCTCATTTGATTTCCTAGCTCGTCAATTTGTTTTTGCATGGACGCTTGTTTGCCGATCGTGGCCAGCTGAAGTTGTTGCTATTACATCGAGAGGATCAGGTAGAAGTGACAGCCAGACTGCGCGAAGAATATTTGTGAGTGTGTGAATATAGCGTAGGATTTGTGACGGTTTCCTGTCGCCTAGCTTTTCTTTCTCGAGCAATTGTTTTAGCTTTGATAAAAGTGTTTGGTATGGATTTGTGACGGGCGGACTGTTGCTGATTGGCTCTAGCTCGATCGCAGCACGCGTATCAAGATAGGCTGCAGCATACCTGAATCGTGTTAATTCACTTGTAATGTTGAATAGCTAGAATTGTTTTTCAAGCTGTGTGAACCACAGCGACAGGTGGTCGAATAAGAAGGTCGGTGGCCTTATCACTGATTTGTTGCACCCAGCATCGGCCTCGGTAAACGGTGAATCTCTGTTGTCGCTTCACATGATGATAGTAATTCACAAACACATTTCACAGGTACACAGATGTAGTTCTTACGCATACACCAGCGCGGTACAACGTCTATAGGTACCCAGCAATGCGCCGGTTGTTTACTGTACGTAAATACACTGTGATCGGATTAAGGCGATTTTCTTATTATTATTTTGACGACACTGTTTTATAGATGAAATGAATGCACTATTGCACTGCTGACGAGTGATTTGCACTGTGTTCAGCGCTGTTACGACAAGATGCGTTGGATTCCGAAAGATTATGGAAATTATTCGTGGCGTGGCGTCGGCAGATTTTGCACAAACGTAGCAAAGTCGTCACCATGATCGTTTATGATGCGGTCACCAGTTGTAGGGATTGAGTTGGTCAGTAAATTACAACGCGAATCCTTACTTAACTAACTATACATTTGAAGAATAACAATTAAATATTTGGGAGTTGGGAGTTACACGTGTTGCTTGATTGATGGCGTGCGTACGACTGACCGCTAAGTGCAATACAACTTCAGACAATGAGTATTTGCGTGAATTTAATGTGGATGCTTGCATGTGTTTTTGTGCGGGTCTTGGAATACTTTAGCTGACAGCTACATTTTTTAAGTGTACCGAGCTCGGCTAGCATAGCTTATTGAGGCAGCATCCCATTGCAGCTGTCCTTTACCGATATTGAAACTTTCATAAGCACTAGATGGTGGATCAAAAGCCCATAGAGTAGGAAAAGCGCTCATACATCCTAATCGTATTAAAATGTTGGGTGCATTTTGACTTCTAGGGATTTTTTAGCTGTGCTCAGAGATAACTACCACCTCGATTGTTTTTCGGTTACTCGGTCCACAGGTCCCCAATCGCCTTGTTGACACCATTTTTCGTATTTTTCCGCTTTTTTGCTTACCCCATTGCTGATATTGTTACTGTAATAATTGATCCTTAAAAGATTTCATCAAGACATTTCATTTGATACCCTACTGGACTACCTGCAGTGGGAAATTGTTTAAGGGATCGCACCCCTGTATGCTGAGACACCCTTAGAATCCTTTGAAATTTTTTTCGGCTATGAAAAATTCATGTGCCAACCACTTTTGAGGTCTTCACGGGATTTGGTGACTCTAGCTTCTCTAGTTCCTGAGAAAACTTGCTGTGACCCACTGACGGACAGACGAATGGACGGACACACAGGTACCGCTTTTAATAGAGTATTTTAAATTTTTTTTTACAAAACCCTAAAAAGCAGCAGACCATTTAAAACATAAACCAAAACTAAATTCACTTCCATAATAAATCCCTTGCATCATTAGCAGAGTATTTTTATGCTCAACAACCTTCTGTTCCAATTTTCGACACTTGTTTCAAGGCTGCGCTGCTGTGAAAAAATAAAATAAAATTTATATCTTTTCCAACATCACGAAACTGCCAGGGCTCCAATTGAAATTATTCTCATGGAATTGAATTCACATTCTCCTTTATACCATTCTGGCAAACTCAAATATACGCTTCCATTATTCCAACAATAACGAAACGACATGAAATTTGGCCGCGCTACAATCAACTGTTCCCCGAACAAGCTTTGAAAGTGCAACAGTGTATTCAAATTGAGTGGTGTGTCGCGTTCCATTAAGTAAAGAGGGATGAAATTTGTCTGGTTAGTCGATAAAATAGATTTGAGCGCTGATAGTGTAAAAATAAACTCCGAGAAGCAACCGCCCATGCTATATATTGTCTTCTAATAGTTTGGGGTGCTTCGGTTCATGTCAGGGAAATCAATAGCAGACGCCTGAAAGTAGACACGATATATCGGCTGCAAAAGTCCTTTAACGTACATACGGGAGCTGTGCATATACGAGCAAATTATCGGGAACCAGCTGACAGTCGATATTTGAACTACATGATATGGCAAATGCGATAATATTTATTGCGGTGTGCACAATTATTGTGTAAATATTGGCTTTTGATCAATATAGCTGTAAAAGCGGAATACAAGGAAGTACAGCTTGCTCCATGCGTGGCAAAGGTAATTAAGTTTGTGTTATTAATATTCTCAAATGAACTGTAAAAACAGATGACTTTCAAAGTAACATGTCAGAAACAGAGTAAAGCTCAAGGGTCAAGCTAATAGAATAGAGTTATTGAGAATAAGCTAGCAGTTTTATTTTAGAATTTCGCCAAAAAATTAGAACAATTAAGCTATTCATTCTGTGTATTGCAATATTGTCTCACAAACTATGAAAACCACAATACAGCTTTTACGAAGATATGTAAGAAGTATCCATTATATTTTAATTGTTTGTTAAATATAAATAAGTATTTAATTTATTGTTTATCAAAAGTTGTGGAATCGACAGTGACATGCAATCCGCAAACTTTATCGAGTATATTTTGAAAGGTCTTAACATCCTTTTAATTTTATAAAACCCTACTAAAATCGAGTCCTGTCTGTCCGTCCGTCCGTGTGTCAGCACTTTTTCTCGCCAACTACTTAAGCTAGAAACATTAAATTTTGTATGCAGGTGTAAAGTGGTGCCCTCTTCAAAGTAGCCGATATGGGTATCAAATGAAAGGTCTTGAAGAATGCTTTTCAAAACAGGTCTTAATTTGACACTTTTTGCTTCGGAGGGCGCACGGGTAGAGGAAATACACGAAAAATTTGTGTAACCTCCCCCCCCTCGCGATTGGACAGCTGTTATCCGAACAATCTGAAAAAAATTATGGAGCTAGGTGTTTAAGAGTACAACAAGAACAAATACCTTAGAAGTCAAAATTCGCTCAACTTTGTTAATAACAGTATCATATTCGAATGTCACATTTTCCTCAATAAAATCGTATCAGTACCCTTAAACCCAACGAAATTTAATATTTAAGTAGTCCTTCAGAAGGTTCTTAAATTTTATGTTTGATGAAAAGCAAATGATATACACATTCCTCCAGTTACAACAACAGTAAAGCAAAATTTTGGTATTTTATGGACTTTCCATCGAATCAATCGCTACAGTTTTGATTTGATCTTCTTGAAATTTTCAAATAAGTGTTTGGGGCGAAAAATGTTGCTTGGAGAATCGCTTCGTTCACTGAACTAAAAACTCGAAGAACCACAATGTCTGTTGCTCGCGGAATCGCTTCAATCACCGAACTTTCCACAAAATAAAGAAGTTATGGGAAAAAATACAATACTAGACTTTAGGCTTAGTATCTTCTATATATTTTATTCAACAACTCTTCAAATTGACTACATTCTTCCTCGAACAAATTCTAACTAAACTCTCTCAACTCGTTATCCAACTGCCTTTAATCACTCGAGAGTCCGCTATTTTTTCCATTACATGTTACGGTTGATCGTGGTTGTCACTTCTTGTCATTTTCAGGGTTGGTGTCTTCAATCGTTTCTATATCGATACTTTTCAACCGTTTCTCAACATCCTCCCCCCGCTGGAAAGTATTTTCAGGTAAATTCCTGATTTCTGATCTGGAAATATGATTATTAGTTTGCATGTAATAAGTGTTAGAATATATTATAGTTTATGGCGTTGTTCCCGTTCCGACTCTGGATCTCGAGGATCTGGGTACCAACCGGTACTCAGCGGTATTTCCACCGTGCTGAGAACCTTGAGGCGCAGGAACGGAGGACGTTATAGCGCGTCCTACTCGCTCGGGTTGTTTTTTTTCTGTTTTCAGATGATTCTTGTGGGGTTTAGAGTGATTTGTAAAGGGAGTGTTTTCAAAATCTTCTTGTGTGTGTTCTTTATGTTTTCTAATGAGTTTTAGTTCGTGATTCGAAGTGGGTTTCTAGGGGTTTGGCGTGTGGTTCTAAGTGGGCTTCTAGGGGTTTCTCAGTATTCTGTGATATTTGTAATTTCGGTAGTTTCGATCTAGGGTGTGTTTAGGGACTTTATTTTTTTTCATGTTCTTATTTGATTAGGTTTTCAGTCATTGCTAATATTTCCTCTTGATCGTGATGGTCATTAATGGGTAGCGGTGCAATTTTTGTAATTGGCCTTTGAAATGACGAATTTTGCGTTTTTACAGTCACGACTCTGACTCTACCATCGACACCAGGTGTGGTTCTTATGATCCTTCCCAGTGGTCATTTGTAAGAGGGGCATCTATCCTCCTTCACTAGCACCAGATCCCCTTCACGTAAATTGGGTGTTGTTTGGAGCCATTTATGTCGCTGCTGTAAGCGTGAGATATGCTCCGAGCTCCATTGTTTCCAAAAATGTTGCATAGTCCGTTGAGTGAGTTGCCAACGGGTTAAATGATGAATTTTCAAGTCCAATAAATTGTCTTCCGGTACAGCCAGAGGAGCATCACCAATCAAAAAATGTCCTGATGTTAAAGCTAATAGATCATTAGGATCTTCTGATAGTGGACATAGTGATCTAGAATTTAGACAAGCCTCAATCTGCGTCAGCACTGTGTTTAATTCTTCATATGTCATAGTTGTTTCGCCGACTATCCTCTTAAGGTGGTATTTTATAGACTTGACTCCTGCCTCCCACAGACCCCCGAAATGAGGTGCTGCGGGAGGATTGAAATGCCACATAATGTCGTTGGTGACTAGGTCTTCTGCTACATTTCTATTCCTTTCGATGACATTCTTTAACTCAGAGTTAGCGCCTACGAAGTTGGAGCTTCCGTCACTGTATAGATGCTTGCAAAATCCTCGTCTACTTACAAATCTTTTGAGTGCGGCTAAAAAGGATTCTGTAGTTAAATCTCCCACCAATTCGATATGAATAGCCTTTATCGCTAAGCAAATAAATGTAGCGACATAGCCTTTAATCTTCGTAGTTCCTCTGCCCTTTCCATTTTTAATAAAAATAGGTCCACAATAATCGACTCCGGTATGAGCGAAATGTCTAGATATATTCACTCGGACACTCGGCAAATTTCCCATTAATTGCGATTGTACTGTAGCCCTATGCCAAAAACAAGTAACACAGCGATGAATATGTTGACTCACGACTTGTTTTCCATTAACAATCCAATATTTCGTTCGTATCAAATTTAGCGTCAATTGCGCTCCCCCATGCAACGTCGATAAGTGATATTGTTCTATTATCAGTGCTGTCAAACGACTGTGTTTTGGTAGAATAATGGGATGTTTTTTATCAAAACCTATATGCGCATTTTCCAATCGACCTCCGACTCTTAATATACCTTCATGTAAGAATGGGTTGAGGTTTAATATCTTACTATTTTTCTCGATGGACTTCATTCTTTCCAAAGCTGACATTTCAATGGCAAATGTTGTTCTTTGAGTGTACTTTACCCAAAATAAAAGTGACTTTCTTAATTCATAAGTGGACAAATGTGGTGTATCAGGCTTGATCCTTTTCGCTAAAGCGGCAAATCTGTAACAATATGCCGTCACTCGAATGAGTCTCAAAGTAGAGAATTTGTTTAACAAGTACTCGCAATCTGTGAAATGCGAAGTATTGACCACAATGGCAAGCTTTTGAGCTTCAAGTTCTATTGTAGGAATTTCCATTTGCTTCGGGCCACGGGTTTTCCATTGAGTCAACCACCCTGGCCCATTCCACCACAGTGAATGCTTGAGCAAACTCGTTGGATATACGCTAGTAGTAGCTAGTAGTAGTAGTTGGATATACGCTAGTAGTAGCTAGTAGCTAGTAGCGATATCAGCGGGGTTCTCGGCAGTTGGAACATATTGCCAAATAGCATCTTTTGCTTCGGTGTGTATTTCTGCGGTTCGATTAGCGACGTATACGGACCATTTACTTGGATGACCTTTAATCCACGATAGGACTACCGTTGAATCAGTCCAAAGGTATAGTTTAACCGCTACGAGATTCAATGACAGTTTAATTTCCTTTATTAGTTTAGCTAGTAAAACCGCTCCACATAATTCTAGTCTGGGTATCGTAATGGGTCTTATTGGGGCAACTTTGGTTTTAGTCATAATCAACGATGATTGTGCTTGTGTTTGCGATGTCGATACCAGATATACTACTGCGGCATAAGCTTGATTTGATGCGTCACAGAACCCGTGCAATAGAACTTCTTCACTTTTTTCAACCTTGATTAGACGCGGCACTCGCAAGTTTTCGATATGTATCAAATCCTTTTTTATATGGTCCCATTCGTCGCTAATTTCCTTAGGTAAGATACTATCTCAATCCGTACCGCTCAACCACAGTGCTTGCATTAATATTTTTCCTCGAATATTGATCGGAGCTAGCCATCCCATCGGATCGAACAGTCGTGCTATTTCCGACAATAATGTCCTTTTACTACATACTGGACCATTCGATGTTATTTTAATTTTGTAGCTAAAACTGTCACATGACCGATACCAAACAACGCCTAGCGTTTTGAAACCATTGTCCCAATCTAAATTCAATATTGTATGCTCAGCTTGATCCTTCAGGTCTATATTCTGCAAAATGGAATTATCGTTTGCTATCCATTTCCTCAGTTTGAAGCCCGCGGTATTAAGTAAATTTCTCACTGTTGTTTGCTTTTCCATGGCTTCTTCTAAAGTATCTGCTCCCGACAAATAGCCATCCATATAGAAATCTTGCATTATCGATGTATAAATCGAAGGATTCGTTTCCTTAACAGACTCAGCCACTTGATGTAGACTTCGAATCGCCAAATATGGAGCACAAGTTGTTCCGGAGGTGACAGTTGCTAAACAGTAGTCCTTAATCGATCCATCCGTATCCCTCCATAAAATGCGCTGATAGTTTGCATCCTCTTCATGAATTCTTATTTGCCGATACATTTTTTCAATATCGGCGGCGAAGGCTTTTACACAAAGTCTCCATCTCAACAAAACATAAGATAATTTGTTTAGAATACAGGGACCAGTCATTAGAACATCGTTCAACGCCCATCCTGACTTTGTTTTCCTCGCCGCATCAAATACTACTCGGATCTTTGTTGTGGAACTATCTTTAATTATCGCATGGTGTGGCAAATAATTTGCGGTGCAAATTTTTCTTCCGTCACTATTCTCGTCCCAACCTCAAATATTCGTTGATGCAGTCTCTGTACTCAGCCTCTAACTCGGAGTCCCTCGCTAATCTCTTTTCTGTAGCTATCAAACTATTTAATTTGTCGTGATGCACCCAGCTGACATTTGTAATTATTCTTAAAAGGCAATCTTGTTGTAAAACGTCCGTCTGCGCCCCGAGATGTATTTCGCTGATAGAAACTTTCACAACTTTCTTCTTCCATGGTAAAGGCTCTCTGTGTTGAAACTTCTTCTACTTCCCAAAACTTCCGAAGTTGTTTGGTGATTCCATCCTCAAGATTCTATGTAATCGCAAAGCTTCGAATTGTCGTTGTATTTGAATTATTCACTTCTCCCGAAATGATCCAGCCCAATGATGTGTTTTAAGCTTTCGGCCCCTCTAGGCCCCGGACTATCCCAGGCCGTAAGATCTTCGAGACCACGTCAGCTCCCAATAGCATATCTACCTTAGCAGTTTTATTGTAATGAGGATCCGCTAGCCGAAGGTTTTGTAAATGTTCAAACGCTTAGACATTGAACTCGTTTACAGGCAGTGGGCTCGTAATTTTCCTGAGCACTAACATTTCCATAGATATACATTCAGTAGATGAAATATTGATTTGACACAATGACCAATTCCGGAAATACCAATGTTTGTAGCTTTCCTCTTCAATTCTAACTGAGTAGCCGCATTTTCGGAGATAAAACTCGCTTGGGATCCCTGATCAATTAGCGCCCGTAAAACTATTGAATTCCCTTCCAATGACTTCACATTTACGAGAGCTGTAGCCAATACTATGTCCTTGGTTTGAATTTCTGTAGATTGTGTGTAGGCATGTCCATTGAAACTTCGAGTAGTTGACTCGTTGGCTTTCGTCGGTAATTTTGATCTGTCGGGGATGGTTGCTTCTCCGCAAGCTTCTCTGTGCAACAACCCGTGATGTCGTCTGCCGCATGTTGCACATGACACTTGGCTCGCACATTGCGACACTATATGCCCTTTGGCTAAACAATTAAGACAAAGCCCATTCTGCTTGATCGTCTTCAATCGATCATCTAAATTTAACTTTACGAAACTTGAACAATGTCTTATGTTGTGATCATTTCCTTTGCAAAACGCGCAGACTTCCTGTTGCACCAAATGCGATTGCAATTTCGAAGTAAATTGTTTTGCTCTTAATGTAGGTGCAATCGCTTCTAATGCCCGAAAGCGGTTGTCTAAAAATAATTTCATTTGTTCGAACAGCGGCAGTTTTTTATTGACAGTAGTTTGCTGTTCCCATAACTGACGTGTCTGCATAGGCAGTCGTTGTGTGGTAACATGGACAAGCAATGCATCCCATATATCATCTATAGCAAGATTTTCTATTGCCTTGATGGCTTCAAATGTCGTATCTAGCAATTTGCGAATCCCAACCGCAGACTCACCCACAGTGCTTGGATCTAACAGCTTCCGGAGTTGCGTGTCGAGCAAAACTCGTTTATTTTCGAAACGATCCACTAAAACTTGCCAGGCAACAGTAAAATTGGTAGCAGTAATCTGGTATGGTTTTAAAAGTGTCGCCGCTTCACCAAATACACAAGCTTTCAAATAGTGCATTTTTTGCACATCTGATAAATTTTGCTCCTTTATCAGCGAACTAAATAAATCCCTGAACGACACCCAGTCTTCATATGCCCCGTGAAACTGCGGTAGCTCAATTTTTGGCAGTTTCATGCCACTATTAACGGGACACTGAGAATCTGCCACCAGCTCGGTCTGTAAAAATTCATTTATTTCGTTGGCTAACGAGAAATACTTCTCTTCCATTTCACCAAATATATTTTTTTCGAAATAGGGTATTTCGTCCCCTGCCCACAACTTCAGTATCTCATTGTGAGATTCTTTGGCCGCTAAGTAAGTATCTTCAGCGGATTTAAGACGCCTCTCGACACTGTACACTGATCTTTTCTTTTTTCCTTCTTTACCATAGTTAACAGCGGAATTGATCATTTGATTTAAGCGTTGCATTTGTACCGCGACTAGCTTATCCATCTTGACACTACTGTTCTAATAACACACCACTCCTGTTTTATTTAAAAAAAATTATTCTCATTTTGCTTCGGAGGGCGCACGGGTAGAGGAAATACACGAAAAATTTGTGTAACCCCCCCCCCCCTCGCGATTGGACAGCTGTTATCCGAACAATCTGAAAAAAATTATGGAGCTAGGTGTTTAAGAGTACAACAAGAACAAATACCTTAGAAGTCAAAATTCGCTCAACTTTGTTAATAACAGTATCATATTCGGATGTCACATTTTCCTCAATAAAATCGTATCAGTACAATTTAATATTTAAGTAGTCCTTCAGAAGGTTCTTAAATTTTATGTTTGATGAAAAGCAAATGATATACACATTCCTCCAGTTACAACAACAGTAAAGCAAAATTTTGGTATTTTATGGACTTTCCATCGAATCAATCGCTACAGTTTTGATTTGATCTTCTTGAAATTTTCAAATAAGTGTTTGGGGCGAAAAATGTTGCTTGGAGAATCGCTTCGTTCACTGAACTAAAAACTCGAAGAACCACAATGTCTGTTGCTCGCGGAATCGCTTCAATCACCGAACTTTCCACAAAATAAAGAAGTTATGGGAAAAAATACAATACTAAACTTTAGGCTTAGTATCTTCTATATATTTTATTCAACAACTCTTCAAATTGACTACATTCTTCCTCGAACAAATTCTAACTAAACTCTCTCAACTCGTTATCCAACTGCCTTGAATCACTCGAGAGTCCGCTATTTTTTCCATTACATGTTACGATTGATCGTGGTTGTCACTTCTTGTCATTTTCAGGGTTGGTGTCTTCAATCGTTTCTATATCGATACTTTTCAACCGTTTCTCAACAATAAGGTCAATAACATTAACATTTTTGGGAATTGAAAAACAATGGATTTTCTTTGAAACGTGCACATCTCTTTGACATATTTCTGGATTTTATTCGTTGCTGGTAACTGCATTTCTTAGAAGTTGAGTACAAAACCCTTCTGACATGAGCGTTGTTCTGTTTACTCAAATTTTTTTGAATGATTTTCGCATATCATGCGACACCATATGGAGCATGTTTTGTCTATCATCAGTTCGTTTCCGATTTTTCTTTTTAAAAGACTTGTCATTTGATGTGGGTAGTACATTGAACTGTTTATTATTCAACGTTTTTTCAGGCTCTTTCAATGATGGAAAGCCTTCGGACTCCTCCATGCCAGCGGTCCCGAAGTTGTCTTAAGATATTTGACTTTTCTTTGTGTATCGAAGTAAATTTATGATTTTCGATATAAATTCAACAAATTAATTGCTCGGCGATATGACAAGTTTTTTTCAATGTTAATTAATTTCCGACTGGTGCTTTAAAAATTATTTAATTTTTGAAAACAAGTGACAGTAGCGATGGAAAAACACGACTGTTTCAAGCCCTAGGGTGGTTACAAAGCCCTTCTGGAGGGAGCACTCTTCTGTCTAATCGACTTGTTTTTATGTATGTTCAGGCATAACTTTAACTTGGAGAAGAGTACTGTTTTCACCTAGGTCTTGGGTGTGCTTTCCACCAGTCTATTTGAAGGATATGGTAGTCGAACAATTGTAGAGGGTACTTTAGGATAAAATAAAGAAAATTCCACCTCTGTCAACGAAAGAACCTAATCTGGAACCGTTTGACACGTTCTTTCGGGCTAAGACTTTTTTGCTACGCAGTGGGATGGTTTCAAGTAGGGGAATCGCTTGGATCGTTAGAAAAGTGATCCCCCAACCTCGAAGTCCCTGGCTGGTGCAAACTTTAAAAGATTTTAAGTGAAAAAGAGTGAAATAAAAATCTAACTTTTAGAAAAAAAATAAGACCGACTTCAAAGTGCCCTAAAAGGATGAAATAAATTTCATGAAAGCAGTGTAATATTATTTTTTCTCTGCTTCATGAATTTTGGTCACATGTTGCTAATTAGGGCTTTTGAAAAAAATTTTTTTACAATATGGATGGACAGGTATTGATACAGTAGAATCCCGATATATCGTGTCTTCAAGGGGATGTAGGATTCAAACGATATATCGACAAGTTCACTATATAGAGATTATTATATATCAAGGGTAAAAATAAAAATTCTATTGAATTTTATTTAGATACAGAAGTATGAACATTTTTATTTGCAAATAAGAAGATTTATTTTCACAGGATTGTATAGAAGCATCATTTTTTTCTGCAAATGTTGATCCAGTTTTGTTTGTGTTAAACAATTATTGAAGCGTCGGATTTCTATTGCCATATCAATAGTGTGTATTGCATCGAATACGTTTTCGCCAACATTTGATTCTGATAAGAAAAGTCGCACGCGATTGAGCAATTTCTGGGCCTCTTTCCGGGTAATTCTAGAAGATTCTTCTTGGTCTCTCTCTTCTTCATAATCAACATCATCTGTTTCGATCAATATTTTATCGTCGTTAAGCATTCCAGCAACCGTAACATTGTCGTCAAAATTAACAAATTCTTCAAAACTGATTGGATGTTCTTGATATTGCGTCAAGAGTTTCCATCCAATTGGGGTTTGAATTTCATTTACTGATTCCGTTGCTGATTTTTCCTCCTTTAGAAACCCACAAGATCGGAAACGATTTGTGATTGTGGCTATTTCCACTTTTTTCCATGCTTTGTCTGCAATATTCATAGCAGAAAACAGTGTAATTTTATGGTTAATATTTTCTTCAAGATTGTCTAAGAGTTGCATGACAACTTCCGCTCGATAAAAAGTTTTGAAAACCTTGATTATGCCTTGATGTAGAATCGAGGTAGTGTTCGGGGGCAAAAAATTACCTCTACATTGCTCAATGGAGGATTTTGGTTGTGGCCCGTGCAATAATCAATTAAGAGAAGAATTCGGTATTTGTTTTTCTCCATTTCTATGTTCAACGATGAAATCCATTCATTAAATAATTCAGACGTCATCCACGCCTTACGGTTGGCCCTATATGTGTAAAGGAAACTTCTTATGTTTTTAAAACATCTCGGTTTTGCCGATTTCCCAATCATTAGTGGTTTACTTTCTCGGAACCATCAATGTTTGTTGCCAACAAAATGGTTATTCGTTCTTTGCTTCTCTTCCCGCCATAGCATTTTTTACCTTTATAACACATGGAGCGATCCGGAAGGCATTAAAAAATAAACCGGCTTCATCTGCATTAAACACATTTTTCGCCTCACAGCCTTCAATCAGCCTTTCCAATTTCTCCATCACTCCGAACATAATTCTGAAAATTCATCTCCAAACTTGACTCAAAGTTGGCGGTAAAAACGAATTATAAGACGTAAGTCGGCAGTAAAACCGAATTATAGGACGTTTTCCCGTAGGAAAATATATGATATAGCGAGGGGACCAAAATACATACGTTGTATACGAATAAACGAAATTTTTTCAAGGGACCAACACTTCCGTATTATATATCGGGATATATGATATATCGGAATGCGAAATATCGAGATTCCACTGTATTAATAGCAGTACCTGTCCATCCGTCCGTCAGTGCGTCACTGCAAGTTTTCTCAGGAACTACAGAAGGTACAGTCATCAAACATTGTGCACAGATTAGAAGTTTCCGGTTAATGAATAGTCTGTAGTCGAAATAAATTTTAAAAGCTTTTAAGGGCATCTATAAGGATGTGAACACTTTAAAATTTTTTTCACCAAAGACAGTCGAGTAGGGTATTTAAGGAAAGGGATTGATGAGATCTGTTAATATCCGGTATTCAAATTCCAAAATATATGATGGGGTAGGCAGGGGAAGTGGAAAACCACGAAAAAATGGTGTCCCCTCTTCGCGGTCGGGAACTTGTGGACCGAAAAATCGGAAAAAATCTTGAAAGTAGCTAAACTTTTTTTTTTTTTTCATTGGATCATTTCACCCTTTTCACATCAACTTAATGTAAATCTATACGACAAATTTGCTCTACATTTGAAACTTATCTAACGTCGCGCGGAAATCGATCACTCTTTCGGATGGCTCCGATAGCTTTTTAAATTACTTTTTATGGAATTGTTTGCAGCTACATATAAATGAGTTGCATATTTTGAATTATAATTTTTCTGAAAAATTATAAGAGAAGAAAAATGTTAGAAGAAGGTGGTTTCGACGTGTGCACTACTTCTCCTCAGGCCATCACTCTTAGATACACACCGATGATGGCGACCACCATGCTCAGAGATGAGGGAATTAATTTTTAATTTTTCTACTCATGCAAACTCAATATGTTTTTGTATCTGCAAGTTATATTCAAGGTAATTTAAAAAGCTATCGGAGCCATCCGAAAGATAAGCTTCAAATGTAGAACAAATTTGTCGTATATATTTACATTAAGTTGATGTGAAAAGGGTGAAATGATCCAATTAAAAAAAAAGTTTAGCTACTTTCAAGATTTTTTCCGATTTTTCGGTCCACAAGTTCCCGACCGCGAAGAGGGGACACCATTTTTTCGTGGTTTTCCACTTCCCCTTAAAGTTCCTTAAAGTTACAACAACAAATATTTGAGAAGTTGAAATTTGATAAACTTTGTTAGTAATAGTATAATTTATCAATTTTACATTTTCTTGTATAAAACCGTAAGGGTAACCTTCAATACAATAAAATTTTTCATCCGAATAGCTACTTATAACCGACAAAATTTCAGTAGGATCGGATAGTATTTGACGAAGTTATGGTGGTTTAAAATTTTGGTGTTACAACCACAACAATACATAGCTATGAAGTAATATCCATTTCCATTCGACTCAGACACTACGGGCTTATTAGGATTTGCATGAATATTCAAGGAAGGATGCATATCATGCACATTTTTGAGAATCTGTTCAACGAGTGATAGTAGTTAGAAAAAAAATGGCGGGCGTTTTAAATGAGAATATTGGGTAAATTTAAGTTGCTTTTTCTCCAATTTCAGCATTGGAACTACATGCTATTAATGAAAAAACACATTTCAAAGGTGGCAAAATCATGATGGTTTCTTACGAGAACAACAATAACAAATACCTTAAAAGTTGAAATCACTCAACTATGTTAATAATAGTATGATTTGTAAATTTAACATTTTGCTAAGTGAGTACACATAGGTACCCATAAATTTAATTTTAAGTAATCCAAAAAAGGTCCTTATAATCTGCAAGTTTCAATAAAGTTTAATTGTATGTACGAAACTACTAGCTATTTGAGTGTTCTCCGAGTACAAGAAAAACAATATCCGTTTTTTCTACCGTTCAGGCCTTTCATCGAACCAGACATTATACATTCAATCTGATCTTATTTCCAGATAAAGCGAAAAATAAAAACATCTTTAAGACTTCATTCGGTCAATGGTTGTTAGTGATATTGCAATAAAATGGCGGCAGGTTAAAATGGAGTAACAATGGTTTTCCTTTTAAAGTGAGTATGTCGTTGTTGTAGATACCATTAATTTTTTTTCTAGAGTTTATTCATTATTGGTGTATGCATATTGTAAGTTGAGTATAAAGCCCTTCTTAAATGAGCGTAGTTCTGTCAACCCAACTTTCTTTTATGTTCTTCTTCTTCTTCTTCTTAGCACTACAGCCTCTCTCGGGCCTTCGCTTCCTGCAAACAGCGCCTCCAACTGTCTCGGTCTATTGACCGCATCCCCCTATTTCGAAATCCGAGCAGCAATGAGCTGTCTTCGTCGACCGAGTCAAACCAATGCTTCCCCGGTTTCCCCACTGGTCTCCGGCCTTCAGTTCTCCCAACGAATACCTTTTTGGGTATCCGTTGTTCATCCATACGATTCATGTGGCTAGCCCATTGCAGCTTCCACAGTCTGACAATCGTTGAGACCTCCGGTCCGTCGAAAATTTCATATAGCTCATGGTTGTATCGTATTCGCCATTGGTCGCCGTCTAGCTTCGCTCCAATTAATCGCCTCAGGACCCATCGCTCAAAGGCGTTCAATATGTTTGCAGATGCCTGAGTAAGGGTCCATGTTTCACACCCATAGCATAACACAGGTCTTATCACAGATTTGTATATTTGGAGCTTCCTTTGTATGCAACTGGTCTTCAAGATCGTCAATACCGAATGAAATATTTTATTTGCAAGCTGTATTCTTTGGCGTATTTCGTCTCTTTCAGTCCCCGTTCCCATTATTTTGCCGCCTAAATACACAAATTCGCTAAGGTTTTCGATACTGTATTCATCAAGCCTGATATTTTGTGTATTTGTGGTATTTTTTCTCGACTGCGTCATGAGCTTTGTTTTATTCCCAATGATTTGTAGCCCTACTAGTTTTGCTTCACTGTCGAGTTTCAGGAAGAGTTCTTTGGCAGTTGTTAATGACCGTGACAAAGTATTGATGTCGTCCGCATAGGCTACTACTTGGCTCGACTTGTACATTAATTTACCTTACGTATCGACAGGTAGCTTCTTGATGATGTACTCCAGAGCCAAATTGAATAGCAATGGGGCCAGCCCATCTCCCTGCTTTAGTCCGATATTTGTATCAAATGCATCGGTGGGTTGGTTATTGGTGCAGACTTGGGAGGTCGTCGATATCGTTGTCATTTTGGTAAGACGGACTAATTTGGCTCGGATGCCAAAGCAAAGCATTATTTGGTACAGTACGTTACGATCAATACTGTCCTGTGCTTGCTTAAAGTCAACGAAAATTTGTTGTACGTCTATGTTGAACTCCCATCATTTTTCAAGTACCTGCTTGACTGTGAAGAATTGGTCTATTGTCGATCTACCTGCTCTTAAACTACCTTGATACTCTTCAATAATTCTGTTGGCGTATGATCCAATTTTATTTTCTAATACTTTAGAAAATATTTTGTACCCCGTACAAAGTAGTGATGTGCCTTTATAATTTTCCAACTGTAGATTGTCACCTTTTTTTGGATGGGGAATATAATTGATAGGCTCCAATCTTTCAGCATATGTTCTTGTTGCCAAATGTGCTGGATGACTTTGTAAATAGCTTGATGAACACTACTGCCACCATATTTGATGAACTCCACTGGAATCTCATCAATTCCCGGCCCTTTATTATTCTTTTGCGCTTTGATGATGGAACAAACTTCATCCAGAGTTATTGGGGCCAATGGAAGCTCTGCGTAGCCATCTTTTTGCTCGGATGTTCCGCAAAATGCAATAATTTCCATCTACATATATAGCGATTTACATATAACCATGATAACGCTTAGTTACATACAAATCGTCTTACTCACGGAAACAATTGCTTTTGACGGAACTAAAGAAAGTTTTCCTGCAACCGGGGGAACTTGAACCCAGGGTCCCAAAAGACCCCGCAATAGCACCTGAGCCATCTTCTGATAATCTCCCATTCATCAAATAGGGTGCAAATTTCAAAAACCTACGTGAAGGTCGTTCTAATGGGCGATTGTACTCTTAGCAATCAGTGTTGTGTAAGGATTAAATCATGTAATGGTTTGTTGATTTTGGGAAAGAATAAAATTTTGTTAGTAGAAAGGAATGAATAAGATTTTTTTAGTGGGAAAGACAAGAGTTTTTTTTACTTAAAGATAAGATAGGCAAGTTAGAATTAATATGACGGGGAGCATAAAATAAAAGATAATGATTAAAAGTTTTGATTAAAAAAAAAAGTATGTGTGCCCAAAACAAGGTAGAGATAATAAGCAGACAATTTGAAATTGTGAATGGGAGAAAGCTGGTACGGCCGGAATTTGCAACAGACCGCTCCCATGAAATTTATTTATTTATTTTTCTAATCTTGAACTCAATAAAATCGCAGTACTATTTGTCTTTTAATCGTTTTTATTTTTATTATTTTTATATTATTTCCAGAGATTTCCCCTGAGTTATTTTTCCATTTTGAATAGAATGAGATTCATCGCATGTCGATACGATTAACAGTTAAAAATATATTGATTTTTTTCCGCTATTTCGTCATCTGGCCCTACTGTTCAACGCATCGCTTTAAGATGTGGTATAAAAATTGAAAAAAGATTTCTTTGCACTTGCTTCAGATATTAGTCCAAGCACTTGATGACGAATATGGGGAAAAATGGTAGACCTACTCAATCTTTCAACAATGTCTACCCTAAAATGTTAAAAAAATCTAACGAGCATTATCAACCTAAAACGTTAAGACCGTCGAATTGCAAGATTCCTCTTCAACTGGTACGTCCTATTCGCAATGGTGGGGTTGTAATTAAAACAGCGACCAATGCCAATGCGTCTGAGCTATACCGATTAACCATGGATACCATGTAGGACGAGTACGAAATTATCGAGACAAAGATGCGTCAACCCAGACTGGTTATAAATGAGCTAGATAATCAACTCACATATGAGGAGCTATGAAATGAAATGCAAGCACTAAACCCTGATGTTGGGAAAAGAGAAAAAATGACGCTCATTCATGCCAGGCAAACGAAAAACGGGAAATGGTTACACATTATTGAGGTTAAATGGAAGCATATATAAAAGATTAGTTAACAAATACGTCAACATTGATTATGGGTCATATTTTATGGAGGAAGGTTTTAACGTTACGCGATGCTTTAAGTGCCAAAAATATAACCATAAGAAAAAACATCTGTGTGAAATGTGGAGTAAAGCATGAGCTCAAGGAATGCAAAAGCACACATGAGAACTGTTACAATTGTATGGGGAATAATAAGAATTCAGATCACTCACACAGAGCAGACTCATGGAAGTGCCCAAAGTATCAACGAAGGATTGGAATTGCTAGGAAGAGTACGGACTACGATTTTGATGATGATGTTAATCACAAAACTCAACCAAGTGACAAACTGACTATCTTTTATGCCAATATAAGAAGCCTACGACACAAGTTGATTGATATTCAAATTTATCTGCAGCAAAATCCTGAAACGGATATGATTATACTCATCGAAGTATGGATCTACCCTGAAGGCGCAAAGTACTACAATATTCCAGGATATCGCTTCGTTTTCACCTGCATGCTCGAAAGAAGAGGATCTAACGCAATTTATATAAAAAATACAATTAATTTCATGACAAAGAGAGTCACATCTGACATATATCATACAATAATAATTGAAACAACCTGCGTAGGTAAAAATCTAAAAATCGGTACTTACTACTTACTATAGTCCCAATCGTCTCAATGTGCATGACGTCTGCGCAGTAATAGATGCAATATACTCTACTAAAACAAATCTCATCACAGTTGCTGACCCAAACATAGACGTGATTGCAGAATCTCCAGAATCGAAGATGTACAAGGATACTCTGGAAACAAACGGAGCGATCGTTTTCAATAAGGACAAAATTACTCGCCCGACTTCAAATACCTGCCTGGACTACATAGCAACATATAAGAAAAAAATTACTGAAAACATTAAATTCCCACTTGAAGACTGGCCGGAGTTAGACCATCGTGTTCTTAAAATTGTCGTCCATGGTCAAAGTCTCAGAAAGCAAAAACCTACTTACAAAATATTCAGATATTTAGGCAAGGATCTTTTTAAGCCGAAATTTCAACAGTTGCTACCAAACTGAAAACCTGAAAACCTTATGGGGCCCAAAAATATGATTACAGAGTCCAAACGTGACCCTACCATTGAAAAAAATATCAGATGTCGACAGCATAACATGCATGGATAATTCATCACCCTGGATCAGGTCATCAAATGCTGAATTTTTTGGCATGGACTCTAATAATGCAGCACGCTCATGTGGAAAAGCGAACTCGTTAAACTAGTTTTTTCAATAATTGGTGAAAAAAACTGCCAAGGAGCTTGGTGACAAGTCAACTAGCTATTTAATATCACAATAGCCCACCAAAGTCCATCTTTCATATCCATCAAACGACTAAAAGAGAAATATTAAATACAATCAAAGATTTGAACAAAATGCAGCACCAGGTATTGACAACATCACCATGCATGAAATTATTCTAGTCAAAGAGGAGGTAGCTGAACTGCTGGGAAATTTCATAAATGAGTATATTAGAAATGGAACATTTCCGGACGAAAAGAAACTGGCAAAAATAGTTCCAATATTCAGAGGAAGAGATCATCTGGACCCGAATAGTTACCGCCCTGTTGCACTTTCGACAGCCTTTAGTAAAATATTCGAAAAACTTGTAAGTAATCGTTTAAAATCTTTCTTAATGAAGAATTCTATTATAAATCCGAAGCAGTTTGGCTTTCAAAAGAACAAGAGTACTTTCGATGCGTTATTTTCTGTTTCACATTATATCAATGAAAGTCTGTAATGTGACGCCTACGCCCAGGAATCGAAGTGATTCCGATCCCGAACCCTTGTAACCGGCCAGATGGATATGTCCTCGAAGTGCCAGCGGACTTCATCTGTTGTGCGGATATCGTTGTGCAGAAAATATTTTTTTTTCTGTCCAAATATTTAGACCCGTGGATATAAATATTCGAAATATAGAATTAATCCAACCCCGGCACATTTCGAGACATAGCCATCTGGAAATGCCCCTCCACCATGGCCATCGAGAAAACTATGCCACTGGCGACATCTGGAGAGGCACATTGCCGCCATATGAAGTGCCATTCCACACACAGATGTTTTGTCCGAGGTGACAACCGAAATTTTTGACAGCCACATGTCGGCTTGGTTTTTCGTGGCTGTCGTCTTCTAATAGTGTCCATTGTCGCGAAATATCGAACGTAATCAGAGATAGCAGCTGCTAATTGTGGGGTGCGGCAGATTCCGGTATTCGCGCTCGTTTGTGCTGAAAATCTATAGAAAGGTAAGTCTGCTAACGGATATCTCCCGAGTTCCGTCTCTAACCTCATTCTTGATAGAAAGTCGCAAGAATCCTGAACGAAAATTGTTGCGTTCGTATGATAATTTTGTTTTCAGCTGGTTGCATGAAAGTTTTCACATCTGCAAACAATTTTCTTGAAGGGTCTGATGTCTTTTTGAAAAGTGGTGACAATTGTGACAATGAACTGACTCGGTATTGTGATCCACTAGAGCTTTGCTGCTATTATTGCGAAGCTATGCAGCGGCTGATCACCTCATCAATTTTAACGTTGCGTGAACTGCGGACTAAGTGGAAATATACCTTCGATAAAACCTTCAGTCGGTATCAAAGAAGAAGTTCCAGAAGAGGAATTGTTGGCGGATGTGAGGGCTTTCATGCAGCCGGCTGTAAACAAAATTATAGAAATAGTAACAAATGAGGTCGACGAGTTTACAATTGTTGATGCGGGAATCGAGGTTGAGGTAACACCACAGTTGCCACAGGAAAACAACGAACAGCTGATACGTGACAAGGCTGCTATTGGGAAAAAGTGCCCAAATCGATCAATTTCGATCGAATTATTCATTGGAAATAACGCAAAACGAGTGACAGGCCGAGCGTATCTTTTTAAACGCGTCGTGAATCTGACGTACAGCAACGTACAGGTTCGGGTAATGTTGACCGGACGTCACATGGTACGTGACGTCATGTGCAAAAAAACTGTTCAGCCAAATTAGGATGGATGTATGAATTCGCCACAGAAGACTCCCAAAAAT
The DNA here is from genome assembly GCA_963969285.1 of Odontomyia ornata. NCBI lineage: Eukaryota > Metazoa > Arthropoda > Insecta > Diptera > Stratiomyidae > Odontomyia > Odontomyia ornata. Next base: position 129,208,216 of record OZ017740.1, read on the forward strand.
ATAAAGAGGGACGAGTTATTTTGGAATATGCACTTATCGCTGAATCAGAAGGATTTTTAGACCCATACAATACACGTTCTAAATACTGAATCCATATAGCAGCAAAGAATCCCATCTATAAAAGGCATCATCTAAATTAATTCATAACAGAGAGCCAGCCTAACAACAATAACGCACAGATGAAAAGAAAAACTTATGTATATATATATTTTTTTTTTCATTCGATTCAAAACATCCCCACGGAAATATTTCGTTATTTAATTGAAATGCTAAGGTAGTAAGTGTACAAGAAAAAAAAAAGTAAATCTCTATATATTTTATACGGTATAATGAAATTATCTTTATTCACCTTAGTGGGCAAGAAATAAAGTAAACAATCTATCTAACAAAATTGAATTTGTTTACGGCTAGGAAAATAAAAAATAACTAAATAAATCACCAGACTATAATAATTTATTTTCTATTCATGCAAAAAACTAAAAATAAAATTTAAACTTGCACTTTAATAATCGCATTGTTGTTTACCTAAATTCATCATTGAATGCTATACGAAAGAAAAAAGATTATGAACAAGAATAATCACATAAATTTTAAAAGGAAGAACTAGCAAAAAGATAAATGAAAACTCTTACTAAAAATTCGTGTAAAATAAATCTTTAAAAAAATTCGATAAATAAATAAATCTAAAAAAATTGATAATCTGTTGAAATACTTGTTAAAAAGACGTCATGACGGCCTTTTTATAATATATTCAAAGAATTTGAAATATATAGCGTTAAATTGTGATGAATACCGACCATTTAAAGAAAGTTCTCTCGAAAATTTGCAAGCGAGATAAGAGAGTTAGTCGAAAGTAAAATTCCCTTAATATTATTATATGCAGCTTCTTGGAGCGTAATGAAAGTAGAATGCGTTCACCTAAAACGTTGAGCAACTATGAATCTTTGAGTAAAATAGTTATAAACCAAATTAAGCTACATTAAAAATAATTACATTTAGGGTTTAATTTATAAGTTTTTAACATTACGTTGTACCTTCTGTCTTTTTTTTTTTTTTTTCACTTGTTTCAAAGTCAGTTATAGTTAAACTTTTCTTGATTTTAAAATAATTGTAAAAGTCCATTTGAAAAAACTTTTAACTCTAAGGCAAATTACTGCTAAGTGATTTAACGGAGGTGATTTTTCTATAGAAGTATAAGCAAAAAAATAGAAAAATTTAACAATTTTATTAAAATCAGTAAAAATTTAAAATTATGTTTGCATGAAATACCTTTGAAATTTTGATTTCAATGCGCTTCATCTTTCTTTAGCAAAATGAATATAATGTCAAACAATTTGGTCGTTAACTTTTTTCATATTGCTAATATTACTAATTGTTTTATTCAAATTTAAATAAGAAATATTTATTACGGAGATTTTATAAACGGTAGCAGGCAATAACAAGAACGATCCACATGATTGTCGCGGAAATCATATTCACAATATTATTCCTTTTGGTTGACTACTACCAAACATTTTCAAATTTCATTTCAATTTTAAACACTGCCAAGCAGATAAAACAAAATCGATCTGCAAGAGTCCATTTCAAGCGCATTTCCTGTTTGCATTGTACTCAAAATTTGCATTATCTTAGTTTACGTCACTTTAGCTTAGTTATGTTCATTAGTTCCATACTCTTTTAACCTTTGAATTATTAAGAAAAAAAAATCAATTCTAACAAATTTGAACAAGGATTAGTAAAATGGCTATTAACCGTATTTTTCAATAATCATTAAACCTAATATTAAACACGAATCATTAATTGTATAAAAGTCTCATACAGATTACGACGAAATATGATATTAAATTGAAGTAGCTTACAGGATACGGGTAGATAAAAATAGAAATATTAATGGAAAAATTATACATATTTTTAGGAGCTAAATAAAAATTAACATGAATTGCTAGTTAACTATCGACTTTCCTTTTCAGTGGCTCGTTTTTTTTTTTCAGCGTGAAAGGAGAGTGCAGGGTAGGTATGCCGTCGCGAGGTTAGGGTTTCGACAAATCCGCTGAAGTCGGTTTCGCGTCGCGCGCGGTACGCGGTACCTTTGCTTTTTTCGCCATTTCTTTAGAGTAGTTTTCTTCGGTTTAAGTTCGAGTAGTATATTTTTCGGTACCGCGTCGGTGAATCGGTAACGCGCCTATGGGATTTTGTAGCGTTTTTGATTTGAGATCTGTGGATAGATCACATCCAGAACTAACGTAATGTAGGTTTCTCGTTCTGGATGAGTAATTGTTGACGCGTTTGAAAAACGGGCAAGTTCAGGTGACTGAAATATTGTGATTGAGCGTAATCCATTCGGAGACCCGCGACCGAAATCCTCTCCGAACTAGCTGGCCGACAAGCAGTCACCGCGTGAATGGATTACGGTGCACGGATTGGTTGACCTGTTGGTACCATCCGTTGGCACTACTCAGACTTAACGTCTAGAACCGATGAGAGGTCGGTTCCGCGTTCGATCTTGAAAAGTAGAAAATCATTACAAGTCTTGATAAAGGAGATAATATTATTGCAATTTTTGAGGACCTGACGAAGGCTTTTGATACGGTTGATCATAACCTGTTACTTCATAAACTTGAATCGTATGGTATTCAAGGCCAAGCGAAACAACTTTTTAAAAGTTATTTTGAAGGAAGATTCCAAAGGACATCAGTTAATAATGTCTTGACCAATCTTGCACCAATAAAATCGGGAGTTCCTCAAAGTCTAACCTTGTTTTTGCTATATACCAATAATTTGAATCTAAGTAAACTGAAAGGTCAACACACATTATATGCTGATGATACAGTACTTCTTTATTCAGGACATAATAAAGTTGCCATAGAGAATATCGTCAACGAGGAATTAGAAAAATATTATTCGTGGCTTATCGAAAACAAGCTAGCATTGAATACTACAAAGACAAAATACATTATTTTCAAACAGAAGAATAAGGAAGGCATAGAAGTTGACCTAAAAATTAGCGGTGAAAAATTGCAAAGAGTGCTAGAAATTAAATATCTTGGTCTTACCATAGATCATCGTTTGACATGGTTGCCACACAAATAATTTGAGGAGATAATTAGCACCGATGATAGAAATGTTGAGAAGATATGGAGATTTTCCAATACATACAAAGAAACTTGTATTAAATGCATTTGTACTGACAAAGCTACATTATGCGGTGGTCATTTGGAGCCGACCGTTAAAGGAATACCTTAATAGTATATCCTGGATGCTAAGCTTATAAAAATATTCTAAACCTTCCAATTCTCACTCCAACAAGACAAGTGTATCGCGAGACCAATGCATTCACCTGCAGTCAAATCATTACTATGAAGAAAGCAAATTTTATCTTCTAATGTCTAAATTCCAGTGAATTGGAACAAAACCCCTTTCTAAAAATATCCATATAGTTCAAGGCATTTTATAATACCTTACGCCAGAACTGATGGACTAAAGTACGATGAAACGAAGGATACATCCCTGACATGCTTCCTATAGCTGTTTTCTTCTTGTCCAAAAAAAGAAGTAAAATATAATAACAACGACGACGCAACCAGCGGTTGCAGCCACGATATTAACAGTATATCGAGAGTGGTACTAACCATGACAAAAACGACGAATAATATAATGACAGTGAAGACGGCCGAAAAATAGAGATTAGCGGACAGTCTTGTTCAGATTGAGATTCCTGCGGTGTTCGGGCGCAGCAAAAAAATTCGATGGTCACTGCAGCGATCGTTACCAAAACGACCGATGCAAGGGTCGTGAATCTCGACATAGTAAACAAACATCCTGAAATCAACTAGGGGATTACGACACGAAAAGCAACGAGTGACCAGACAAGTAAAGTACCGTTGTGTGATTTCACCACCAACGTCGAAAATGTGGCGGAAGTACTGCATTCGGAAACGGAAAGCGATAACCTCTCCCAAGGATAGTTGCAAACTACAATTGCCGCCAAGTAATGTGAAGAAAAAGGGCTATTCCGAAAAGCGGGAGATATTCTGAAAAGAATACAATCTGCATGCGAGTCCCCAAAAACCAACAAAGCAGTAAAGGTTGGGCTCCTTGAATTAAAGGAGCTCCTACACCACATAGGGCATTATCGGAGGAGCTGGTTAAGGGCCGCAGATGAGCAGAAGACTAAAGAGACGCTGCGGGTGAAATCTAAAGGCCACATGCAGATAGCTCCACCATTAAATATCAATAAAAAAATGGCGTCTAGCCCAATCGAAGGAGATCGGGATAAAAGAAGGAAGGAAGAGGCACTTGATGGGCATGGAGCACCAGATCACGGGTTCCAGATAGTGCTTACATAAGAAGTGAAGAAAGCCGTAAAGAAACTCCTTCAAAAAGTGCCAGAAATTAAAGTTTGCACGGACGCCCTATCAGAAAAAGAACCTGATGCAGAACAGTAGATGCAAAAGCCCCGACGAAGACCCCGGCAGCAGGCACTGCTCGTAAAGCCCCAAGATGGCCGATCCTAACGGAGGTACTGCGGGACATCAGGGGAAACGTAAGGCCCGAAGACACCAACACTACCATTAAAGTAGTACGACTAACGCGGTTGGGCCACATACTGGTTGAATTTGGAGCAGAGTTCGACCATAACGAAGCATTCTGCGACGCAGTAAAGCAAGTCGTCAGCAAAAGCACAACTAAAGCCTCGCTTGAACCGACGGCAACGATCGAAATGAGAGACATTAACTGCGTGACGGATCTGGCCAAGGTAGAAGAGGACATCAAAAGGGAGTTCCGTAGCCAAGGCAAAATCAGAACTTCGATGACCAGCATCCTGCAGCTAAGCCTACACCGCAGTTCAACCGCCCAAAATCTGAGCAGTTTGAAAGGGACATGAAAGCCGATTTCTGACTGCTGATTGAGCAACACCATGATAAAAGTTCTGTATTATGGTAGCCTGATGAAACTGGTACTGCCACCATCCGGACGCGGAACAGTGATTTCTAAGCGGAGAGTTGTGGACGGGGGATGGTTTCGTGTGGGTTCGGTGCTCAGGGACCACCTTCTTTAGTGTGTACCTAACGCCTCACAAACCGATATCATCTTTCCAAGCCGAACTTAATGCTCTGGAGGATGCTGCCTCGAACGCAGAGGGCAAGGTGCTCGGATGGGGCGACTTCAATGCTAAAGCAATCGAATGGGCCATGCCTCAAACTGATCCGCGGGGAAAACGAATCCTGTAAATAGCGGCCAGGACGGCACTCGTCGTAGTAAACTCCGAAAATGGGAGTCCCACACTGTGTGCATAAATAGCATTCACCTCCCTACCACAAAAAAAAACTTCGAAAATACGCCGACTTCCGACGTCCGTGCTCTCGGCTTTCTACAACTGGATAGAACAGCGGAAGGATGGACGTTCAGAGCTTCGGCAAGGTTCTCACAGCAGGTGAGCCGCTGCAGGGAGCTTTGGAGGGCACGGAAGAACTGGCTGCTCAAGACGTGGTGAACTCTACCATGAGCATCATTATGACTGCTTGCTGCGCTTCTATGCCCCGTCGAAGACCCCGGCACGGCAAGCTCCCAGTGGTCAACTGAAATCACTGAAAAACGAAGGAAGAGTCACAAGCTTTGACGTGAGACTCAACGGGCGCGGAACCATGACGAGGCATCCACCTGGGCGGCAGTATATAAGTCGGCCAGGAAATGCATTCACAAATTGATCAAGGCTCGCTGCTGGCAAGACCTAGTGGACAACATGAACAAGGATTCGTGGCAGCTTGGCCCTACAGAAGCCTTGTAAACATGACGCGGAAAAGATGGACGCGATAGTGCGGCGACTCTTCCCCGTCCATCCCGTCTGTGTTGACGCTGTCCATGGTAAAACACAGCCGGAACTGGAGGAGGCAGTCCTCTCATTGAAAGCGAGGAAGGCTCCAGGTCCAGATGGTGTTCCGGCTGAGGTGTTGCGGCTCATCTATCACCATTTTCCTGATGCTGCTCAGCACATTCAACGCTTTCTAGGGGACGGGGTTTTCCCGGTACGATGGAAGGTGGCGAGGCTCGTGCTGATCAGCAAGGGGAAAGGAAATCCCAAATCACCGTCTGCATACCACCCGTTATGCATGCTAGACACGGCTGGCAAAGTGCTAGCGAAACTCATCCAGGGAGGACTCACTGACGCGATTCGTGCTGCTGGGGACCGATCTCCTCGGCAGCACGGCTTTAGAGCAGGACCTTCTACCATTGGTGCGATTCCAGAGGTGGTGAGCGCGGTTTAAAAGGCAGAGGCATATAGTCGCACCAAGCGACGGATCGTCCTGTTGTTGACACTGGACGTCAGGAACGCCTTCAACTCCACTAGATGGGTGGGTATTCTAGATAGGCTGGAAAACTCTTTTCAAGTTCCAGAATATCTAATGCGGTTTTGAGAAACTGCCTAAAGTTCCGAAGCCTGCTCTACGACACGATACAGGGCCAACGAAGGATGGAAATTACATCGGGTGTTGCCCAGGGATCTATCCTTGGTGCGGACCTGTGGAACGTGTCTTACGACGGGCTACTGAGACTTGAGATGCCAGATGAGCCGCACTTGGTCGGCTATGCGGATGATGTTGTGGCTCTGGTTGCTGGACGCACCGTTGAACAATGGCCGGGTGAGGGACTGAATGATTGCTCGCGGGCTCCGTTTAGCACTGGAGAAAGCCGAAGTGGTCGTCTTGACAAAAATGAGAATCCCTAGAGTAAGGATGATCAGTATTGGAGATAAACGAAGCAAATCGAAGCCATCGGTGAAGCACCTGGGCCTACTGATCGACTCGAAGATGAGTTTTTCTGTGCAAATTAAGGGTAACGGCTGAGAAGGCTTCTTCGGGAATATCGGTCCTGAGTCGACTTATGGCCAACGTAGGGGGACCCAGCCCATCAAGAAGACGCCTCGTGATGATTGCTGTAGGGTCAGTGCTACTGTACGGAGCAGAGGTATGGGGCAACGCACTCAGCAAGGAGGTATACCGAAAATGTTTGGCATAGGTACAGAGAAGAGGAGCACTGAGAGTTGCATCTTCGTATCCGACAGTCTCTAATCCGGCGGTGAGAGTTATTGCAGGCGTGATACCTGTCGCCCTCCTTGCTAGAGAGCGCCGCGCTATTTATCTGCGCCGAAACGAGGATGCGAGGGAGATGGTTGCCGTGGCAACAGTCTTGGGTCAATTGCACGAAGGGTAGGTGGACTGCGCGATTCATCCCGGATGTGAGACCGTGGCTAAATCGAAGGCATGGTGAGACTGACTTCTATCTGACTCAGTTTTTGAGCGGGCATGGGTGTTTTCAATCTTACCTGCACAAGATCGGTAAGTCACGGTCCCCCGATTGTCGGTTTTGCCCAGGAGAGGAGGGCAATCCTGCCACACATTTTTTGCGTGTACAAAATGGGTCATGCTGCAAAGGGAACTCCACACGGAGACAGGAGAGCTCACCCCGGATACTTTAGGTACGGTGATGCTCGAATCGGTTGACAAATGGAATCAGGTGGCACATTATGCTCGGGCAGTCCTAAAAGATAAAAGAGACACACAGGAGCTGGGAACACTGGGGCTAGGGGACCGCTTTTCTGGCACTTCCTCTTCCCCTCTCCCTTCCCGGTAGGAAAGGGATCCCCCAGCTTGAAGGCGCCTCACGGCGTAACAAAACGAGACCTGGCCCGAAGTAATGTGTCAAACGGTTCCGGGCTGGGTTCTCAGGTTGACAGGGGAGGTGGTTAGTGGGTAGTCTAGTCGCCTTCTTGCGAGCATAGGAGTCCCACACTCTGTTCATAAATGGCATTCACGTCCCTACCGCAAAAAAAACTGTTTTTACAATCCCACACAGATCACTACATTTTTTGTTTCCTGAAACAAAAACACTCGTGATCCCTGGCAAACTTTTCAGTTTAAGTAATTAAAACTTTTGCACTATATTCAACACAGTTGATCTGAAAAAAATTGTTTTGTGCACAATTTCAAATGAAACTTGATTAGATGTTTCCCTTCATCTACTGAGTTTTCACGAATCATGAGTTGATATTTTCTAGACAATTCGGGGATTAAGGTATAAGAGGAGTGGGATTTTCGTGAGAGCAACTAGAGAGCCACTTGAATGTGTGGATTCTCTACCGCGGTGAAAGGCGGGGGGATTTCAATTCGCATGGGAGAGGAAGGCATGTATGTAGTGAAAGTCCTTCACTTCTGTATAGATGAAAATAAGCTCATTTCGATTCCATTACTTTATATGTCTTTGTTGGAGATACTTAAAGACAGCTAGTTTTTGTAAACTCAGAGTTTTTTTACTGCGTCGTCTTATAATATTCTTTTTTCATCTCTGAGAATGGTTCACGAATTGAACTAGACTAGCAAGAAAGGAGTACTTCACAGGATTATGTGTGCCCCTTATACCGATGTTTTAACATTGCCTGGAACGCACACGTAGGAATCGACGACGTGTGAAGTGCAGATCGCACGAGCGTTATGCGACAATGAAAGAGTGATGGAGGGAGTGGAATGGAATGGAGGTATTGAAAAATAATATAAAACAATAAAATAGAAATAAACAACCAAACCCACACATAATTTGTTAAAGCCACAAAATTTAAGCATATTAATATAAACGAAAAACAGTGTCCATTGTAGACCACAAGTCATATTTACTAAATACGTGCTTGTACACAGTAAGTCCCAAAACGCTCATTTGCCTCTCAACTGTGTCCTTCACCTGAACCCATTAAGTACGCATACATTCACAAACACAAGCTGGTATTACGCTGACTCAAAAGTTGACATTGTTGAAAAGCAACCGAAGCTATTAAAAACAACACTCATAAAATGGAAGTTTTTTTATTTGACCCATTGTATGTAATAGACGTCGAGCCACTCCACGATATTACACTGGCTATGGATGCATTTATTCCGATATAAAGCGTTCACCCACAAACGCTTGCACAGAATTTTAGGCCCGAAGGCTCAGACGTATCGTTTTAAACTTCAGTTCATGTATCGAAAGGCAGAACATGGCTCCCAGGATGTCAGTAGAGGATTCCATCGAAGGATGAGAGGAAGATTTCATTGAAATTGACAAGCAGGAAATTATGTTTGTAAACTTGCTTTTGATTCAGTGGAATCATGAAACAAGAGCAGAAAACCTGCTGTGGGAAAATAGGTTAACAGAAAAGTGTGTTGCAATCGTCCTGTATGCACAATGGAGATTTTGTTACCGACTCAATACACTGAAATGCTTATGTTAAAAGAAAATGAACAGGGTGCTGTTCTGAAAGCATTCTGCCCTTAACTAAGTAAACATACGTCAATCGATAAAGGCGATGCAGTTCAAGGTTGTTTCCTGGAAACTGTTGCATCTCAGAACAAACCTACTACAACTTCGAATAACACACATCAAGCTAATCATAAGGATACTACCTAAGTTTCACCGTATATGCATTGATTATGCTATGAAGGCATTGTAGCTATATGAATAACATACTCTTCTTGAACCCCACCCTGTCCAACTCAAGCTTCAAACAATATCATCATCTTTTTACCAATCTTCAAGAACTTCCATATGTCTCGTACAGAAGAAAAGAGCAGAACCGATGGAGCCACAAGAAACAAGACACTAACATTCTTCTAGGAACGTTGAATTGTATAGAATGGTTTCTGAACACGCAAACAAAAAACTAGGAGTAGGAGTAAGACTCATGCGATGCTCACGATATGATTCAAAGTGAAATCCTTGGAAAATACTTTGAGGAATGCTTCGTATTTCACAAAATCATTCTGAAAAATGACTTTTATATCATTGTGTTTGGACTGGTACACCTTTCGCCTTGTATCGAGCTCCATTGTAGCAAGTGAACGTGCTTAAAATGTGATTGTGGTAACAAGATATGACATAAAAACGTTTGGCATTTTAGATAGAAGGAAGTGAGTGGATGGCATGAGAAAAGCACTGGGTCAAGGTACTGGCAGTGTAGCTGATGCGAAAGGAAATTCGTAAAATGAAATGATTTTTATCGTGAGAGGAAGAAACTCATATGTTTTGCTGTTGTGAAGATTATATTGACATTTAATGTCGAAAACAGTCATGAAGGCAATTTTCATTCGTTTGTTATAATTTATGTTGAAATTCGATATGATTTTCTATGCAGCTTATGTGCTTTCTCAAGGATATAAATATCACTCTATCTACACACACATTACTAGTTCATTTTTTAAATTAATCAATTTCATTATTTGAAGGTATGCTCACAAAAAAAAAATTTTGCACAAAATCATTTTTATTGAGCCAAAAAAAATTGTGTAACATTTACATGTTGTTTTTCAACTTATTCAACTAAAGAGTAGTGCCGCATTTTAATATAAAAAATTTTCAGCAGTTTTTCTATAATTCATACTTAAATCCTAATATTTATTTCTCGAACCATTTACATTGCAGGTCGATCGGAAAATCCTCAAAAAACCCCACGATTCTTAGCTTTTTATTGTTATTTACGATGAATGTTCGCTCTATTACTATGTATGTTCCACTTTATGACGTAGTTCACCATATTTGGATTTTAACAAACCAGAAGGACTGTTCGAATAAAATCTCCTTTTATAAGCAATAAAATTTTCTGGCTGCCTGGTTAGCCCTAAGTGATTTATGTAATACAAAAAGGATAGCAAGAATACTTTATATTTATATTTTTCATTTCTGTTTTCATATATACTGTATGAAAAGTTCCTATAATTTATTTTCCTGAGCTCCTTTACATTATTAATAAAAAACTCATCAATTAATTATAATTAATTTTTTAACCTTATTGCGTTTCTATACTCATTTTTCTTCTTCGGTTCCTGCAAATATGTAATAAATTAGCCCTACGCTACTAACGCCGATCAGTAGATCCATGTTCCCTACGCTATTGACGTCGACGGTGCTAGTGATAAATTATAGAATTGCAATAGTCAAATATATCGAAAATGGAGCATTTACTAACCTCCAGGGGCTATGCAGAAATCTAGTCTGCTATGATCTTTCTGCACGTGGTATCGATATACAGGCTGTGAATGTTGTTATTGATTTCGATTTCCCACGTATGGCTGAGTCTTACTTACATCGTATTGGCGTTCAGGGCATATCGGACATTTGGATATTACCATCAAAGTAAGCACATATGAGGATCGTCTCGATTTGCATTGCATTGAAAAGGAATTAGTTACTGAGATTTAACCAATTCCAGAGGTGATCTGTCGTAGGAGTTGAACATCAGCGTTGTGATGAATGAAACAACAGCACAGTCGAAACACGCTACAGCAATAATAACAATGGGATTATACTTTTAGAAGTGGGCGCTTGCTCTTGGGACCGCACCACCTCCTCCACAGCAGCAGCCGCCGACCGTTATTGCCGACATGGTACCACCACACATAAAAAAAACTTGGATGATGTGAGTTAAAAGAAAAGACAGGGAAAAAGGTTTTCATAAAAAGCTTCTGGGAACATCACCAATTCATGCAGGTACTTCTGACATTTTACGCAGGAAGAGACTCGGTCGTAAATACTGGAATTTGTAAAAAAACAATCGGTAGAAAAAGACAAGCAGCGTGTATATACATATACTCGTATATCAACCACGAGTTAATATACTTAACAACTCTAACGTTGCTGTAAAATGATAGTAAATTAAAACTCGGACAAGGATAACCAATTTAATAAGAATGAAAGCGAAATTTATGATAGGACTTATAAATCTACGAAACAGTACGATGGGGTGATAAAAACAATTTGTATACAAGAATCACTTTTGCGAAAATAAGTTTAAACATTCCTAATTCAACGTACCATAATACGGAAGGGGGTTAGTACGGTGTCCTATTTTTACCAAGAGACCTTGATTAAAAGTTTTCGAATGTATATCAATTACTTTGAAAGTTTCTTTACCATTTCCGGAGAAGTGAATTCTTAGATGCGATTTGAAACAAATTTTGACGATAAATTGGATACTGTACTAAAATTTCCACGTTTAAACGTAGGGAGACTGAAATAACAATAAAAAATAACAACAAATAAATGTAAAGATTTTATAAACAAACATATTTAGTAATTAACTCGGTTTGAGAAAAACAAAGAGACAAAAACGTTGACTAGTTTAGTAATTAAGGAACATGTTCTCCGCAGGGGGAATGCCGGTCGACAAGAGCACTCTTGGAGGCTAGCATTCTTTGGAGAGTTCCGCCCCACGTACCCGAGGAAATTCCCGCAGGGAGAATGCCGGTCGACAAGAGCACTCTTGGATGCTCGCATTCTTTGGTGGGCGCCGCCCCCACGGACCCGAGGATATGGGGGGCGCCGTGAGGTTCCCTCCTCGGATGACAGGTAACGACTCTGATTGAATCTGGACTACGCTTTGGACAAAGAACTGGAAATGACGCTTTGGGCTGGCGGATGTGATGGTTTGGACCTAGTTGCTTTGCACAGTAGCGCCGAGGTGAAACTCGTGTGTGAACGGCTCCAATTCAACTATCATACCGTCTCCGTCCCGGTAAAACCTTGGCAGGCCTCGGAGTACGTTCGAAGTTCGCACAATTGGGTTGGTGGTGTACGTTCGGTTGAGACGGACCCCCGATTAGCGCTGGTCTGGCTCTGAGCACTTGTCCCCATAAGGCCTTGTGCCAACCCTCGCATGGCCTCCCTGCTCTGCAAAGATAACCATGGGACCAAAAAGGCGACTACACACATGAACGGAGATAGCGGCTCCGGGGGGGGGGACCCAACAAAACTGGAGCAAACAAAATCAAAAGACCACAAATACCCAGAAAAAGAAACGAAAAATAATAACGACGATGTCAACAGTACATCGCGAGCGGTACTAACAACGACAAAAACGAAGACTAACACAACGACAGTTAAGACGGATGGAAAACGGAGAAAACAGACTGAGATTCCTGCGGCGTTCGGGCGCAGCAAAAAAATGATGCGAACGCTCGAGCGTCCTATTAAGGAGAAACGGGAAACTCTGCAGGACACTTCAGGCGTTCGCGCGGTGGGAGATAACATAAACAGTACCGAAAATTCGATTGTCACTGCTGCGATCGTTACCGAAGCGACCGATGCAAGGGTCGCAAATCCCGACATTGCAACAAAAAATCCAGAAGCCAACGAGGAGATTACGGCACTAAAAGCAAAGAGTGAACAGACACCGCGTGAATGCACTGCCAAAGTTGAAAATGTGGCGGAAGTACTGCACTCGGGAACGGAACGCGATAACCTCTCCCAAGGATGGTTGCAAGGTACGAATGCGGCCCAGCGATACGAAGAAGAAAGACTACTCCGAAAAGCGGGAGATGTTCTGGAAAGAATACAAGCTGCATGCGACTCCCCAAAAATCAGCAAAGCAGCAAAGGAAGGGCTCCTTGAACTAGAAAAGTTCCTAGATCGCATTGGGCACTATCAGAGGAGCTGGTTAAGGGCCAAAGACGAACAGAAGGCTAAAGAGGCGCTTGGGGCGAAATCTAAAGGCGACACGCAGATAGCTCCACCATTAAACATCAATAAAAGAATGGCGTCTAGCTCAATCAAAGGAGATCGGGATAAAAGAAGGAAGAAAGAGACACTTGAAGGGCGTGGAGCACCAGATCAGGGGTTCCAGACAGTGCTTACAAAAGGAGCGAAGAAAATCTCCTTCAAAAAAAGCCAGAAAGTAAAGTTCATACGGATGCCCAATTACAAAAAGGGCCTGATGCAAAGCAGGAGAGGCAGAAGCCCCGACGAAGACCCCGGCAGCGGGCACTGCTTGTAAAGCCCCAAGATGGCCGATCCTACGCGGAGGTACTGCGGGAAATCAGGGGAAACTTAAGGCCCGAAGACACCAACACTACCATTAAAGTAGTACGACCAACGCGGTTGGGCCACATACTGGTCAAATTCGGAGCAGAGGCCGGCAATAAAGATGCATTCTGTGACGCAGTAAAGAAAGTCCTTGGCAAAAGCTCAACTATAGCCTCACTCGAGCCGATGGCAACGATCGAAATACGAGACATTGACTGCGTGACGGATCTGGCCGAGGTAGAAGAGGCCATCAAAAAGGAGTTCCCTAGCGTGGGAAGGATCAAAGCGAGACTGACACCAGAAAACAACAGGGGACAACGCATGGCCATAGTTGACGACCGAAAAGGACGCCGAACAATTCCTGAACAAGGGCAAAGTACGAATTGGGTGGGTTGTCTGTAGGATACGGCGAAGAGCAACGCCTCTTCAATGTTTCGAATGCCTTGGTTATGGTCACACCACACAAGTATGCAAAGGACCCGATAGGAGTTCCCTGTGTTACAAATGCGGTGAAATGGGACATAAAAGAAAAGAGTATACGAAGGAGGCACACTGTATTCTTTGCAAGGATGCTGATCCAAAACTTGATTTTTGACACGTCTTGGGATCAGGAAAATGCCGGGTGTTCCAGGAAGCCCTACCAAGGCAAAATCAGAACTCCGATGACCCGCATCCTGCAGCTGAACCTACACCGCAGTTCAACCGCCCATCGATCATGTTCTGATCCTCGAGCATACTTGACGTTCGAACATACCGAGGAGCCAATTGTAACTCAGATCATTACTTGATCAAATTAACATATCGATGTCGTATGTCAAAGGCATTTTCGGCGAAAACCAGCCCGCTGCAAAAATTTGACATCAAAAAGCTCCAAACGGCGTCTGTCGCCAAACATTTCATGGAGACCCTCGACAACCAGCTGGCTCCCATCTTATTAGACGCATCGTTAAAGACGAGCAACGAGCTCTGGATGGAACTGAAAGCAGCTAAAAGGACCGTGGCAGAATAGACGATCGGACCTCAAGCCCGGCGCAACAGGAATGGTTGGTTCGATGATGAGTGCCAGAATGCGTCGGATGAAAAGAATCAGGCGTACAAAGAATACGTAGGTAGGAAAACCAGGACGAAGAGGGAACACTATGAAAATCTCAGACCAGTAGCAAATAAGATATTTAGGATTAAGAAAAGAAAATACTATGACGACCAATTGAGAAGTAAGTTTAGCGAGCAACAACACAAGACAAGCATACAAAGAAGTGAAAAGCCTGAAACGTGGTTATCAGCCCAAAACCATGCTTTGTCATGATGACATCGGCAATATCATCGCTGATGAAACAAAGATTAAGGAAAGATGGGCATCATGTTTCAAGAACCTATTTAATCTTCCACACAGCTCCAGAACATCGGAGCCTACAGGTGCCTGCGGAGAGGTTCTATTGGCCTCACCAACTCTGGATGAAGTTCTTTCCATCATCAAAGCCCAAAAGAATAATATAGCGCCGGGCATTGATCAGATTCCAGTGGAGTTCATCAAATATGGTGGCAGTAGTGTTCATCAAGCTATTCACAAAGTTATCCATTACATTTGGCAACAAGAACATATGCCGAAAGACTGGCGCCAATCAATTATATTCCCTACCCACAAAAAAGGTGACAAGCTACAGTGCGAAAATTATAGAGTCGTATCACTACTTTGTGCGGCGTACAAAACATTTTCTAAAATCTTAGAAAATAAAATCGGATCATACGCCAACAGTATTATTCAAGTATCAAGGTGGTTTTAGGGCCTTCACTTCCTGTAAACAGTGCCTCCAACTGCCTCAGTCCATCGACCGCGTCCTCCGATTTCGAAATCCGAGCAGCGATGAACTGTTTTCGTCGACCGAGTCAGATTAGCGTTTCCTCGGTTTTCCCACTGGCCTCCGGCCTTCAGTTCTCGCAATGATTACCTTTTTGGTATCCGTTGTTCATCCATATGATTCATGTGACCAGCCCATTGCAGCTTCCGCAGTCTTACAATCGATGAGACCTCCAGCTCGTCAAAAATTTCATACAGCTCATGGTTGTATCGTATTCACCAAGTGTGATATTTTGGGTATTTGAGATATTTCTTCTCAACCGCATCATGAGCTCACATTTTAAGGTCTTTGTAAAAAAAATTCTTCTAAAGACCTACTAGTTCCGTGACCTGTCTGTCCGTCTGTCCGTCCGTCTGTCCGTCTGTCCGTGTGTCACAGCTAGTTTTCTCAGAAACTATAGAAGCTACAATGCTTAAACGTCAGAAGTTAAGGTCTCTCAAAAGTTAAGGTCTTACCAAAAATTTTTAAGATGGGTCCCCCATTATAACGAATTAGCCCTTAAAATTTTTTTTTAATCAAAGGCAGTTGAGTGGGGTATCAAATGAAAGGTCTTAATTAAAACTTTTAGGATCTGAAATAAAAAAAATCATTTTGTAAATTAGGGGGCCTAGGGGAAGGCCAAATGTACCAAAAATTTGTGTGATTTATGTTAAAGTCTTATATGATGGAGTTACATAACACTTTAACACAAATGGGAAACCCAAGCAGAAGGCTACTCTACCCTGCAAGAGCACCTATTATAACAAAGAAACAGGGGTGAGCTCACCCAATTGATAGCTCATGAGTAGAGGGGCCAGCCAATGTGGCGGATCCCAGACCCGTTCAGGGTTCCAAGGAAATAAAAAGATCGAAAGTTTTATTCAAATTATCTATTCATATTTCCATGCTTTCCACGTGTATTAAAAAAAAGTGTAATAGCGACATGACAATCATTGCTCAATCACCTCATATTTCTTGCAATAAAATATAATAGATATCTACAATTCTTTCTAAACCTTTCTTCCCTTAAGAAGAATTAACTCTTGTAATGATGCAGCAGAAGAACGATTTTTGAATACTTCAATTTCTTCAATACCGACGGCAATACTATTTTATTTAGAAAAAAAAACAAAGAATACAATATCTTAATGCAATGCATTAAATATCATTTATATAATATTTATCTTGACGTTATCCCGTTTTATTTTTATTTAAATGTTTCGTAATTTTCTAGTCTTCCCACGCTTTCTATATGAATTTAGCCTTTTTCATGGAAAATACAATTTTACTTCTAATATTTAAGTATTATGTTTGTTTGATTTTTTTTATTTATAATACATATGGAGGGTACTCACGCAGTCCTCCTCCGACGAACGCTCGTGTTTAGGCTGGGTAAGGGCCTGTAACTCTAAAAATTTTCCTTGGACTTGAACTTTAATTAGTAATCGAGACTCCAATATCACTTTCTAATGAATTATAACAAGTGAACGTTTAACGATTAAAAAAAAACCAATTGAATGAAACTAACAAACACAACACCTGAACAAACTGCAAACTAAACCGCCTGGTCCAAGTAAATTCGACACACAAACGTGATAGTATAAATAAATTATTGCAAAAGCAATCCTGTGGCCACAACGAGGAGATGCTTGAGATGAGCGCAGATGTAGGTCCAAATCTTGGAGCGAAGGTGGGACGCCGACGACGAGGAGATATTATTAGTTTATCTCCATCATTTGCCGTTCATATTGTACCAGCTTCGATCGCAAAGGTTATAGATCCAATGTATCATATGTTGGATGTGTCGATTGTTGCGGATTTCGGCGCACCGGAATTCTGCCATTCACAACTTATAACTGCTTCCGTAACATCTTCACCTTCTTTTGGGCACATAAAACCTTTTTACGTATACATTTGATTATTTTGTTTTTTGTAACATTTAATAATTTCCCCATCATCTCAATTCTGCCCACTTACATTATTTTTAACTCCGGGTTCAATTTCTCCCAAGGGCAGGAAAACACTCTTTTTGAGGATATTGGCTTAAGTAATTATTTCCGTGTGTATAACGCTTTGCATATAACCAAATGCTATCATAATTATGCAAATCGCCATATATCCAAAATGAAAATTGTTGTGCTTGTCGATATGGATAAGATGTGTGGGTAACGGAATCGAAGTGCATTGAACTTCGATTACGTTACTTGGGTACGTCAGCGAGAATCGGGCAAGGTAAAGAATTGCGGCATTGGTTTTTTGGGATGGCAATCTGTATTTGGATTTCGAATAAGAGTGAGTTTTTGCGATTTGTCGGGGTAATTTTGGGAATTAATAATTAGTGAAATGGTTTCAATTGAGATTTTAAGGGGGGAAAAAGGAAAAGGTTGTTGGTCAGTTGTGAATTGAAAAGAAGGAGACGTTATTAAATTAAGAGAACGATTCACGAGTGGCCCTGCAGAAAAACAAAGAAAATTGTGCTTGGTTTTGGTGGTGTCAAAGCGGAAAAGTGACTGGAAGGGTATTAATGACAAGAAGGATTAGCGGGCGTGAATATGAAACAAATTACGTGCAGACGAAGTACAATTCATTGTGCCAGAAGTGAATTCGTGGAGCGTACGGTTTGCGATTCAATTGTAAATAACTTACGAATTCGTATAAAATTACCAAGATGCAGTCAGAGAATATGTGAAGACGTTAACGAGGAGATTCTTTTTTTTTTACTTTTGACTATCAGTAATTATTGTGAATATCTCGGGTGATGCCCCTTCTTTGAGTGACAACAGTGCACATCTACTCGGGAATACTCTGATAGTTTAATAATTAAAACAACTCGTGCTCAAACGTTCATAAACGATAAACAATAATATAAAAAAAAGTAAATCAATTTATTAAGTTTTCAAATTTTTGCAGTTGCCCCGTTCCTCTTTCAGTTGCAGAGCGCTCCGCAGCCGTAAAAAAGGGTGTGCAATATATTTCATATTTCTTGTTTTTTTCGCACTATACGGCAACCTGAATTCCTTAATTATTTTTTTTGTGCAAATTCTTAGAGTAATATTTAATTGGAGGTAAATTTTCAAATAATAATATTTTTTTATTAGATTAAAATTTGTTTAAAAAAGGGGGGGCTTATTGAATTAAAGTTTTTTATATATTATTTCTATTTAGTAAATTGTAATAAAATTGGTAAAAAAAATACAAACTATGAAGTGTTAAAGCAATATTATTTCATTTCTTGAAATGACCTCCTTCTTTCCCGTCCTTTTTGCTTCGTGTTAATTTTTTATGTGTAGAGTGGCTCAGCACGAGCAGAGGGTGTCCCGGAAAACCCGCGACACGACTGAGTGCTAGCCGGCCTCAAAATGCCACCATTAGCTACGCACCCCTCTGCTAAAACTTAATGTCTGCAACTGCGGTGATTTCTGTGGTTGGAACACGATTTCTACAGATTCATCCTTCGTTGTTCTCGTTGTTGCACTTGTTGCAGCTGTAACAGCATCAGCACAGCAATAGCTTCTATCTTATTTTCAATTGTTGGTAAATAATTTCGCGTCCTCACACCGGCGCAAAGTAAGGTCTTGGTCACTTAGATGCGTACCGTCAAGTTCATGCAATCGCGTAACCACCAACCACACAATCTTGAGGACAGAATTATAAATAACTGCTAAATAGCGCAACAGTTGCACACAACATGTGGATAGCGGGATAACAGTTCATCAACAGTCATTGGCAGGCACAATTTACGATATTAGTTCAGTTTCTCCTATGTTTTGAATTCTAATTTATACACTTTATCAGGTACAATTCCCGTCGTTTACGTAATCGCGCGAACGAGGGCAAAAAGACACAGGCGAACGATATAAACAAACTCCTGGACACTTTGCTTGGACTCGTTCTTCTTATCTCTTACAACTCAATCAATTATTCAATTAACATACGCCCAACAATTATAAACCTGCGCCATATGATTGAGATATGTGAATGCTACTGGGTGATTTGCCAAAGATTAAGATATTCGTAGGAATTTCACTTGGGGTGCGAACCATCCCCCGACGCGTGATTTGTAGAGAAGCAATCCACACGTTCATAGATGTTTTGCACGGAAGTCGTCGACTTAACCTCTTTGCCGTAAGCCCCTAGAATCAACACATGCCACGTTGGCTAGCCCCGGGTGATCTCACCCCTTTTTCTTTGTCGTTACAGGTGCTCTTGTTTATTCATTTATTTATTCCAATAACAAAATGGTACTCAAAGAATAAATACAGCAACATTAAATGAAAAAATGATAAAGTGACAATAATTTTAGGTTAAATTACTAGTAAACCTTTTAGTTTTTTCTTAAATGCTATGTAAGATGAGGGGAAAGGACCAAGCTCGAGATAATTATAATTTGGTATGATCCTTAAAATTGGTGAATGAAAATGTAAATCAGTTCTAGTAGCAGGGTAGAGTGGCTTTCCACGTGGGTTTCCCATTTATGTTTAAGTGTTATGTGATTCCATCATGTTAGACTTTAACATAGATCTAAAACATTCATAATTTTCATTTAAAGAAAAAACTTGTGCGAATTATGTTCGTATGAGTTTTTCATTTAAATAGCAAATATGCGACCACGTCTGCGATGGATCTTGATCCTGATGGAGGGTGCGAGGGAGGACCGCTTCCACCTGGATGTCCCACTCTTACTTGGGGCTCGTTAGTAATAAATAGTAAAGACAAGATCCTCTCAAGTCTCGCGCGCGTTTACCAGGCTCAGTTTGTTTGAGCATTCCATCACTTCAGTAGGTTACCTCGGCGTCGACATCGTCGAACTGAGTCATTCGATGGTTGAATTCGTGAATGCGAAATTCATTTGTAGTGGGCCCTTGTGCTGGGGAAAAGAACCCGCCTCGCAAGACACCGCAATGCTAGCCTACCAGCGCATTCACGCGTCCTCACACAAGGCCAATTCCGGCGGGGACCAACATCTTCGCTCGCCGAGGCAGCAGACCAATGCTGCAGACCTTTACAGACACTGAACATCCCTAAACTCACCACAATGGTCAGTCAGTTCTTCCTTCGGCACACTTTTTTAGCTTGTCAAAGGGTTTTGTATGGATCTTTTTTGCTCCAAGTTGCTCGCTGGAGGTGTTCTTTGTACGCTTGATTCCATTTTTAAAGTGATTCCTTGCATTTTTCGTCATTTCAGTCATTGTTACTGTTATTTGGCTGATGCACTAAGACCTCTTTGGCCACTTCTGTTGCCGCATCTCTTACTGAGTTCCACATAGTTTTGATGTCATCATTACCTTTTTCTGCCTGCGGGGAAATGTTTATGCGATTTTCCAGCGCTGACATGTACAATATGTGGACGTTGTTGAGCTATAATTTAGCTTGTATATCTGGTGCCTTGAGGTAACTGATGTTCCTTGTTTACAACTTTTGAAGATGCGACATCTGAACTTGACCCTTATAATGTAGTGGTCTGAATTACATACAGCGCCTCTGAACGAGCGCGTGTTGCGAGTGCTGGTGACCGCTGGTTTTTATATGAGAACATGGTTGAATGTGCGATTAAAATGATAAATGATGACTGGTAATGGATCATGATGGCTTATGACGGATCATGATGGCGTTTGATGTCGTATGATGATTGATGATATCTAGTGATGACTAATGGTGAATGACGAAAACGGACGAAGACGAATGATGGTGGATGATGGCTGATTATGTCGATAGATGGTGGGTCTTGACGGATGATACTAGATGACGGCTGATAATGGTGGATGAAGCCGGATGATGGGTGATGATTCATAGTGGTATATGGCGACGAACAATAGCAATAGCTAATGATAATGCTTTATAGCCGATGAGGGCAAATGATTCGGGGTGATAGCTGATAACAGCAAATCGCTCATGATGGCGTGTGATAACGGATAATGTTGGTCAACGGCTGATGATACATTACGATGAAAAATGAATGATGGTAAATGGTGGCAGATGACGACGAATGATGCCGGGTGGTATAGGATGATATTATTTTATGTCTGAGGATGAGAGTTAGTGACACGTAATCGCAGATAATGGTGGATGATGATATATTATGGCTAATGATGGATCATGATGGCGTCTTATAATTTATGATGACGGATGACGGCTGATGATTGATCATAATGAAACGGATGAAGGCAAGTGATGTCGGATGATAGTTGACGATGATGGATGACGGCAGGGGATCGTAGATAAAGATGATGATGGCTCATGAAAGTGACTGTTGATGTTGGATGGCGCATAATGACAGATAATTGTCAATGATGGCGAGTGTGCACGGATGCACCGGATAAGAGCTAATGATGACTGAAAATGGCTGATGATGGCGAATGATTATTGAAATGGGCGCAGGATGCCGGTTAGTGGGTGACAATGACAGACGGTGGCTGACAACGGATGACAGCGTATGATGGTGAATGGCCGAGAGGATATGTCGGATGACGGTTGGTGGCTGACCATTCAAAAAATAGTTATTTTCTAGTTTCAAATTTTCGCTTCCATCGGCAGTCCTCAAAGACAGCCTTTTAAGTTTTTTTGTGTACCAGAACTTTGGAAAGATTGTTGTTTTTGATCTTTGCACAAAATTTCATAACTGTAGCTATTGTAGTTTCCAGGAAAAACTGCTGTGATACCCGGAAAACAGACGGACAAACAGATCGCGAAAGAAGAAATTTTACAAAACCTGCAAAGCATCAAACAAATTTATCTATGTGTCAAATTGTTGACTTTCTCACCCTTGGAAGTCAATCAAAAATATTGCAAACAGGAAGATTTGAAAACAGCCTTGGTTTTGTAGGAGTATGAATTATTGTGGTGTATTGATAGGCTGAAGGTTCGATGAGAAAAAAGGAGAGATGCTTTATAGACAGAAGAGTTTATACATATGCTTGTCATTTGGCGCAAGAGTTAAGTTAGTCATTTAAAAGTCTAAATTAGAGCTGCCAGATATAGTACGAATACTAAAAATCTTCCTCTCTAAGCTTTTTAATATATCAAGTAAGGATTATTTTTACAGAAATTTCATGATTTATTAAAATTCAAATAAGTTTTATTAAAATTATAGTTCCTTTTTTACTCTCGATAATTTACTTTATTTGCTCTTGGTCTTAATACTGGAGGTGAGTCAAACAATTCATCAGCTGTTTCAAAGCCTGGGTCACTTAGTTGTTCATTTTTTTTTTTCAGCATCGCTTCCTTACCGATCTGCTACAAGTCCTTCTACTCATTGCTTTCGTTTGATCTATCTCCAACCTCTGCATCATCCACAGACTCATTATCTGTAGATCTATTAACTATTTGATTTAAATGTCGTTTCGTTAGTTTATTATTGCGAGTAATTATATAATTTTAATTACGCGGGCCAAATTTCTTATCTATTTTAGCTTTTGTCCAACCAGTTTCGTTATAATCAGTATAATCTCAAATGTAAACTTTCTAACCAGATTTGAATTTAACATTTCGTGTACCCTTGTAATTTTCAACGCTCTTTTGTTGACTAGTTACTATGATATCCTAAGTAAAAAAAAGGTTTCATTAAGGCAAATCGAGTTTTAATTTCACGACCAAATATAAGCTTGGCTGGGGTTTTTTTGGTGGTACGAGTGCAATGTCTAGTGGTTCAGTGATCGATTAAGAGTCTTTGAATTATTGTATCAAAGTCATCATGTTTATAAACCTTCAAATTTGCATAAATGGATTTCTTAACCGTTTTCACAATATTCTCGGCTTGGCCATTAGTAGCTGGATGGCCAGGAGCTGTGAGTATATACTTGAAAAAATTATTGTTAGTGGGATTCGTGAATTCACCCAATGTAAACTGAGTTCAGTAATCAGAAACCAATATGTCTACTAGTTTCTCAATAAAGAAATATGAAGTTGCATTTTTAGTTTTGAAAATTTCTATTCAATTCGAAAAAGAATCAATTATAATTAACAGTTTATAAGGACCCGCAAAGTCACTATGAATGCGTTTCCAAGGACTCTCTATTGGTTACCAAGGCATCAAACTACTATTTTCCGGACTGGCCTGCAAGATTGACAAAATGTGCCACTTTTAATCAAAACTTCAAAACCATTATCTTCTTTTAGCCATCAATATACGATCTTGCCAACGATTTTCTTTTCACAATTCCCATATGAGAACGATGTAGCCCAATTAAGACTGATTTTCGCAATTTATTGACAATAAGTGTTCGGTAACCCCATAAGAAACAACCTGATTCAATAGAAAGTTCATTTGACTAGTTCTTGAAAGGAATGAAATCATTATCTTTTAACGTATCAACCATTGAATTATTAATAGCATCAAATAATTTAGATAAAATCGGATTTTTTTGAGTTTCCATTGCGATTTCTTTGAAATTCAAACGTATAGTATTGGTAAATCCAACATAATTAATATAATTCCCTCCAGGTGGAGCATCTCTGACCTCTGATTGTGAAATTCTTGATAAATTATCTGCAATGTTACATTCGTCCTTAACAAATTTGATTTTATAATTGAATTCTGATGATAAATATGCCTATCTCTGCAAACGAGCAGCCGCCATAACTGGTAAACCTTTGATTTCACCAAAAATTATTAGTAGTGGTTTATGATCGGTGTGTAGTTCAAAAGAAGCGCCGATTAAATATTGACTCAACTTAGTGACACTAAAAATAATTGCCAGACCCTATTTTTCTATGCTACTATAAGTAATTTCGCTTTTAATAAAGGCTCTAGACACAAATGCAATGGCTCTAAGTGTATCATCCGGATATTTATGTGACAAAACCCCACTAACAGAGTATTGACTTGCATTCGTTGTCAAAACTATGGGTAGCTTTGGGCTAAAATGGACAAGCACTTGATCAGAAGTAATTTCATTTCCATTAACTCATAAGCTTCCGTGCATTTTGAATTCCATTTAAAAGTATGGTCCTTCTTCAACAAATCGTACAATACAACACAATCTAGAATAATAATTCATCACGCCGATAAATGGTCGTAATTTTGTAATATTTTTAGGTGTTGGTGCACCCAAAACAGACTTCCTCGCTTCATTATTTTTACTTAAACCACTTTTCTCAGTATTAAATCCTGAATAAGAACTTATTCAAATTTAGTCACAAACCTTCTTTTTAGGGTTTTGTAAAATAATTTTACAAAACCCTTCTAAAATCGCGTCCTGTCTGTCCGTCTGTCTGTCCGTCCGTCCGTCCGTGTGTCACAGCAGTTTTTCTCGGAAACTACTTAAGCTAGAAACATCAAATTTTGTATGTAGGCGTAAAATGGTGTTCTCTTCAAATTTAGACCACAAAAAATTTTATAAGGTATTTAAGGGGGGTCTCCCCATATAGGGGAGTGACCCCCCGAAAAAAAATTTAATTGAAAGTAGCCGATATGGGTATCAAATGAAAGGTCTTGATGAGAACTTTTCAAAACAGGTCTAAGTTTGGCAAAGTTTGCTTCGAGGGGCGCACAGGGAGGGGAAATACACGAAAAATTTGTGTCCCCCCCCCCTCGCGATTGGACACCTGTGATCCTAAAAATCTGAAAAAATCAGGAATGTAGGCCTTGGTGAGTACAACAACAACAAATACGTGAGAAGTCGCAATTCACTCAACTTTGTTAGTAATAGTATGATTTATCGATTTTATGTTTTCTTGAATAAAATCTTAACGGTACCCTTAAATTCAATCTAATTCAGTACACAGATAACTATTTGTAAGATTGATCTATCCTGAATTTTCATAAAGATTGAATCATATTTAGCGAAGTTATAGCGGTTTGAATTTTCCACTATTACTATGAAACAATATGCGCTGCATGTATTACTATGGCGACATATGGCTATGGAACAACATGCGCTTTTTACCGACTCAGACACTACAGTTCTGCTAGGATTTGCATGAAAATTTCAGGAATGATAGGTTTCATGTAGATCTTTGAGAATCGGTTCAGCAAGTAGTAATCGTAAAACAAAATAGTGGCTGTTTTAAATGCGAAGATTGGATAATTTTGAGTTATTTTCCCCCAACTTCAACGTTTAAGGTGCATGCTTTGAACACTTGATTCAATTTAATGAATGACTGAAGATGAGTACCTTCAATTAATGCTCATAAGTGAAACAAGTCATGGAGGCGGGAGAGAGCTCCTAGCAAAAGGGTTTTGTAACCATTCTAGGATTCGAAAAAATTGGCCATGAATCGATTATAACAGTACAGGAGAGTAGCCCCTGAAAAAAAAATTCAACAAACGTAGCCAATATGAGTATGAACTGAACGTTTTCATGGGAGCTTTTCAAAACAGTTGTTGAACTGTCAGTTTTTGCTTGAGTGGGGACACAGGGGGGAAATACATGAAAAATGTGTTTCCTCCCTCGCGAATGGACATCTGAAATAATTATCAAGGGAGATATTTATGAGTATAACATTAATAAAAACCTCAGAAGTCGAAATTCGTTCAACTTTGTTAATAATAGTATGATCTTCGTATTTCATATTTTCTCCAATAAAATCGTCTTTGACATGTTTCTTGATTTGATTCGATCCGGTGACTGCATTTTGTAAATTGAATACAAAACCCTTCTGACATGAGCGTAGGTCTGTTTACCCAACTTGTTTTAGTTTAGTTTAATATGTTCTACATTCGTATTTCCAGTTACAACCATATCATCTCGATAAACTGCAACGTTAGGAATACCTTCTCAATTGTTTTCTGAAAGATCGTTGCTGCAGGTTTTATTCCAAATTGGTAATGTCTTCATTCTGTAAACACCTAGGTGAATGCTCCACTCCATGCGCGTAAAAGTTGAGATTCTTTGTCCAAAGGCAGCTGATTATACGCATTTAACAAATCTAATTTGGAAAATAATTTACCGCCCTGAAGAGATGCATATTTTTCATCAATACGTGGAAGCGGGTATTTATAACCAACGATAACTTAATTTAAAGTTACTTTGTAATCACCGCATATTCTCAAACCCCCATTCAGTTTCATAACAGGAGCTAAAGCAGTTACCCAATCAGAGTTGTCAACTAATTCCAAAACATCATTATTGACCAATTCCTGTAGTTGCTTTTCAATCACATGTTCTCATGCTAATGGAATGGGACGCAGTTTGCAAAAAATTGGATTTGCACGATCACAAACGTACAACTTCACTGTACCTAACATAATTTGTATTTTCCTAGCAACCCATCAAAGACTTCGGAAAACTCCCGTTTTAGATCACTTACCACAGTCTCTAACGAATTCACTGAATTTATGTTGTTTGCAACTTCAATCAAACCAAAATTAAATTTACGAAGAAAATTCCTTCCTAATAGTGGTGAACTATTTGTGTTGGTTACGATAAATGTAATTTAATTTTCTTGGTCATTGTATTTAACAAAAGGATCAAACTCACCGACAACATCGATTTGGTTTCCTCCATAATTTATAAACGGAATGTTACACGGTCGAAGAGAGGATTACCGAAAATTTTCATTAAAAAATCCAACCGAAACAAT
The DNA here is from genome assembly GCA_963969285.1 of Odontomyia ornata. Classification (NCBI taxonomy): domain Eukaryota; kingdom Metazoa; phylum Arthropoda; class Insecta; order Diptera; family Stratiomyidae; genus Odontomyia; species Odontomyia ornata. Next base: position 129,235,398 of record OZ017740.1, read on the forward strand.
GATAGTGGTGATCCCGTATCGCATACTACTGAATGTTCAACATCATTGATCGGAATCGGCAGAACATTAACTTGGGACTCATTTTTCAAATCGCTGCTCACAAAATGACTTTCCAGCTTCAGTCAAAATTATAGAAATTTGCATTATTTAATGTATCTGAATTTGTCTTCTCATTTTCATCGACATAGTTAACTCTTTCTCAGACCTTTTTAGCCTACAAACGAAAGCAAGATGTCCAACCTTTTTACGATAATTACAAGTAGATTTCTTGAATTTGCACTTTTTGGATTGGTGGTTTTTTCAGCCACAATGTGTACACGATCCCTTGATTGTCACTGCGCTGTCCTTTTCCCGCCTTCACTTAAAAAACTAATCTCATTTGAATTGGCTAATAGCTAGTGTTATTTTGAATAGCCCGCTATTTCGGTAGATGTCACTTTTGAAGCTGTCATTTTTTGACATTTGACAAGTAGAAACTACGCCATTAATAAAAATGAAACGATACACGCTTTAACAACGCATTGAAATCATTGAAATTCACTATAAAAATGGTGAAAATTTGGCAAAGACGGTTCGTAAAACTCGAACATTTTTGGGTTGTCGTGAAGCACCTTGTCGGACCGCAATACAGAAATTTGTGGAAAAATTTGAGCTGTTGGGACAACTTAGTGATGTGAAGAATAAAACTCGTGCACGTTACTCAAGAACAGCCGAGAATATTGCTGCTGTAGCCAAAAGTGTTGAAGAAAAAGGAGGTTTGTCCATTCCTCGCAGTTCTTTGAATTAGGCATTCCACAAACGTCATTACTCCGTATATTGCATAAAGATTTGGGTCTTAAGGCTTATAAAATTTAGTCAACACAAGAACTCAAGCCGGTCGATCATCAACAACGTCGTGTCTTTGCTGATTGGTTCCTTGAAATGCATGAAAATGATCCGGAATTCCATCGAAAAATCATCTTGAGTGATGAGGCCCATTTCCCCCTCGGTGGCTTCGTCAACAAGCAAAATTGTCGCATCATGGGCTCGGAAAACCAAAAAGTTATTGTTGACTGTTTGGTGCAATTTATGGTTCGGCGGAGTCTTTGGACCTTACTTTTCCGAAAATGAAGCTGGAGCAACAGTTACGGTGAATGGATTGCGCTATCGAGAGACGATTAATGATTTTTTGTGGCCGGAATTGGATGGTATTGATCTGTACAAAGTTTACTTTCATTAAGACGGCGCTACGTGCCACACAAGCAATGAAACCATTGATCTTTTACGGGAAAAGTTTCCGTACCGTGTTATCTCTCGAAGAGGTGATCACAATTGGCCACCGGAATCTTGTGATCTAACACCTTGCGACTTCTTCCTTTGGGGCCACGTGAAAGAGAAGGTCTACGCTAAAAGCCCAGCGTCAATTCAAGACCTCAAAGATGGAATTCGTGAGGCTACCGAGGACATAGGGCAGCCACTTTGCGATTTGGTTATGGAAAATTTCAAGAAAAAGTTGTGGTCCTGTAAACTTGGTCGTGGTGGTTATTTGCCTGATGTTATTTTTCACTATTAACGGCATACTTTCCTCTTTATAATGAAATAAACATCCGATCATTTATATTAAAAGATGGTATTTTTCTTTTAATAACAAAATAACACCTCTTAGTGGAAAATCCTGTATAACAAACTGTGCTTTTTATTTTTTCTGTTGAAATTCCACTGAGAAATCTCATCATCCCCAATGTGGTGTATTGATATCCCGAATGTTCAATGAGAAAAAAAAGGAGATACTTTATTGGCAGAAGAATTTATACATATGTTTGTCATTCTGTACAAGAGTTAACTTAGTGATTTACAAGTCTAAAATCACTGTCGCGTACGGACGCATATTTGAATCGGTCCGTAGTTATTAATCGAATTTTTAAACAATAATAAAGTGTTTTGCTAACTTTGTGATTTATGTTCATATATTTCTGAAGTGCCCTTATTAATTTTAACTCGTATGAATGTGCAAGCATAACAATTTTACTAAGTGTACCAGTGAATATCCATGAAGAAGTAAATTGTTTTAGTGCATTTATTCAGAATCGCGTAGTGACCCAATTAAATTTGAATTCTGTGTCCCAATTAACTATTTACTTTTTAACTCAGTGACCCACATGCTATATTATTATAATTTATATTGAATTTTAATTTAAAACACATAGTTTCAATTATATTTCACAAGGTTTATTACTTATCAGGTCAAGCTCACGGTTACGACTAAAAACTTAATTCAATTTTACAATGTATTAATAGTATGAAAGAGAAAGTATAGTAATGATAGTACAGTAAGTAAATGCAAAGAGAGGATATGATACATACATAGTATTTGATTGTATTCCAATACCCCCACTCAATAAAATACTAGGTTAATTATGACAAGAATTCATAACTTTGGTTTTTAAATATGTAAATTTTTCTTCAGATAGACCTTTTGTTAGAATATCTGCTTTCATTTCATTAGTTGGAACAAAAATAATATTAATTACACCAGCTTCATTTAATTCTCGAATATAGTGATGTCTTATATCTATATGTTTTGTTCGCTTATTTGTTGTGTTATTCTTTACTAAATTTGCAGCTCCTTGGCTATCAGAAAATACATCAATTGGCAATTTAACATAATTATTCAAGTATAATTCATTTAATAAGCCTTTTAGAAATACAAGTTCTTTAGATGACTGGCTTAATGCCATGTACTCTGCTTCTGCACTGCTCAGCGCCACTGTCGGTTGCTTTTTCGTTTCCCAGCTAACTGGTCCATTAGCTAGCTCGAATAGGTAGCCAGTGTAAGACCTTCGGTCTGTTGAGTTGCTTCCCCAGTCCGCATCTGCATAACAAATAAGGGACTTTCCTGTTTTCTGGAAATATAAACCATGATTGGTTGTTCCCTTCAAAAACCTTAAAATTCGTTTAGCTGCGTCGAAGTGCTCCTTGTGAGGCTTCTTATTAAACTGCGACAAGTAGCTTATGGTGTACATGATATCTAGCCTCGTGTAGATTCCCAAGTACATCAATGATCCTATCAATGATTGATATTCGCTTGATTTAATTCGATCATATCGATCACAGGATTCTGCTTTGCATTGCTGTAGCTGAAGATTTGTTTCAACGGGTGTTGAAACTTCCTTGCAGTTGGTCATATTATACTTTTCCAAAAGGGCTTTAATATAATTCACTTCTGTTACAGACACATTATTTTTATCGCGATTAATTTCAAGTCTAAGTATATATTTTAGTTCACCTTTATCATCAATTTCAAATTCGCGTTTTAATTGATCTTTTACATTATTAATTTTATTTAAGTCTTTTGACAAAATAATTATGTCGTCCACATATACTGCTATTATTATTTGCTTATCCTTTATGTAAACACACGGATCAGATTTTAATCGTTCAAATTTCATTTTTTGTGTTAGAACATTATTAAGGGCTGTATTCCATACTCTACCGGATTGTTTTAAACCGTATATGCTTTTATTTAATTTGCACACTTTATTTATATTATTCGCGAAACCTTTCGGTTGTTCCATAAATATTTCGGCGTTTAGTTTGCTGTTTATATATGCATGTTTAATATCGATCTGATGCATGATAAAGTTTTCTTCAATTGCAATGGCTATCAGCACTCGTAGAGTCGAACTTTTAAACACAGGACTAAAAGTTTCATCGTAGTCCATCAGATATTTTTGATTAAATCCTTGCGCCACTAATCTCGCTTTGACTTTTTCGATTTCACCATTTTTATTATACTTTGTTCTGTAGACCCATTTCGATCCTATTATATTTCTATCCTTCGGACGATCCACTAATGTCCACGTATTGTTTTCAATTAGAGAGTTAAATTCCTGTTCCATTGCTTTTATTCATTCCTTTTGATTTGGACTGTTTATTGCTTCACAAAAGTTTTTGGGATCTTGACATACACTAATGTTGTTTGATTGCAATCTTACTGGTTGTTTTAATTTCTCTCTATCGCGCAACACAATTTCGGACTTCGGTGTTGAGAAATCTTCGTTCCCTTCGTCCTCATCGAGATCATTATAATCATCATCCTCCTTGAAAAGCTGTTGTAATGCAGTGTCTGCTTGCGCCTTGAGATCCGATCCTTTTTCCACTTGATTTGAGTCTTGCGGATGTGCTAACGGGGAAGTCTTGAGATCCGATACTTTTTCCACTTGATTTGAGTTTTGAGGATGCTCTTCATCTTCTGCTGGGAATTGGCTAATGAATACACTGCTTGGCTTAACATCTTCGAAGAATTTAACATCTCGCGTGATAATTATTTTATTAGTTTGCTTATTCATCACCCTATAGCCCTTCTGTTCCTCCGAGTATCCAACTAAAATGTACTCATGTGCTTTCGGAAGGAACTTATTATTCCGCTGACCGCTTCTTATTGCGATAACTTTGCTACCGAAAATCCTCAAATGATTGACGGTTGGTGTTTTGTCATAATACATTTTGTATGGTAGTAACCCATTTATCGCTTTACTCGGACACCGATTTCTAATACAAACAGCTGTACTGACTGCCTCGCCCCATAATTTTTCGTTCAAATTGTGTTCAGCTATCATACATCTCGCCATCTCAATCAGGGTGCGATTCATTCGCTCGGCGGTTCCATTCTGTTGCGGTGTATATGGAATGGATGTCTGATGCTTGATTCCGTTTACTTTCAAGAAATCTTGGAATAAGTTATTTTTATACTCACTGCCATTATCAGTCCTTAATGCTTTGATTTTAAAGCCAGTTTCATTTTCGGCAACTGCTTTGAATTCTTTGAATCGAGCTAACGCTTCATCTTTTGATTTGATCAAGAAAATTTTGGTGAATCTAATTTTATCGTCAATGAATGATATAAAATATTTTGCTCCGCCATACGATGAGCAACTAGCTTGGCAAATATCGCTATGAACGAGCTCCAGTAGATCCTTCGCCCTGTTTTCACTTCGTTTAGGAAAAGGCTTTGCAGCAAGTTTTGCTCTAGCACAAGTTATGCAATCAAAATCGTCAGTTTCCACGTTTGTTATGCCACGCACTAGTTCATTTTTTATTATAATATTTAAATCACTTTTATTTAGATGTCCAAGTCTTTTATGCCATTTAACAATTTCAAGGTTTTTAGCACTGATTGCATTCAGTTGATCACTTTTATAGTCTATTATGTATAAACCATTTCTATTAGTTGCACTTAATATAGTTATTCCATTTTTCTGAACATAAGCTTTGTTTTTTACGAATTTCACTATACATCCACGCTGTACTGTTTTAGATACTGATACGAAATTCATTTTTAACGATGGGATGTACAATGTTTCAGTTAAATCCACTCCTCCATATATTGTATTGATTGACGCTACACCGCTGATACTAGTTGTCACTTTTCGTTGGTCCGCTAGTTCTATTTCGGCAACAATTTTATGTGTTTCAGTAAGCAAATGCTTTTTGTTAACCATATGGGAACTCGCTCCACTGTCTAAGCACCACAAGTCAGTTGATTTACTGCAATTGTAGACTGATGCGAAAAGAACATGTTTAGTATGAGTGTTTTTGTATCTACACTCATTTGCGTAGTGCCCTTTACGCTTGCAAATGTAGCTTATACCTTTCCTTCTTTTAGTAGAAGCTGATATATTAGTATTACTAGGAGGATTGAACGATTTTTTATTTTGCTTAGTGTATAGCACCGTTTCACTTCCACTCTCATTTACGTCATCGTTGTTCTTTCTTTTTTCTTCTTCAATCAACTTCAATTTTAGGTCAGAAAGTGATGGCAATGAGTCTCTAGTTTCTATAGCGATTACAAAATTTTCATATTGTGGTGGTAGTGAACATAGTAACATAATGGATAATGTCTCATCATCCATTTTGATTTGGAGTTCACTCATTTTGTCAACTATTTGCCCAAAGTTACTTAGATGGGTTTGCATACTATCGCCATCCTTTAAACGCAATTGTATTAGTGACTTATACGAAGATACCTTTTGCGCGGGAGAATCCCTCTTGTAAACCTTCTCGAGGGTCGACCATGCTTCCTTTGAAGTCGAACTATATTTTATATGCATAAGTTGGTTAACTGTAACACTTAATCGGATATTTGCAAGAGCCTTTCGATCCTTCCTTTTCCAAGCTTCTATTAATTTTTCGTCTTCGTCTGGACACTTAGTTTCACCGGACACATAGTCCCATAGATCGTAAAACTCTAGACTACTCTCCATTTGCAATTTCCAACTTTCGTAGTTGGACTCAGTCAACTTCTCGAAATTCGCCATTAGAGTCGCCATTTTAATCGATCACTTTTTGATCACCACCGATTTTAATTATTTATTTTTGGGTTTTATTTAGAGCACTTTATTTTAATAATTATAGTTATAGAGCGACCTGGGCCCATAACCTATTATAATTTATATTGAATTTTAATTTAAAACACATAGTTTCAATTATATTTCACAAGGTTTATTACTTATCAGGTCAAGCTCACGGTTACGACTAAAAACTTAATTCAATTTTACAATGTATTAATAGTATGAAAGAGAAAGTATAGTAATGATAGTACAGTAAGTAAATGCAAAGAGAGGATATGATACGTACATAGTATTTGATTGTATTCCAATATATATTGCAATATAAACACATTCGCTAGTTAAGTGCATTAATTTTGATGAACGGGCATTAAATACAATTTTATTTTTATTTGGACATTACCACATTGATTGTATAAAACGCTTTTCACACAATTCTATTTAAAATTAGCATAAAGACAAAAATGAATTTAAAGTGCAACCTCCCTAATTGCATCGCGTTCGATAATACATTTAAATTCGTCACTTGCAAAGCATTCTGCAATCGAAAACCCCAATGGGCCTGCATTGATGCGCCAAGGGATTGGCACAACACTTTCGTCGATGCACATTTCATCTGCTCCGACTGCCAGAACTTCGAAAACCTGCTAAAATGCAAGTACGAAAGCATCATAGCTTATATTGATATGCTTAATTCAACAACAAATAACTCTAGTATCAGTTCTAGCAAAACTGAAGTGTAATGTTATAAGCTTCTCGAGAAAAAATTCAGTATTTGAGTACACTTATAACCTGAATGATTCCCCACTTCAAAAAGTTGACCAGATCTCAAACCTGAGCGTTCTGTTGGACAGAAAGTTGAATTTCCATTCTCAATACGATACAATTCTTGCTCGGGCATATAAGCAGCTCGGTTTCATAAAACGTCGCGCCAAAGAATTCAAAAACCTATGGGTCACCAAAACTCTATGCACCTCATTTATTCGCCCCCTCCTTGAATATGGTTGTATTATTTGGAATCCATGCTTTGGGAATCACAGCATCCGGATTGAATCTGTGCAGAAACAGTTTATTCTTTTTGCCTTGCGTGATGCTTATGACCCAAGAGACTTGGCTAACCTGCCACCTTACTAGCAAAGATTAAATATTTTGAATCTTTCCTCGCTCTCATCTCGAAAAACTTTCTTAAGTTCTTGCTTTGTTTTGAATGTAATCAATAAGATAGTAAATGTTGCTTCACCATCAAGCAAAATCACGTTCAAGGAAACGATTAAACATACTAGGAACACTCGTCTGCTTCATGAAGACCAACATAAAACCACCTATGCAGACAACGAGCCAATTAATAGGTGTTACGAGATCTTCAGTTCTATGAGTGAACATTACTCTACTTCTATATCAAAACATAACTTCAAAAAAAGATTACTGACGCATTAAAATAAGTAGAAATAAGTTATTGTTAATACACATTTACTTTTTTGTTTAGATATAAGTACTTTTTTTGTGATTGCCTTGTTTGGTTTATTAAATAAATATAAATATAAATTAGTGTTGCCAGATATAATATAAGGTCTTAAGAATTATATTATGAAGGCAAATTTTATCCGGAATCCGAAAGTTTTTTTGGTTTCCTTTGCTATTCAAAATTTGCTTGAAGTCCACAGCAGTAAAAACAGGTTTTAGAAGGTTTCATGAAAAATTTGAAAAAGCGATTGCTGTTATAGCAGTACCTCTTCTAATAACAACGCATTTGCACACAGAGCCTCGTTCATTAGCCAATTTTGTGTCGGAAATCAGATGACTGTCTTCTTCTAGTTTCCATACTCTTAGATCATGCTCACGGTGATTCCTTGTATTCTTAAATTAAGTTTTGAAAGAACAATGCATCAAGTGAATTACCTAATTAGACTTAAAACAATACATTACCATAACTGCATAATCGAATGGAAATGCCACGGATATGGATTACTTCGAATTAAAATGTACGAGTATATTTTACACAAACGATTGAAGAAAAAAAAAACAAAATTTTGTATGAACAATTTTTGTTTTCAAGTGAAAATGATGCGCTTTTTATGGCATAGCTGAAGAATTACAAAAATCAAACCTACCCTAGATGATCACATCGAGAATGTTCGTACCAATTAAGGCCTAATGAAATAACCATAAAGGCAGTATCACTGCTCTGCTGATAAGTCATATACCTCTACTATAGATAGTAAGCAGTGTCTCATATCACAAAATTCATCATAAATCGAAATAATTTCATTCAATACCGAAGATGAAAGGAACCATTGATTGAAGAAAGGAATATGACGTTGGAATTCCTTGCTAAGAAAATAATTTCGATAATGTAGCGCTTCATCTAATTTACTACGGAATATTCGCAATTATTTCCTAGCTACTACTCGCAAGTGACTATGATATACTCTAGTGTTAGCTAATTTATTTCAGGGAAATTTATTGAATTTTCGCCAATGTGAAATATTTTCATGTTATTAATGACTATTTCTTTGCCACTAAACACTTGAAAGCAAAATTTACTCATATAACGTTTCGATCATTATCAAAGCACATCTGAGCATTGTTGCGAAACACATTGCCATTTGAAAATAGAAAATGTCGGCTATAAATTGGAAAATATTCTCCAGAGTGGAAAACAACTATCTGGATGCTCGTACATACCAAAGATTCGACATAACGTTCCACAAACTTGAGAGTGAGTATTTTTCTTTTCTGGATATTCCTCCTCTGAGGAATTTGTTTAATTGGACTAGTTTATACTGGCGGTGACAGAAATGTGAAAAGCACTCAAACAAATTTTGATCTATACATTGAACAGAGTTTAGATACTTTTGCAAGTTCGATTGATTGGATAAATTGGTGGATTCTAAGTGCAAAGACATGATCGACATCCGGTAAATTCTTTGATGAAATTATAGTCTTACTCATCTTTGGTTGAAGCACGAATTATAAGAAATTTTAAGCTTTTGCATGTGTAGGTTAAAAAATTTAGATAAATTATAGTTTTAAACAAGTTGGGTAAACAGGTCTACGCTCATGTCAGAAGGGTTTTGTATTCAATTTACAAAATGCAGTCACCAGATCGAATAAAATCAAAAAACATGTCAAAGATGATTTTATTGGAGAAAATATGAAATTCGAAGATCATTCAATTATTAACAAAGTTGAAGGAATTTCGACTTCTGAGGTTTTTATTAATGTTATACTCATAAATATCCCCCTTGATAATTAATTCAGATGTCCATTTGCGAGGGAGGTAACACATTTTTCATGTATTTCCTCCCTGTGCCCCCATTGAAGCAAAAACTGACAGTTTAAGAACTGTTTTGAAAAGCTCCCATGGAAACTTTCATTTCATACTCATATCGGCTACGTTTGATGAACTTTTTTTTTCAGGGGCCACTCCCCTGTACTGTTATCATCGATTAATGGCCAATTTTTTCGAATCCTAGAGTTGTTACAAAGCCCATTTACTAGGAGCTCTCTCCCGCCTCCTCAAAATTATCTTCGCATTTAAAACAGCCACTATTTTGTTTTACGATTACTGATACCACTAGCTGAACCGATTCTCAAAGATATTCATGACACCTACCATTGCTGAAATTTTCATGCAAATCCTAGCAAAACTGTAGTGTCTGAGTCGGTAAAAAGCGCATGTTGTTCCATAGCCATATGTTACCATAATAATAAATGCAGCGCATATTGTTCCATAGTAATACAGGAAAATTCAAACCGCTATAACTTCGCTAAATATGATTCAATCTTTATGAAGCAGGATAGAGCAATCTTACAAATAGTCATCTGTGTACTGAATTTTATTGAATTTGAGGGTACCGTTAAGATTTTATTCAAGAAAACATAAAATCGATAAATCATACTATTACTAACAAAGTTGAGTGAATTGCGACTTCTGACGTATTTGTTGTTTTTGTACTCATTAAGGCCTACATTCGTGATTTTTTTCAGATTTTTAGGATCACAGGTGTCCAATCGCGAGGGCCCCCCCTCGCGATTGGTGTCCCCCCCCGGACACACATTTTTCGTGTATTTCCCCTCCCTGTGCGTCCCTCGAAGCAAATTTTGCCAAACGAAGACCTGTTTTGAAAATTTCTCATCAAGACCTTTCATTTGATACCCATATCGGCTACCTTCAATGAAATTTTTTTTTCGGGGGGTCACTCCCCTATATGGGGAGACCCCCCTAAATACTTTTTGTAGTTGAACTTTCAAGAGAACACCACTTTACACCTACAGACAAAATTTGATGTTTCTAGCTCAAGTAGTTTCCGAGAAAAACTGCTGTGACACACGGACGGACGGACGGACGGACTGACGGACAGACAGACGAACAGACGGACAGACAGGACGTAATTTTAGTAGGGTTTTGTAAAATTATTTTAACAAAACCCTAAAAAGGAACCTGGTATGCAAAGAATACATCCAGTGACCAACTCGGGCCAAAGAAAAACAATATAAAACCCGCCGGTGACAAGCTTAAAAATAACCCCAAGAAAGAATCAACTGACTACGAACATCAAGATCCAACAGATCAACGAAAACATGACCCTACATGAGCTCAAATGTAGGTCTCTAATAAACATGTAATAGACGGCTAAAATCCATAAACAACTCTATGCAAGAGTACACATGGAGCAACCGTAGGCAATTCAGTCGGAATTAGAACAGATGGCTGCAATATTTCTAGAAGCTATTCGAGGCATCCCCAACAAAGCTAAAGATGTGAGTATTCCAGGAGCAGATCAAGAGATCTCAGTCTCACCATCAACGAGAGATGAAGTACAGGTAGCAGTACGGGATTTCAGACAAAGAAGGGCTCCTGGAATATATGGAATAACAGCAGAACAGCTACTGGGGGAGTCTCCTCATCGATGTAATATGCAAAATATGGTCAGAAGAATAGTTATCAGAGAACTGGCGAAAAAGTATAATACGCCCTGTACACAAGTTAGGGCATGAAAACTATAGGCGCATAGCTCTGCTGTATACGCCTCATAAAATGTTCTCCAAAATTATACAACGCAACTTAAAGCTGTACTGTAAAATCGTTATAGAAGAGTATCTGGAAGGTTCTTTAAGTGGACGGTCTAGAATTGACCAAATATCCTCAGCTAAGCATGTACTTGTAAGTACTGGAACTATAACATCGATGTGCACCAACTTCTAGTAGACTTCAAGCATACGACAGTGTCGAAAGAAACGCGCTGCACAAAATGATGCTTTACTTTGACGTCCCAACAAAAGCAGTGCTCTGGAAAATCTAAAGCCAGGTGAAACGATAGACAGAGTGGACACTCTGTTTCACCGGCGAGTTGTGTGAACTGTTTCCACTGTTTCCTATTTCTACATGCGTAAGATTACGCAAATTGCAAAAAGCAGGCCGTGCAGAAAGAATGGAAGAGAAACGGATACCTAAAAGAACATTAAAGATTAGAGCACAAAGTAGATGTCCAGGACTCGGTGAGAAGACGTGATAGAGGCTGATAGCAGATTCTTGTTGGGAGTGATCAACTGATTGGCGAGGTCATAAAACCATGATGATTGGAAGAGATTAATCCTGGAGTCCAAGGCCCAGTTTGGGCTGTCGCGCTATAAACGATGATTAGCCAAATGTATTGTATGTATTTTAATACTGAGGAAGCTGCAAAAGAGCGAAGACCAGTAGGCCAAGAAAACGCTGGTCTGACTCGGTCGGCAGAGACGGTTCATTGCTGCTCAGATTTTGAAATAAAAGGCACCCGATCAATGAACCGAGATAGTTGGAGATACTTGTTTTCGGGAAGCGAAGGACCAAAATGGGCTGCAATGCTACGAAAAAGAAGAAGCTAAGTCTTAAAGATTTCTATACATAAAATTCGATGATTTTTAGGTATCTCTTTGTCCTCTTTGTGCTGTTTGGACAACGAGGTTGCAACTCAGTTGAGTTGCGATAAGTGTACACCAACGTATAGGGCTCAAAAAATATATCTAATGACATCAATTGGTGATATATTTATATTGCATACAATAGGTAACAACAGCTATCAAAGAGCTAAATTTTAAAACAGTTTCCTATAATTTCTGAGTAAAACAATTCAATATGTTTACATTACATAGTATTCCTGAAATTCGTATAAAAACTAAGTGAAAACTATAGTGTCTTTGTCGGCTGGAAACAGAAACCAACCAACCACCTTTTTGGTGTTGTTTAACACAATTCAAATGGCTATATATTGCGTCATTATTATTTGATTTATACAAAACTTTCTGAATAAAATGACTATATTAATAGATATGATTTGGAATACATGATTAAAGTGAAAAAATCATCCTTTCCCTTAAAAACATGTGTGAATTTTGTCTGATGATTAAACTCTTGCGAAAATTTTCTTGAATCCATGGGCAAATAGATAGATAAAAAGACAGAATACAATTGCAGAAACTCTTTATAATATTTCCTTACATAACGTTTAGAAGTTTTACTTTAGTTGAGTATCGCTTGTCATAATTCTTCAAGTAAACGCATGAGCGTATTTACCACTATCGAGGTGGAAATACAGGGTGCCGTCGGATTGGTTTTTGCCGCCATACTTATGAACGAGTAGGGGGTGGGGGCTGGTGGGGAAACGTGTGTTTTAGCACCCGCACGTGAACATTTTTAGTAGCCATAGAGCAGTGATTGGCTGAGCAGCGTGCGTTTGGTATCGAGGCGCTTTTTAAATATGACAATTCCTGCGGTGCTGTTCAGCGGCGGTTTTGTAGGCGTTTTAATGTGGGTCCAAGAAGAAGAGTCCCAACTTGTAACGCAATTCTACTATAAGTAAGTTCCTTAGAACTGTCAGTTCAACGTTAAAACGGAAGTCGACAGACCTTCCAAGGCCCGCGCGGACGCCAGGGAATATCGAACGAGTAGAAGAAGTCCTTAGCAGCCAGCCCATAAATAAGCTGCTACTTTGCACATCTCTGACTGCTTGGTCGTACAAATACTTCGTTTGGATCTGCATTTCTACCCATACAAAATGGATATTGTTCAACAGCTAAAGCGTAATGACTATGGAAGCCGAAGAGCATTGGCAGTTCAAATGAATGTCTTAATGATTGTTGAACAAGATTTCATGATGAGCGACGAGGTGCATTACCATCTTGACGGTTATGTAAAAAAACAAAACTTTCGTTAGTAGCCATCTATAAACCCTAAAGAACTGCATGAACGTCCTCTGTATAATTCTAAGATTACAGTGTTATGTGGTGTAACGAAAAGCTGTGTCATTGGGCCATACTTCTTTGAAGAGGGTGGTCGAACCATTATTGTCAGTTCCCAACGTTATCTGTTAATGTTGAACAACTCCCTGATCCCTAACTTTCAGAGAAATTGTTTAGTGCACAGGAAGCAGTAGTTTCAGCAGGCTGGGGCGACTGCCCATACAACCAATGAGGCCATGGGCTTTTTGTGAAGCACGTTTCGTGGCTAAGTGATCTCGCAAATCGGAGACATTACATGTCCAGCTGGCTTCCGAGATCTTAATATTTATGATTTTCCTTGTCGGGATTTCTTAAAGCAAGAGTTCACACTCTGGACGAACTGAAAGGGACCATAAGTCAAGAAATCTACAAAGTGTCTCCTGCAATGTTAGAGAGCACGTTTGATAGTTTCAATGCAAAACTGACAGAATGTTTGGTCGAAGGAGGACTTTATTTAAAGGACGCTATCCTTAGGTCTTAAACGGATGAAATCAGTTGATCCTCTGCTATTTCCATTTAAATTGTGTTCCATTATAACTTTGATGCTGAAGTACTATATTTCGTTATGTAATGCAATTTCTTTTGTTATTAATGTGAATTTTATTGAAGTTTTTTTGTTGATAATAAATGTATATCAATTATACTACTCAAAATAAAAGACTATGTTAGTAGCAGATTTTTCGTCAATTTGTCATTATGCCACAAATAGCTAGTCGAAAAACACGCGTACGTAGCCGTCTAGCGAAGCTAGTCAGCTGAGCTCGGTCTTCTTGATAGCTAGCTGACACTTGTGCCTGACAATCCTACACGGATTCTGGTGAAAAAAAATCATTACAACATCCAAAGATTTGGCTGGGGATGGAGCCTGCATCGCACAGAACACAAGACAGATACATTAACATTGAGTCATGAGACCACGCTGTAGCGTTTTCACCCATGATTTGGACCGAACCAAAAAGTTACGTTTCGGACTGCTATTTTTGTCTTACAGATATAAAAGGTATTAATTCTAAAAAAACACACAGTGAGCACCCTAATTTACAGTCAACTTAGAGACTGGTACTTCATAGTGACAATTTACCTATACCAGTTACATCTGCGGGTTGGTGATGACGATGAATCTGAGTTGGAAGAAATCTCAAACAAGCCATACTTGATAACTCAAGAAGATCTAAATGACTTGGTTCACGACTTGAATTTGTCAAGAAAGCAGTCAGAACTCTATGGATCTCGTTTAAAAGAATGGAATTTGCTACATCACGAAACTCAAATAAGCCATTTTCGAAATCGTGACGAACTCTTCAGGTCATACTATTCTCATGATGGAGACTTGGTGTATTGTAATGATATAAGTAGGGTGATAGAGAATTCAAAAATAGAATTTAATCACTCTCATCGGCGTTTATTCATTGACGCTTCTAAAAATAGCTTAAAGGCAGTTTTACTGCATAACGTATTTCCTTTCGTACCTCTGGCCCATGCTGCTAATATGAAAAAAACCTATGAAAATAAAAAGTTAAATATAGTAATATTTTTTCAAAACCTGTGGTGATTTCAAAGTTGCTGCCCTATTACTCGGACTTCAGCTGAGTTATACCAAATTCTGCTGTTTTCTTTGTGAATAGGATAGTCGGGACAAAAGAAAACATTATCATAAAAAAGTATGGCCTACGCAAAAATCTTTAAACCCTGGACAGAAAAATGTGAAGTATTTACCTCTTATAGAGCCGTCTATGGTCGCATTACATTAGGCCTAATTAAAATTTTGTTAAGGTGATGGACCGCAATGGGAGCGGATTTTTGTATATGAAAGTAAAATCCCCTAAAATAAGTGACGCAAAGGTAAAACAGGTTATTTTCGTTGGACCTAAAATCAGGGAGTTAATAAAAGATCCAGTATTTGAAGAAAACTTGAACGATCTAGAAAAACGAGCATGGATATCTTTTCAAAATTTTGTTGAAAATGTTCTAGATAACCATAAGCGTAACGAGTACAAAGAGTTTGTTAACGAGTTGTTGTTGGCTTGTCAAGCATTGGGTTGCAACATGTCATTCAAGAGCCATTTCTTAGACTCACATCTGGATTCATTTCCTGAGAGTTTGGGTGCTGTGAGCGATGAGCACGAGGAGACATTCCTTTAGGCCGTTTCACAGATGGAAAAACGCTAAGAAGGCAACTGGAACCCAAGAATGAATGCCAATTACTGTTGGATGTTAAAAAGGGACCATCCAGGAGCTAAATTTGCCAGAAAACCCTAATTCGTAAATTGATCATAGAACTTTTTTACTTTTTTGTTTGTTGAAATATTTAAATTACATTAATCAATAAAATTCTTATCCAATAATTTTTTTTGTTACTTATTTTTACTAACAATCATCAATCAAAGTAAAACTATAAGTGAGGTTCGTGTGGTAAGACAAAGTTCAAATTTTGCTCCCTAATTTTATGAATGCAGGGACTCTTATTGACGCACTCAAACAACATAGCTACAAAGTAAGGAGATAGTTTGATTGAACACCTTAGCCATTGCTCTAATAAGATACAACAATACCAGAGCATATCTTCTAAATAGCAGCTGCAATTAGAACAAATTTTATGTCTTACCGTACTTATAGAGTAGAGAGAATTAGACTAAAAGTGCAAAACTTGAATCTGTAAGCAATTGAATTAACAGATAGCAAACTTTAATCCAACTTTTACACGTTTATTTGCCTCTCTTTTCATTTTGACAGCTCCTCGATTGCAGGTGCTAGTTAGCAGATATGCTCTGACGATACTCATATCAGTTTCGTTGTGACATGGGTAGATTTTACGGAAATGGTAAAAACTAGAGAATGCAGAATAAAAGAGGACATTAGAGCACTGCTATGATTCAAAAATCTGTCGATCGAGGTCGACGAATAACGACGATTGGAAGAGAAATATTTTGGATTCCTAGTATCGCGCTACCTTGGATAATGTGTACAAAACATCAACAACACTTACACATCTGAACTATAGCGGAACAGAATAATCAAAGTAGATTACATCTTCTTCTTCTCCTTCTTCGTAGCACTACAGCCCCTCTCGTGCCTTCGCTTCCTGCAAATAACGCCTCCAACTGTCTTGGTCCATTGAACGCGTCCTCCAATTTCAAAATCCGAGCAACGATGAACGGTCTTCGTCGACCAAGTTAGATCAGCGTTCCCTCAGTTTCCCCGCTAGTCTCCGGCCTTCAGTTTTACCATCGAGTACCTTTTTGGGTATCCGTTGTTCGTCTATACGATTCATTTGTCCAGCCCATTGTAGCTTCCGCAGTCTGACAATCTTTGAGACCTCAGGCTCGTCATAAATTTTATACAGCTCATGGTTGTATCGAATTCGCGATTCATCCTCGTCTAGGTTCACTCCGATTATTCGCCTCAGGACCCGTCGCTCAAAGGCGTTCAATATATTTTCGGATGCTTGGGTTAGGGTCCATGTTTGTCACAGATTTGTATACTTGGAGCTATGTTTTCCTGTGTATGCAGCTGGTCTTCAAGATCGTCAAAACTGAATAAAATATTTTATTTCCGAACTGTATTCTTCGGCGTATTTTGTATCTTTTATTACCTTTTCTCGACATTTTAGCGCCCAGATACACAAATTCGCTGACATTTTCGATACTATACTCGCCAAAGGTAATTTTTTGTGTGCTTGAGTATTTTTCTTCGATTGCGTCATGAGCTTTGTTTTATTTTTATTTATTTGAAGCCCTGCTAGTGTTACTTTGCTGTCGAGTTTCAGACAGAGTTCTTTGGCAGTTGTCAATGACCATGGCGAAATTTTGATGTCGTCCGCATAGGGTACCACTTGGCTCGACTTGTATAGTAATGTACCTCGTGTATCGACAGGAAGTTTCCATATGACGTACTCCGTAGCCAAATTGAATAGCAATGGGGCCAGCCCTCCCCCTACTTTTGTCCGATATTTGTGTCAAAGGCATCGGTGAGCTGATTATTGATGCGTACTTGGGAGGTCGTCGACGTCATTGTCATTTTGGTACGACGGACTAATTTGGCTGGGATGCCAAAGCAAAGCATTATTTGGTATAGTACGTTACGACCAATACTGTTGTATGCTTGCTTAAAGTCAACGAAAATTTGGTGCACGTCTATGTTGAACTCCCAGCATTTTTCAAGTACCTGCTTGACAGTGAATACTTGGTCTATTGTCGATCAACCTGCTCTAAACCACCTTGATACCGATAATACTGTTGGCGTATGATTCGATTTTATCATCATATCTGTTCTCACTATTAAGGCACCTCAATATTGAACATACATTTCCTTGATAATCATTTATCGACTGAGAAGGTATCCCACAGCCGATCATTAATTACATGCAATAACTCCATAGTGCAATCCGTCAAACATCGTCGGTATTATCGACGTATCTCTAATCTCTGAAGCTTCCGTAATTAATTACGTCAGCTCAGCCAGCACACGTCGTACCCTATTAATTGATTTATCTCTCAGTCTTCAAGGCACAATCACATCGCACACATAATGCGGTATATATGCACTCAGGATTCAAACAGATTCTCGGTGAAATTCGCATGCTTTCAGCTTCCTCATCCATCTTCACACGCCTATATTTATTCATATATACAAGTACATGTATCTTATGTAGCTTCAACTATTTCCACAAGTAAAAGCTCTCAAGGGCACAGAAATTCCACAGTGAAAAATAAATTTTCACGTCTGCTTAACATCAAAGTTTTCGGCGGGAACAAAAATATTTAACCATTCCTACCACCACCAATTCAGATATTCCAATTTGGAGTTTATCTTTACAGCGTCACTCACCGGATAGAGAAGATATCTGGAATTTATATAAGATAGGTTGTGCAGATAGACATGATGAACTCGTATTCGTATCCGAAATGCATAGTTTGTTCTTAATTATCGGGTATGGAAGCTTTCGTATACTCATATTATCCGAAATCAGTGCACGCTTTGCGATCATGCATGTTTTCAACCACAAGGATTTGCATTCATTGACAGAGATAAAGATTAATACTGACTTAATTGCATATGAAAATAATCAAAAGCTCGTGGAAGTACTATTCATTGAAAGGAAAATAAACAAAGTCTGCACAGATTTTCTCACTGAATGGCATATTCACTTTAGTAAGGATTTCATCAGAGAAGCGCCAAAGTAGATAAAAGAAATGAGGTAATTATTTTTCAATTGGAAATTATGATACCGTTTCGAAAATATATTCAGTCCACTTTGTTTAAATAAGTATGGCTGTGAATGAAAAGATACAAAAGTGTTGATTTTGTTTGATATTTCATACAGGGAACTGATTTTTTCACAATTCAATTAGCTTTGACTTTTATCTTTCTCGTTGTGGAATGTATTTAATTGATTTGTCACATTCAAAGTGGCTAGGGCTAGTTTTAATGAATTTCAAATCAATTTAAGATTCATTCCAAAATTAACAAGTTTGATAGGATTTCTAACGTCCTAGGGCTCGAAACAAATTTTCTAAGGGCATAAATTGATGACGAATTATTCATCCAATACTTCGTTCAAATTCATCGAAAAGGGGCTGAGTTTCTTTCATGAACATATAGCAGCTGCCATATTGTTCGCGTTTAAGCCTAGAAAGATAACCTACATCGAATCTATGTGTACAATTTGGAAATATCGACACAACTCTCTTCTAAATACAGCGACTCCTCTCACAGTTTATACCAACTCAGCCGATCTATCGAGCTTGTACGCGACGATCAAGTCACTCCAATTAGCGCATTATTTTCAGAGATACACGCCTTTTGTACGTCTATTCAGCGTATAGTTATCTTTTGGTTAATTTTTAAATTATTTTTTTGTAAACAGAATTAAATTGTGCTGGTACTTTAACAGGCGACAAAATTTCACGAATAATGCACGAATGAAGCAAAGAAATAGAATTCGCGGTAAGCGAAACCGAGAATAATTTACTCGAAGATGATCTGCAAAGTGATGTTGAAGAATATGAAGAAGGTTTCCAACTAATACAAGGAGGGTTCCAAAACAAACGAGACTGAGCTAAAATAGAAACGACAGGAGCTCCTCCGGCTTTGATACACTGTTTTGCGCGATCCAAAAGCTTTTCGAAAGAGTGTTTCAGGTCATTGACCAGAATATCCTTCAGGATGTTGGTACAAGCCTTTTGTATGCCCTCTACGGACGCAAAGCGTTTCCCATTCATGGCCAAATGCAATTTCCCGAATAGTCACAGGGAGCCATGTCAGGAAAATACGGTGAGTGATTGATGGTTAAAATGCGATTTCTAGTCAAAAAATTACGGCAGAAGAGGGAATTTTTATGACAAAAGTCTCGTTTATTTTGGGGAAAACGTGCACAGACCTTTCGTGAGCCCAAATTATCGGTTAAAATGCAATAAATCGATGTTTTTGGAGATACTCAACTCCAATCCCATGAATTTCAACGATGATTTCGGCTCATTTTTGATGGTGATCCCTGATTTTGGGCGTATTTTCATCGTCATTTTTGTCCTTTTCCTTATTTTATAGAAAACGTGCACAGACCTTTCGTGAGCGCAAATTATCGGTTAAAATGCAATAAATCGATGTTTTTGGAGATATTCAACTCCAATCCCATGAATTTCAACGATGATTTCGGCTCATTTTTGATGGTGATCCCTGATTTTGGGCGTATTTTCATCGTCATTTTTGTCCTCACGACCATCTCTGAAACGTGTAAACCACTCATGAACTCTGGCACGAGATAGGCAATCATCGCCATAAACTTTTTTCATCAATTCAAATGTTTCGGTAAACGTTTTACCGATTTTAAAACAAATTCGATTATAATGCCGCAGCATCAAACACTGACATGTAAAAATGGTAGAACATCGTGTTTCAATATTATTCGAGTTTTTTGAGGTCTAACTCGAATGATTAAAAGCCTTTTTAATCCTTTGGAATGCTTTCAAATTTTCATAAACGACGAAACCACCTGAAAACTCGAAGGCCTGCTATAGAGGCAACATTTAAAACTACAAATTGTGGTGAAATCCGAGACTAATCCGAATGTTGACACTTTCAGTAGCTATGAAGGACAATCACTTGACCGCGGTTGAACTTTTTGATTGTTCATATCCAGGCGACAGATATATTGCTGCTATGAATAGTAACAGATTTGATTTCCTGATAAGATGTCTGCAAATAGACGAAAAATCTGCGCAACCAGCTCTAAGACCGACTGATTCGTTTGTGCCAATCCAAAAAATATGGGAGATATTTGCAAGCCACTATCGATCTAACTACAGTCGTGGACTCTATGTGACAATATATGAGCAGGTTTTAGGTTTTCTAGATCGATTTATTTTTCCAATGTATAATGAATTCTAAATAAACCCAATAAATCTGCGACCAAAATAGTAATAGCATGTGACAGTGCAACACGCTGCATGATTGATGCAATCGCTTATATGGGAAAAAGCAAAATTATGGAGGCATATCACTAATTTGTACGGCGTACAATATATTTTCTAAAATCTTAGAAAATAAAGTCGGATCATACGCTAACAGTATTATTGAGGAGTATCAAGGTGGTTTTAGAGCAGGTAGATCCACAACAGACCAACTATCCACAGTCAAACAGGAACCTGAAAAATGCTGGCAGTTCAACATAGACGTACACTAAATTTTCGTTGACTTTAAGTAAGCATACGACAGTATTGATCGTAACGTACTGTATCAAATAATGCTTTGCTTTGGCATCCCAGCCAAATCAGTCCGTCTTACCAAAATGACAATGACCTCGACGACCTGTCCGCATCAATAATCAACTCACCGATGCCTTTGACACAAATATCGGACTAAAGCAGGGAGATGGGCTGGTCCCATTGCTATTCAATTTGCCTCCGGAGTACATCATGAGGAGGAGCTAACTGTCGATACGCGAGGTACATCACTTTACAAGTCGAGCAAAAGTAGCCTATGCGAACGACATCAAAATTTTGTCACGGTCCTAACAACTGCCAAAGAACTCTTCCTGAAACTCGACAGCAAAGCAAAACTAGTAGGGCTACAAATCAATGAAAATATTGTTAAAACAAAGCTCATGACGCAGTCGAGGAAAAATACCTCAAATACGCAAAACATCATACTTTGCGAATACATTATCGGATTTGGGGGCCAAAATAACGAGAACCGGTTATGAAAAAGACGAAATACGCCAAACAATACAGCTCGCAAATAAAAAAATTTATTCAGTTTTGACGATCACACACAGGATAACAAAGCATCAAGTGCACAAATCCGTGAAAATACCAGTGCTTTGCTACGGGTGTGACGCATGAACCCTAACCCAAGCATCCGCAAATATATTGAACGCTTTTGTGCGACGGGTCCTGAGGCGAATGATCGGAGCGAAGCTAGACGGGGACCAATGGTGAATTCGATACAACCATGAGTTGTATGAAATTTTTGACGAGCCGGAGCTCTCAATGATTTAAAACTGCGGAAGCTGCAATGGGCTGGACACATGAATAGATGGGCGAACAACGGATACCCAAAAAGGTATTCTTTGGGAAAACTGAAGGCCGAAGACTAGTGAGGAAACCGAGGAAACGCTGGTTTGACTCAGTCAACGAAGACCGTTCATCGTTGCTCAGGTTCCGAAATTGGAGGACGCAGTCAATGGACCGAGACAGTTAGAGGCACTATTTGCAGCAAGCGAAGGCCCGAGAGGGGCTGTAGTGCTACGAAGAGGGAGGATAAATTTATAGCAAATTGTTTGCTTACTTGCCATATTTTTAAGTGAAGCCAAAAATACCATAATAGTTATAATAGTTGATGTTTCTCAAAACTCATTTCTGAGTTCATTTTCTGTTGATATTTTCCAAATATTATCATCTAACAAAAAGTTCGGCGATTTGAGCCTGGCTACATTGAACTGTAACGCAAATATAAATAAAGAGGTTTGATATCCCCAGGCCAATTCTCTTTTTTCTTAAAGAGCCATCGGGTCATGCTTTTTTGTGTAAGCAAACGCATTTGGACTCCTTTGAGTCATCTTCAGTGTCTCTCAAAATAACTCAAAGGAGTTGAAACGCACTCGCTCATAAAACAAAGCAAGACCCGACGAATTTTCAAGAAAAAAAAGAAGGTAATGTCGATGTGTTTGACTATCTTTTAACCCGTCCGGTACTGACGGGACGTAATTGTCACACAACTTGTTTAAAAATTATTGGTGGGCTAGTAAGCGTTTTTGTTTTTGTTAACTGCTGTCCCAGCAGTAATATTGCCAGCTGAAAAATACGGCATGATCAGCTGAAGAGTATTTATAATTCAGTTGTGTGATATAAGTAAAAGTAATGTGTTTTTATGTTGTCAACGGCTTTTTGTGGTTCCAGTGAAAAAGTTTAAGAAGATATGAGCAGTTATGTTGAAGTATTCTTTCATCTTCTTTTTAGCACTACAGCTCGTCTCGGGCCTTCGCTTAGAGATAGTTAGAATATCTCATTTTCATGACTGTATTGATTTTTTTTTGGAAGCTAGTTTGGTCAGTACCATGCCCCCGTGTGTCTGCTCAGCTATGATATGATCTGATTAAATTAGTACACTAAGTGAACACTCGTAGTCTGTCCGAAAAATCTCTTGAACTAAATCACGTTGTTCACCAACGAGATTTGAACCTGGGACCTTCGGCTTATGCGTATCATGCTCTAACCACTAGACCACACAGACGAAGTATTCTTTACTGTTAAATTATTTTTAACTTAAAAATTAAGTTCTAGGAAATCTCTTACGAGTTATATTATGTAAACGTTTTAAGTGGGATGAATATGTCCCGTTAATGATTCATAACGGGATAGATATGTCCCAGCCGTATCAAAACCAAACGTAGCTATAATATTTTGTAATTTTCTCAGAGACGATAATAAACGTGCCTTATCGCAAAAAGAGCTAGAATATCTGATTAAACACATGCCTAAACTTGAATCAGACTTTCATGATCCATTTGCTATCAACGACGGTTCTGAATTTATACTAGATAGCGATAACGCAGACGAATTGGGCAACTCATCGGAAAATGAGGAGGTTGTGCAGAAAGAAAATAATTTTAATTGTTCATCAGGTGAAGGTAATATAGTCGAAGAGTGTCAATATGCAATAAAATGGAAAAGGAAAAAGAACTGAGAGCCGCAGAAAATGGAAAATTTTGTTGAGGAACTAGAGCATGAAAATATTCTTCCATTTACACTTATAATGTGGACCGAAGCTAATGACTCGTTCCTGCCAAGACAAGAAATAGCAGTGGGAGCTTTCGTCATCTTAGTTGACTTTGACAGTGGTTCTTCAGTTTTAGAAGTTTGTTTTTTAATTTTCACTCAAACCCTCTTTATATTTATTTTGGGATCTACTTACAAAAGACTAGAAATTTTAGCTCAAACTGCTAGAACTGGTGTAAACCAAAAAATGTAAATTGTCATAGTTATCTAAATAGCTCACTATTGGCACTACTGTCAGTCCATTGATTATGGCATTCTGTTCGGTCGAATAATACTCACTCTTGTGTCAACTGTTTTTCTGTGCTAACTAGATTATAAATAAATCTCAGTATACCAATTTAATCTATTGTTATTTTCGCCCAATCTTATCAGGTTATGGGCCCAGTATACGCGATAAATAAGTGTGTGTAAAAATTTATTTTCTAAAAATCGCAACATTCAAGGAAGACGGGATGTCGCGTGGGGACGAGGTGCCAGTGCCGTCACCATATCTTCAACAGCAACAAGACCGCATCAAAGAATCTGCACCGGGTGCTCCCAAGGCCAATGACAACCGCAAACAACTACGGGCACTCAAAAAGATATGTTTGATGGTTCAACCCTCGTGTTTTTCCCACGCTAGAAATTCTGCCACTGGTTACGAGGCATGGCCTAAAGACAGCCTATGAAGACAGGGGGCTGTGTCGTCGTCTTGGACTCTTACGCATGTTATTTGGATTAAAATTGGAACGATTTAGTGACATGGAAGCGTATATCTTGAGAATCACGGACTTGGATCAACAATTACGACACATAAACGCCCCATTAGGTGATGATTTTCTGTCAGTGTTAATGCTAACCGGTTTACCCCAAGACTATGATCCGCTTATCATGGCTTTAGAAAATTCGAGCATTAAATTGTGCAGTGAAACAGCGAAAAGTAAATGATTACAAGAAAATTCACGTAGAGACTTCGACAAGAGTGAAGGTGCGATGTTTACAAACAAGTCTTCCGGGATAGTGTTCATTTGCAAAAAACCAAATCGATTTGCTAAAAACTGTCCAACTAAAACGAACAATAAAAATATTAATAAACGGGGTGAAAGTGAAAAGTGTGAGAAAGCGTGGAATGGAACATTATTGACAGCACTAGCTACATTGCTCGAATGCCTGGTATGTCGACTATGGCGCTACTTGTCACATGACAAACAACAAAAATCTATTGAAAAATTATGTTGTGGACACTCCGCGATTAGTTACAGTTGCTAATAATCAGAAAATGCATGGTGAAGTGGAATTATTGTTGAAAGGACAATCTCAAGTTACAAAATTAAATGAGGTTATTTTTATGCCAGGACTGTAAACAAACCTTATTTCCGTAGGCAAAATGGCTTCTAAGGGACTTGAAGTTCAAGTGCTACAAAGGTGAATGGTGTCTATGAACTGGACACAGTGAGTCAACAATCAACAAATGGTCATGAGCCGGCTGCGACATGTCAAACAGTGGCTTTGGTGGAGCCACAGATCCAGTCCATGGATGGGAAACGCGCAGAAGCTGTGAATTTGTGTGAAGTGAATCAATCACAGGATATTTGGCATCGGAGACTCGGACGCCTGAACAAGCGAAGTATGGATTTACTGAAACAAGGCATAGCAAGTGGAATTAATTACACTTATAGTAAAAATAGTCCCTGTGTGGCATGTGTTGAAGGGAAGCAGAGCAGAATACCATTCCCAAAACAATTCTATAGTCGAGCCGCTGGGAAATTAGGTCTCATACATTCTGATTTATGTGGGCCTATGTCAGTTTCCTCATTTAGTGGTGCCAAGTATCTATTAACATTTATAGATGACTATACTAAGATGACATTTGGTTATTTTATTAAAAGTAAAGATGAAATCCTGTCTGTATTCAAGATCTTTAAAAGTTTTGTAGAAAAACAAACTAATTTGAAAATAAAGATGATAAGAACAGACAATGGTCGTGAATATGTGAATAAACATTACCAGACATTCCTTCAAGAGCATGGCGTCGTGCACCAGACGACTGTACCTTACTCTCCACAACAGAACAGAGTTGTAGAAAGGGCAAATCGCACGATTATGGAGGCCGGAGGATGTATGCTACAAGATGCAGGTATGGACCAAAGATTCTGGGCTGAGGCTTCTGAACACAGCAATCTTTATCAAGAATAAATCACCAAGTAATGCGGTAAGAGGAACCACACCAGAAGAAAAATGGTGTGGTTGTAAAGTTGATTTATCAATTTTGAGAATATTTGGCTGTGTTGCCTATGCAATGATCCCCGATGAGAGGCGCAAAGAACTAGATGCAAAGAGTAAACAATACATTTTTGTGGGATATTGTAATGAGTCAAAAGATTACAGACTATTTGATCCTCAAAATCTCTCCAAATGCATTAAATCTAGAGATGTGTGCTTCTTGGAAGGAATGATGTATAAAGACTTAAAAATAAATCTGAATAACACTACTACTGATTTTCAAATAAATTTTAATGATGGAATAGAAAATGTTGTGAGAACAAATGATGATAATAATGTCGATCCCTCACCTACTAGAGAGTCATCTGACTCGATCACAACTAATTCAACTGTTTCTGACTCCAGCTCTGTGGATGACCCCAATGATGGCACATGGAATCCAGACATGACTCAAGATCAGTATTCTAGTTATTATGAAGACATTGATGAGAGCACTAATGCTTTAATAGCAATGACAGCAACAACTCTTGATGGAGAGCCACAGACAATTGAGGAAGTATTATCAGGACCTGAAAAGGAACAATGGAGGGAAGCTATTGAAGATGAATATAAATCATTTGAGAAAAATGAAGCTTGGAGTTTGACATTACTGCCTGAAGGAAAGAAGGCTGTGCGCTATAAGTGGGTTTTTAGGAAGAAGCTAGGACCAGAAGGTCAGTTGCTTCGGTATGAAGCATGCCTTGAAGCAAAGGGTTATACCCAGGAATACGGGATTGACTACAAGGAAACCTACTCACCTGTGGTACGATATTCTGCTATACGTACATTGATTGCCCTGGCAGTAAAACCGAACTTTCAGATTGATCACATGAATGTAAAGACAGCATTCTTAAGCGGTGATTTGCAAGAGACTGTTTACATGGAGCAGCCAAATGGATACAAGATAAATGGTAAAGAGAACCATGTATTTAAACTCCATAAAGCTATATACGGGCTTAAGCAAACCTCAAAGGCATGGTATGACAAGATAGATAATGCCTTGACAGATATTCAGTTTAGAAAAACACACTGTGTTTACATTAAATCAGACAATTCAGGAAATATAATTATATTAGCTCTGTATATCGATGACATTTTAATTATAAGGAAGATACGCCAGAAAAGCAAGCGCTCAAGGAGAAACTGATGAAAATGTTTGAAACAAAAGAAATTGGCCGAGCTACTCATATATTAGGAATGAGATTAAATCAAAGACAAAATCAAATTACATTGGATCAGAATAACTATATACAGAAGGTATTAGATCAATTTAATATGACTGATTGTAAGCCTGTAAGTACAACTCTGGAATGTGGCATCAAGCTTGAGAAAGGAGACCAAACTGATATGGATTCCAAGTATAGAAGTTTGGTGGGATGTAGTATGTACATAGCCGTTTGTGCTAGACCAGATATTATGCATGTAGCAAGCCTACTCAGCCAATTTAATAATTGTCATTCTGACACACACTGGAAAGCAGCGAAAGGTGTAATGCGATATTTAAAAGGGTATTAATTATAACATAGTATATGAAAAATCCTCATTAAGTGTAACATGATATGTAGATGCGGATAGGGCTTCTAATCAGCTAGACCGTCGCTCATATACTGGTTATGTATTTAAATTGGGAAATTCAGCAGTGTCATGGGAAAGCCGAAAACAAAGAACTGTGGCCCTATCAAGCACCGAAGCTGAATATATGGCACTGTGTGAAGGAGCAAAGGAGGCTAAATTTCTTAGAAGCTTTCTTTATGAATGTTTAAGTAAACATTTATCAGTAATTTTGTTCAATAACAGTCAGTCAGCACAAAACATTTGTAAAAGTCATGTTAATCATAGCCGTAGTAAACACATTGATATTAAACATTATTTTGTACGACAAATTGTAGAAGATAAAATTGTAATGTTAAAATACTTATCTACTGAAAATATGCCAGCAGGTGTCCTTACTAAATGTGTAAGTAAAGATAAAAATTCTAATTGTGTAATAAATCTTGGATTACAGATTGTTTAGTTTAAGGGCAGGTGTTAGAACTGGTATAAACCAAAATAAGTAAATTGTCATAGTTATCTAAATAGCTCACTATTGGCACTACTGTCAGTGCATTGATTATGTCATTCTGTTCGGTCAAATAATACTCACTCTTGTGTCAACTGCTTTTCTGTGCTAACTAGATTATAAATGAATGTCAGTATACCAATTTAATCTATTGTTATTTTCGCCCAATCCCATCACAAACATCTAACAAGAAGCAAGCTCAAACTTGCCTTTTGAAATAATGGTTATTGTCTGCAGCATGATGGTAATGTCGTACAATTGTGTACCAAAAGTTTACGTGTATTCATCCCGAAATGCATTTTTAGGAAACGGAACGATTAAAAAACCATTAGCCAAGACCGATTTATTCTTTTATCTTCCAAATTATACATGAGCAACCATAATAAGCCAGATGATGTATGAAAGACTTCTTATATTGATGAGCTGATTGCATGTCTGAGCGCGTACACTCAGATTCATCGTTCCAGAGTATTGATGGAATGACAAAGATAGTTCTTCGCTAAAACAATCCCTACTTTTGAAACCCATAGATTGAGGAATAAAACTGTGGCTAATCTGCGACTCAAAAACTGGATATGTAAAAGAGTAAAGGAGGAAAGACAGATTGGAACTCTTGGTGAAAGAGTGGTAAGAAAGCTTTGCGAAACGATATGAGTGGAGGATGTTGCCAGATGCTGCAACAAATTTTTTACCGTCTGTTGAATTGGTCAACTCTTTAAATTTTGCTTGTCTGAGAATCTGCATGACGAATCGTAAAGATGTACCCAAATTTGAAGGAAATCTGTCTTAAAGAGGAAATTCTAAAATGCAGTCCAAAAATTTTGGATCGTTGACAATCAAGTGGAAAGACTAGAAGAAATTTTATTCTTAAGTAATTGCTACAAGAATACAATGCTAAAGTAAAAAGAACTGCAAAAGATGGTTCCAAGCAAGCTATACCCTGCCCAGATGCTATTCCGTTTTATAACAAATATATGGGTGACCCTGCAGACCAATTTACCGAATTCTATGCTCCAAACCGAAAGCCAAATAAACGCAGGAAAAAGTGTTTCGAAAATGTTGATGTTCGAAGAGGCAAATTCATTGTACCAGGAACTATAATGCAAGAAAACACTCTATATTGAATTATTAGTGAGGCTAGGCGAATAACTGATAGGTTTTAGAAAAGAACGAGCAGCATTTCATCATAAAATTGGTTGAGGTATAAGGTTCAGGTATAGTCCTATACAATCAGTGGCGTAACTATAGGGTGGCAGGGCTGGCCAAATGCAATTGGCCCCCGACCCAAGAGCACCCCGGCCCAAGAGGATGCGAGCTCAGAAATAATTTTTTAACATTGTACCTGAGTATTTTATTTTACTTGCAAAGTTTATGTATTTTTTTTTTTTTAAGTTCTGCTTAAAATCCATTAAAGTGAGATAACTAAAGACCATAATACAATTTCAAGTTAATTGTTAAGCATTTCAACAACTCCTAAACAAAAAGATTTTGAGCAATTTTAGAACTCATCCTTTGGTTTCGGCATTTTTTGTCACGGTACGTTAGCAGTACGGGTGAGCATTGACCATCGGGGAATTCCCTCATTTTGTTAACCAAGAAAGTATTTTTTTGTGCCGCTGGAGCGAGCTAGCAACAATATGTTAGAGGAATCCAGGATTTGCTATTTTTTAATGAGGGCTCTACCGATTGCGTATTTTTTGTGTGATTGTTTTGACAATTGGTCATTTGTATCTTTGATATTTCGTATTTGTTGTTTTATTGAATCTGCAAATGGTAGCAAAGTAAAGTTGATTATGAAAGTTAGATATTAAAATGTTTAGTTCCAGAAAATATTTAAGTGGGAGTGAAAAAT
The DNA here is from genome assembly GCA_963969285.1 of Odontomyia ornata. Lineage (NCBI taxonomy): Eukaryota > Metazoa > Arthropoda > Insecta > Diptera > Stratiomyidae > Odontomyia > Odontomyia ornata. The sequence continues at coordinate 129,265,413 of OZ017740.1, forward strand.
GAAAGAAAAAGAGGGAGGCTGAAGAAAACAAATAAAAATCTCCCTAAAATTAGTCAGTTCTTTGGAGAATGATGACTTAAATGATGAAAACTCGAGTGATTAGTGCTGCAAAGGTGAAGAATTGGACCTTACTGAAAGTATACCAATATTACCAAATGCAGCATCCAACACCAGTGTCTATCCAGATCCAGAACAACCACAACAAGGTACTAGCAAAAATCAAAGACAATTATATTTTAGCGCGAACAATATTGTATCTTCGCCATATGTTACTGATAAGGGTTATTTTAAAGCGCTAACTGATCAAGTGAAAAGGCTCGTGATGGAAACGGACATTGTAAACCTAAGGGCCCTTTCTTAAAAGATAGTGGCAATAGATCTATTCTAGAAAAACATTACTATATTGTTTCCAAGTATGGCGTGAAACTTGAACGTACATGGCTATCCTATTCTTTAATACTTCAGAAGGCGTATTGTGAGCCGTATTGGTTATTCGCAAATCGGGCATCTAAAAAAGTACAAAATGTTTGGATTGAGGGCTATGGCGACTGGAAACATATTATAGATGCCATAAAAAGACACCAGACATCGAAAATTCATCTGTATTCTTGTCTTGCGTATCAACATGGCAGCAACATGGAACACTCGATGGAGAACAAGAGTCCATGATGAAAAAAGAATAATATTTTTGGCGCCAAGTACTTTCTAGACTCCTTGACGTTACTCCGACACTTTCAACGTGTAATTTAGCCTTTCGTGGCCACAGAGAAAACGCAGATAGCAATGATCCAAGCTCCGAAGGAAACTTTTTAAGTATTGTTGAGTTATTAGAGAAAATACGACCCGACTTTACAAGAATTGTTAAGTAAACCAAAGGGCCAGATAAAATTCTTAAGTCCAAAAATAAAAAAATGAGCTAATTCCTGTCCAGGTTCTAAAATTAGATATTGCACTCATAAATGAGATAAATGCCACACCATTCTACTCTATCATGTTCGATATAACTCAATATATTTCAAAAATTGATCAAATGTGTGAACATTACCGTTATAGTTTGATCGAAAAAGATGGCAATGGGATCCCAAAAGCACTTGTCATTAAAGAGACAGTTTTAGGATTTCATGAATTTAAGGATCCTACTACCTTAGCAAGATCCAAGCAAATTATTAAATCCAGAAATAACAAAAATATTCTTCTGATGGTGCTTACACAATAAAAGGTGCTTACACAATAAAAGGTGCTTACACAATAAAAGGGACTTATGGTGGAGTTCAAAAACTCATAAAATATTTCGAGCCAAACGCCGTATATATTTACTGTGCTGCTCTTAACTTAAATCTAATAATCAATGATGCAGTGAGAGAGGCTATTGATATGCAAAATTTTTTTGATACAGTTCAACAAATTTATAATTTTTTTGGGCATAGTATCAAAAGATGGAATATTTCATCAAGTTTTATATATAATAAAGAAAGCGTGTGTTCAAATTCAATAACATTAAAAACATTAAACCCTCCTAGATAGGCAGGACGTTATGATGCTGTTTTTGCTTTAAAAGTTAGGTTTGTTGAAGCCAAAAAAGCGCTAACGAAAACAATTCTGTTAAATTGTTAATCAAATGAAAGAAATGAAGCTGCTACACTCAAGAAGAAGATCAAAAACTACAATTTTATTATGTTATTGGTTTTTCATTGCAAAATTCTACAAACTACCGATGCAGCCTCTAAAGCACTTCAGTCTAAAGCCAACGATCTTTCAAATGCCTTAAAACGTTTGAAAATTTGTCTAGAAGAATTGGAAAGGTTTCGACATGAATTTCTAAGTTAAAAAATGGATTCAAATAGTGAAGCAAAAAAATGTTTCATCACCCCTGAATTTTCTAAAACTCGTCAAAGGAAGGTAAATAGTCATTGTGGAGAGCTTTGCGAAGATGAGCGGCTCCAACATCCGGAAACTTTGTTCAGAGTGAACATTTTTTATCGAGTATTGGACATCATTATTAATCAACTGAAATCGCGTTTCCTTCCGATGAATGAAATTGTTTCGAATTTCAGTATTTTGCAGCCTTCAACTTTGCAAGTTTTAAATGACACTGATCTGTTAAAAAAGCTCTAGAATTCGTTGATATATATAAAAAAGACATATCTGAATCATTTGCCAGGATATTCTCAGTTTTCGGTCCACTTTCAGAGACGAAATAGAAAAGACTTCAAGTATTAGAGACCTTGCTGATTTATCAATAATAAAGAATCATTTTATGTCCTGCAGCTTGTCTGAAGCATGCATTGCATTAAGGCGCGTGAAATTGCCATTTTGGGTAAACTTTACAGCCGTCCATCAAAGAAACTTTACGAATATTTGCAAAATTTTTTAAGTAGAAATTAGAATGAACCTTTGGCTATTGAATCAAATTATTACATTTTGCAAAAAGTTTGTTACGAAAACAACAAAATTCAAACAAAATAGCATGTTTTCGTTAAAAAATGTCTATACATTTGCGTGCAGTTTGTATTGATCACATAATGACAATGTTCAATCCAATTTAACATCAACAACAACTACAACAACATCAAGAGCATCCAGATCTAGAGAGTCATGGTATGCTATTGCATCCTACACAGGAATGATGCTCGTCGCGATCATCGTCGTGAGCTGAGAACCGGCCGCGAGACATTTGGGGGGAGTCTGCTTGAACTCGCGAATGAACGCGGAACGCTGCGGGGAGTCAGGCGGCAAGCTTTGTGTGGTGTGGCGTGATTTCGCGCGGTGCGGAAAAAATACATATTTTTACTTAATAAGTGAAAATAAATTTAAGAAATTGCTTCAAAAACTCGCCTAAGCTACCTATTTAGCGTTATCAACTAGCGCCGCGAAATTGTTTGCGACTTTGCGGATAGTCGTCTAAATTCTTGACCAAACCGCAGTGCAAAGGACCACCAGTAGTTGTACATTGTAGCGCAGGAATAGACCGAACAGGCACATTTATCACCCTCGACATATGCATATCCCGACTGGAAGATGTTGGTACCGCTGATATTAAGAGTACCGTGAGATAAATTCGTTCACAGCGTGCTTACTCAATACAAATGCCCGATCAATAAGTATTTTGTCATTTAACATTAATTGAATATGCCGTCTCGCGAGGTATGTTACAATCAGCCGATCTAACAGGATTCGACGATCGAGAAGACGAATCTGATTAGTTTTAATTTATATAATTTTATTATAAACAGAAATTCTATATATATAAATATAAATAATAATGTTTTATTTTTTTCTTTTCCTTTTAAATTCAGATTTAAATAGTAGTTATCACTTTTTCTCCTTTATATAAATACAATGAGTATGAAAAGAAAATGTTAGAAGAAAATACAATAATTGCAAAGTGTAATGACTGGAAAAGAAAAGAATAAATTCATTTAGACCAACTTTAATGATATGAAAAACAAATTCAAGGAGAAAAGAAAGAGTTGTCGAAATTTACTAAAGTCAATAAAATAAAATAGCCCGAGAAGAGAAAAAATGATTCGAGATTGTAGAAAAGGTAATTAAATATCAAACAACATTTTATAGAAACGGTCGAAATATAAAACGTTTTTAGAGCAACCAAATAGAAACGGTGCGTAGAAATCAATTTGAGAAATATAAAAAATATTGTAAAATAATTCGTAAAACCTAGGAAAACTAGCGATTTAATTATTAATTCTATCTGGTATGAGTTTCCATTATGAGGGATGTTAGTGGAGAAATTAGCTGCTCATTTTCTGGAAATTGATTTGATTTATTAAAGGTTTCATTGTGCTAGCTGGAAGTGCACTAAATGGGAGATGAAACTGGCGTAAGGTTAAACAGAAATTACGTTATATTTATTATGGGTGCAATCATCTTAGATATGCATTTTTCTTCCAGTAGGCTTTTCTCTCTTACAACTTTGACTCTAATTGATTGTATTGGATTTTGTTTGATATTCAAAATGCCCGCAACGACCTCTTAAAAATTGAAATGAAAAACAATGGAAGTCAATTCTTGTAAAATTTTATTTTAAAGAATAAATAACGCAAAATGCTGATGGCACACTAAAAACAACGATTTTAATTGATTCCGTTCTAGCAAAGTCGCTATTTTTATATGGATGTGATTGACAATTTTAAAATGATAAACATTTTAAATTAACTAAATCTTGGCTGATGAACTTTCTCTTCCGTAAAATTTAATAATTGATACGCTTATCTAAATTTCTACTTAAACTTCATTTCAACTTTAAGGCATGAAAACAGAAACAAGTTGGGTAGACAGACCTATGCTCATGTCAGAAGGGTTTTGTACTCAACTTACAAAATGCAGTAACCAGCAACGAATAAAATCAAGAAATATGTCAAAGACGATTTAATTGGAGAAAATGTGCAATTTTAGGATCATACTATTATTAACAAAATTGAACGAATATTGACTTCTGAGGTGTTTGTTATAGTTATACCCATAAATATCTCCTTTGATAATTTTTTCAGCTTTTTTAGATCACGGGTGTCAAATCGCGAGGAAGGAAACACATTATTCATGTATCCCCCCCCCTGTGCTCCCACTGAAGCAAAAACTGTCAGTTTAAGAATTGTTTTGAAAAGCTCTCATAGATACTCATATCGGCTACCTTTCATGAAATTTATTTTCAGAGGCCACTCCTCTGTACTGTAATCGTCGATTCATGGCCGGTTTTTTCGAATCCTAGAATGGTTACAAAGCCCTTTTGCTAGAAGCTCTCTCCTGCCTCTTCACTTGTTTCAATTGTATATACTCATCTTCATGACACCTATCACTCCTGAAATGTTCATGCAAATTCTAGCAAAGCTGTAGTGTCTAAGTCGGTCAAAAGCACATATGGCTCCATAGCCATATGTTTCCATAGTAATACAAGGCATATTGCTCCATAGTAATACAGGAAAACTCAAATCGCTATAACTTCGGTAAATACTATTCGATCTTTATGAAACTTTCAGAAATGGTCAATCTTATAAATAGTCATCTGTTTGCTAAATTTTATTGAGTTTAAAGGTACCGTTTAGATTTTATTCAAGAAAACAGAAAATCGATAAATCATACTATTACTAACAAAGTTGAGTGAATTTTGACTTCTCATGTATTTGTCGTTGTTGTACTCATAAAGGCCTACATTCATGATTTTTTTCAGATTTTTCGGATGGAAGGTGTCCAATCGCGAGGGGGGGGTACGCGAAAAGTTCGTACATTTCCCCTTCCCCTGCTCCCCTCGTTACTTATAGGGCAATTTTAAGACTTGTTTTGAAAAGATCCTATTGAGACCTTTCCAATGACACCCTACTCGACTACCAATGGTGAACATTTTTTTTTGAGGGGTCACCTCCCTGTATGGGGAGACCCCCCTTAAACCCCTTTGAAAAATTTTTCCACCCTTAAACTTTTAAGAGGTCATCACTTCTGACCTTTCTACAAAGTTTCATGGCTGTAGCCTCTATAGTTTCGGAGAAAAACTGCTGTGACATACAGACGGACGGACGGACGGACGGACGGACGGGCGGACGGACGGACGGACGGACAGACGGACAGACGGACACAGGTCGTGATTGCAATAGGGTTTTGTATTTTAGTACAAAACCCTAAAAATCAGAAATGGTAAAGGCGTATAAAGAATGGAATATATTTTTATAGCTTTTGAAATACAACGGATTAACGAGTAAAACCATAAAAGAAAATTTTTTTTTTTAATTCTATCAATTGAACATAATTTTTCGTATGATACTTGTCATTGCTATTTTCAACTCTCCTTTGTGCAAATCATTCCTGTAAATAGTAGAAAAATTATCAATCCAGCAGAAATTTCCTAGATATCAATAACCTGGTTAAAACTTGATCGAAAAGGTTAATAGACAACAAAAAATTATGTTGTCACTCAGTTCCTAAACATGACGATAGTATAACATAACAAACGCTATTCAAAAGAAAGAAGAACAAGTTGGGTAAACAGACCTACGCTCATGTCAGAAGGGTTTTGTATTCAATTGACAAAATGCAGTCACCAGATCGAATCAAATCAAGAAACATGTCAAAGACGATTTTATTGGAGAAAATATGAAATACGAAGATCATACTATTATTAACAAAGTTAAACGAATTTAAACTTCTGAGGTTTTTGGTATTGTTTTACTCATAAATATCTCCCTTGATAATTATTTCAGATGTCCATCCGCGACGGAGGAAACACATTTTTCATGTGTTTCCCCCCTGTGCCCCCACTGAAGCAAAAACTGACAGTTTAACAACTGTTTTGAAAAGCTCCCATGAAAACTTTTATTTCATACTCATATCGGCTACGTTTGATGAATTTTTTTCCGGAGGCACTCTCCTGTACTGTTATCATCGATTCATGGCCAATTTTTTCGAATCCTAGAGTTGTTACAAAGCCCTTTTGCTAGGAGCTCTCTTCCGCCTCCTTGACTTGTTTCACTTATGAGTATTAATCGTAGGTACTCATCTTCAGTCATTCATTAAATGGAATCAAGTGTTCAAAGCATGCAAATTAAACGTTGAAGTTGGGAAAAAATAACTCAAAATTATTCAATCTTCGCATTTAAAACAGCCACTATTTTGTTTTACAATTACTGATACCACAGCTGAACTGATTCTCAAAGATATTCATGAAACCTATCATTCCTGAAATTTTCATGCAAATCCTAGCAAAACTGTAGTGTCTGAGTCGGTAAAAAGCGCATGTTGTTCCATAGCCATATGTTGCCATAGTAATAAATGCAGCGCATATTGTTCCATAGTAATACAGTAAAATTCAAACCGCTATAACATCGCTAAATATGATTCAATCTTTAAGAAACTTTCAGGATAGATCAACCTTATAAATAGACATCCACGTACATCCACGTTAAGATTTTATTTAAGAAAACATAAAATCGATAAATCATACTATTTCTAACAAAGTTGAGTGAATTGCGACTTCTAACGTATTTGTTGTTGTTGTACTCACCAAGGCCTACATTCCTGATTTTTTTCAGATTTTTCGGATCACAGGTGTCCAATCGCGAGGGGGGGGGGACACACACATTTTTCGTATATTTCCCCTCCCTGTGCGCCCCTCGAAGCAAATTTTGCCAAACTCAAAGTTCTCATCAAGACCTTTCATTTGATACCCATATCAGCTACCTTCAATGAAATTTTTTTTTCGGGGGATCACTCTCCTGTATGGGGAGACCCCCCCTTAAATACCTTATAAAATTTTTTAGTAGTTGAACTTTGAAGAGATCACCATTTTACACCTACACACAAAATTTGATGTTTCTAGCTTAAGTAGTTTCCGAGAAAAACTGCTGTGACACACGGACGGACGGACGGACGGACGGACAGATGGACAGACTGGTCGCGAAACTAGTAGAGTTTTGTAAAATTATTTTACAAAACCCTAAAAAAGGAACAGAGACAGGACAGAAACTGACAATTGAAAAATTAGGAAACAAAAAATTTAAACAAGCTTGTTTATGGAAACCAAAAGACCAAATAAATAAAAATATTTTATAACTTAGATTTATCTTATTTGCATTTTAGACGGCAAAGAATTTGCAGAAAGAGAAAATATTAGTATTCTTTTTTTTGATTGATTGATGGATTTTTTTTACAACATGAATAAAATGAAGTGTTAGACGTATAACAGCGGCCTTTCTATTTCTGTTCTTTTGACCGGGTATAGGACCCGGTACGGTTGCAGGCTCTCACCACCAAACATGGGCCAGCCGCCGGGTACACACTAACCTCCTTTGTTTCAGCTGACTTCGCGGGTTGAGTGGCCCGAGCAAGGTGCCTCTTTATGGCATAGGGTTATGTAATCGAATTCCATAATTCTATGGCATAAATTGGTCACCGGGGTACTTCTCCTCTGATGGGAAGGCTCATTTAAGTTAAGTTGTATGAGTTTTCCACTTAGAAGAGGAATACCTGGCCACTACAACATTTATGGATATAGACCCGGTTGGGCGGGCACGCGGGGGCTGCATCACCACCCGGTTGCCCCTCTCTCATTTGTGGGCCATGAGCCTCTTCGGTTAAAGACGAAGTTACCCTGATTCCGCCCTTTTTACTTGTTTCACTTGTTCTCTGAACAAGTCATTTACCCCTGTTGTAGTTGCCTACAATTTTTGCGACTTCGGTCGCCTTGCTTTTTCGACCCCAGGAATTCGTGAATGCGAAATTCTTTTGTGGTGGGTCTTTGCGCTTGGGGAATGAACCCGCCCCACGACACCGCAACGCTAGCCTGTCAGCGCATTCACGCGTCCCCAGGCAAGGGCATTCTCGGCGGATACTTACATCTTCTTCTGCCGAGGCAGCAGACCATCGCTGCAGTCCTTCACGGACATTTGAAATACCTATTCACTACAGAACGGCTGTAAATTTTACCCAAATTTGCAGTTTTACTGGGGGCTGCACATTAATGTTATTTGTTAAAATTCTGTGACTGCAGCAAGTGCTGAACGATCATTTTCTAACCTCAAATAATAAAAACCTATTTAAGAAACTCTATGGGACAAGACAGGTTATGTAACTTGGCTATTCTATCTATTGAAAATTCTATGGCCCGATCTTCAAACTTTGATGATGTTATAGACACTTTTGCGGAACAGAAAGCTCGAAGAAAAGATTTTTCTTAACAAATATCTTATCGAAATTAAATTGTTATTTTTATTTCATTGTAAATGTATACAGGTTTCCTCACGATGTTGTTCCTTTGCCGAAAAGCTAGCGAATGGAAGATGAATGTGAAGTCTCCAACCCCCATTGGGCTAGCGTGGGGACTATAGCACATTCCCTCTCGCCTAAGAGTGGAGGCCTATGCCCAGCAGTGGGACGTTTATAGGCTGGTGAATGAATGTAAATGTATAAGTCCATGTTCTTGAAAATAAAATTGTTATTAGTGTTGGATAACTACTTAAGTGATTTATTAACATGCAACTAAGTACAACGTGACGAATTTTACTGATAGGGCCCCATCAAAAAATTTGCCACGGGCCCCAGATGGTATAGTTTCGCCACTGTATACAACTCGTTACTAATCAATAAACTTTCAACTCTAGGTGAACCATCACTCAGGACTAAAGCAGTATGTAGGGTTTTCCATTAAGAACATAGCAATAAATAAATAAATTTCAGTAAATCGATTGTGAGGGTTGTTGTGTGGCTAGTGGCACCGTCTTGTTAAAACCACATATCGTTGATGTCAAGTTCATCCAATTCTGGCCACAAATAATCTTCCAACATAACAAATTAGCGCTCTTTATTGACGGTAACATGACGATTGTTTCCATCCTCGAAAAAATACGGCCCAATCACACCTCCGGCATGAAAACCGTACCAAACAGTAATTTTTTGCAGATGTGGGTTTGTTGCTGACCAATATTGCATATTTTGCTTATTAACAAAGCCATGGAGCCAGAAATAAGCTTCATCGCTGAAGATGATTTTTCGATAATAGTAATTAATAGTAATTTTTTAGTAATTTCCAAACTTTGCTGGTCCGTGAACTTTACCATGATGAAAATGTTGACTTTAACTAACATTTTTACAATGGCGGTTTAAGGGTGTGCTCATATAAGAATACAAAATTGTTATGCCCTAATGCAAAACCCTTTAGAATAAAACATCGGTGACTACATGCCAATAAAAGTGAAATCCCGACGAAGATGTTGTAATTGCGTAAAACAAAGAATCGAGAAGAGGGCCCATACAATTTGCGTAGCTTGTGATGTTGCATTGTACAAAGACTGCTTTTTAGTTCATTATAGTACATAGGAGTTGTACTTTTTTTGTATTTTTATGTATAAATAAAGGTACTCATAAAAAAATGCAATAATTTTTCTTCAGTGTTGGGAAATACAATATTTTTCCTACAAATTATCGGAGAAACGTGATGGTTTCAGGACCATTTCTGGAAAACCACGAAATGAAAAAAATTAAAAATGAAATTGTCGTCCTTTTAAATGTTCTACTTCACAATTCTTCAACTATCTTTTCCGTATCATAAATAAAAAAAATCCTTACCATAAGAGTTAAACTAAAGATTCAACATTTCCTCGAGAAACATTTTTTTTAATCCACACATCGGCTCCTCCCTTTAACGCAACCATCTAATCGTCTGTGTTCTTGCTCTATATCATTGTAAGGCAAGACTTATCAAATTGTAATCAGGTCTTTAGCCAAAGTAGGACCTAATATCTCCATTTGAAGTCTAAAATGATTCTCATCAAACTGATTGTCGAGGAAACATTCTAATAATCTAAGGTTGACCAGTTCCTTTTCACTAATAGTTTTCTGAAAACAAAATAAAAACGAAACCCAAGTAAAATTATTGTAGATCAAGTCACGCAATTTCCGCTAACAATGTTTCAATGGTTATTAATAAGACGTTGTTGCCACCACCTTGCATCAATTAAACTTTAAATGTGCTCTTTTGACAATTTAATTGACTCTTTCAAGCGTACCATCATTAGTCTATTTTATCTACATCTCTATGCTTTTTCCAGAAAATCGATTTATCATTTGTCACCGTAAAATCATACACGTGCTATAATTAACTCATATAGGAGTATGAAGTAGGAGCTCGAACATTATTTAAAGCATATGTATGTACGAGTAAATTTGCAATGTGAAGTGTTTTGGGCAACATAAAGTTTTCAGTGCTGTAATAACGAATAAATTTCCTGACTAAGTCTTTCATTTTACAGCGTCGACTCTGCTCTTTTATAGGTGTACATAATATTTCGAATTTCATAAGGATAATGTCCTGAGTAATACGAACTATGTGTGTGCGTAATCTCCATTTGAAATATGACTTTTGAATTGAAAAAATGAAAGGCATTAAGGATTTTCTAGCTCCGTTAGTCATGTTGTATACGTACAAGATTGGATTTTATATTATTCATGCTCAATAAAAAAGTGAACGACAACGTTGTCACGGTACAAATTTAAGGCTGCAATAAGATTATCTCCTTCGAGAAGTGATTGATCTTGAAAAAAAATACATTCGGTCTTGCTCGTTCATATGATTTAGTTCGAAAACGAATCAAGAGGGTCTTCATTCTTGAATTTATTTCGTGCGAAATTGTATTTCATGTATAAATGTGATGAGAAAAAAATTAAAAGATTAAATCATTATATATATATATATATATATATATATATATATATATATATATATATATATATATATATATATATATAATATAGTTTGCGTGACTTAGTGGTAAGCCGAAGGTCTCTGGTTCGAGTATCGTTGGCGGCGTCAACGAGATTTTGTTCAAGTGATTCTTCGGACGGACTATAAGTCTGTTCAGTTATGATACGCGCTGGTTTAAAATCAGAACGCATCGTAGCTGGGTGGGTGAACACACGGCCAAAGCGTGATAATGATCATATCACCTTATGGAGTGCCGATACATTCGATCATGACAATGAGATACTCTAAATATCTCTCAGCAAAGGCCCGGAAGGGGCTGTAGTGCTACAAAAAAAAAAAAAAAAAAATATATATATATATATATATATATATATATATATATATATATATATATATATATATATATATATATATATATATATATATTGTTACATGTACAAATAATTACATGTACAAATAATTCTGCGAGCTACTGTCGCAATTGTTTTCACAACAATGAAGAACACGAATTCACTCGAAACCACGAGAACCCAACAAGCATGATCAACATCTGCAAGTGACGTCACTCCATTGATGAATTTGCTCGAATCTACCAGGTACCTCTCGGTAGAACATTCGCCAATAAACGAGAAATGGGTGAATAGGTAGAGACCCTATATAAAGGCGAGCTGAATGAATGGGGGGATCATCATTCATTCGACCGCGAGAAGAACTGCGATTGTGTGTGGGAAGCGATATTCTTCGAGTAGTAGAAAAGTGTGTTTCGTAATAGTGAAGTAATTTAGAAGACAATTGCGATAATAAATTTATGGACAAGTGTCAGATAATTTTAATAGTGACAATTAAAATTAGTGAAAGTGTTAACTGATTATTGTGCATTTTATTTAATTGAATAAACTCTTTTAACTTAAATTAAAAGACATTGCGTTTTCACTTTCCCGGAACGTTTAAATTATAGGCCGCGAACCAATAACACGCGACAGTGGTGTCAAGAAGTGCAAATGAAAAATTTTGGAAGTGAAAACTTTTGAACATTTTTGTGCACAATAGTGAAAATTAACGTGGAAACTGGTAGAAAAACAGCCGGAACAATAAAAATGCCAGGAAACTTACATCTAAAAATTGATCAATTGACCATATCGGAGCTCAAGGAGGAGTTGGAACAGCGAAACCTGGCCACACAAGGTACAAAAGCCATACTGATTGCACGCTTGCGTGATGCGATCGAGTCGGAAGGCGTGAATCTGGTTGCGGGTGAGCCCTCAGATGCGGAACAAGGCGCAGAAGGTGGAGAAGAAGAAACATCCAAATCAAAGGAGCCAGAAAATGCGATATAACAAATGTTAATGCTGATGCAGCAGGAGCAGCGACAACAGTCATCCAATTTAACTGCGAAGCTCAATGAACAGTCATCCAATTTAACTGCAAAGCTCAATGAACAGTCGTCCAATTTAACCACGAAGCTAGATGAGCAATCAGCGAAGTTAAATGAACAATCAGAGAAGCTGGATCAACAAGCGATCGAAATCAAGGCAGATTTTCAAAAACAGTCCACCGAAATAAAAGCGGAGCTCAGTAGTCTTAACAAGCAAATTAAAGGCGTCGAGGAAAAGGTTGACCAGGTCAAAGAAAAGGTTTACCAGGTCGAGGAAAAGGTCAGCCAGGTCGAAGAAAGAATGAACCATGAGATGGAAAAAGTGAAAAAAGAATTGGAAGCTGCGAAGGCAGTAGCAACCACTTCACCAGCCCCGCTTATAACCACAGCGCAAAGCACATCCAGAAATGTGCAAGCACCAATATACGATGGGCAAACGGTCTGGACTATTTACAAAACCCAGTTCGAAGCAGCCGCTCGCATAAATCACTGGAATGAGCAGGAACGAGCAACTGCATTGATTCTTGCTCTAAGAGGCCCAGCTGCCGAGCTGCTGCAGACGATCCCCGTTGAATTGCACTCAAACCCGAATGCTATAATGAATGCGCTCGACATGCGTTATGGAGACGATCATCTGAAGCAGATTTATCGGTCACAGCTAAGGCATCGAATGCAGAAGTCTGGTGAAACCCTACAGCAGCTAGCCCAAGACATTGAGCGACTGGCACTTTTGGCTTATCCAGCCTACGACCCAGAACATCGAGATGATGCAGCAACAGAAGCATTCATCAGCGCACTAAAGGACCCGGAATTGCAACAAGCCGTGCGTTTAGCTCAAAAGCAAACGGTTAAGAACGCGCTGGCTTATAGTCTGAACTTTGAGGCAGCGAAAAATGTGACTCGTACCACTGCCCGGGTTCGTGAGGTAGTGACAGACGAGTGCAGGTGTGATCGCATGGAAATTGAGCGAGATCCGCATGTAAATGGTGCGCCTAGATGCTGGAATTGCGGAGAGAAGGGGCACCTGCAAAGAGACTGCAAGAAGCGAAGAAAACCGAGCTATTGTCCAGGGTGTGCAGCTAGGAGGGGATCCAGACCGAGTCAGGAGCCCAGAATGGAAGCCCTTCAAACAGAAGGGTCGGGAAACATGTAAGAGCCAACTTCGTGGGGCAGAGGTTGGCTAGGAGGATCGACGTCCCCAGCACCACCATCATCGTGTCAAGACTACATCGTGGAGAAGTGGACTTATGCCTTCCGGGTCAAGTTGACGGAGAACACTGCACCATAACAACCGACACTGGTGCAACCCGATCGATTATCCGACCAGACCTAGTTAGACAGCAACAACTTCACAAGGGCAGAATTTTCTCACTTCGGACAGCTACGGGAGAAACTGCACCTGTTCATGGAGAGGTCAACCTCCACATACAGTTGGGAGACCTTGTGTTCCGACATAATTTTCTGGTCGCGAACATTATGGATGACTGCATTCTCGGAATGGATTTTCTGCGACCACATGGAATCACGTTGGATTTGGGCAAACGTGTATTGAAATGGCAGAATGTAGAAGTACTGATGGAGGATCCCAGCGTCTAAATTCCCAAGATGAATGTAGTGGTATGTACTGACACTGATGTACCGAATTCTTCCGAAAGCATTGTATGGGCCAAGCTTGATGGTGATTCTGGAGACCACCGATCTTATCTGATAGAGCCAACGAAGACATCCGCATTGCGCAGTTTGATTGTAGGACGAAGTCTTGTAAGATCTTTAAGGAACGGATATGTGCCGGTTAGAGTCCTTAACACCGCAGACTCAACCACGAGCATCAAAGCGGGAGAAGTCATCGGCAGCTGCCAGCCTGTTTCCACCATCACCTCTTTGGAAGCTACTCACGACCATCATTGGAAAAGGAGGCAAGACACAGACAAAGCCCGGGAATCCACGTCTGCAATATTGAAGCAGGTCAAATTGCCAGTGCAGCTATTCAAACGAGCCTCTCATCTGGTCACCAAGTACAGTGACATCTTCTCAACAAGCCCGGATGACCAAGGCCGAACGAGTATGGTAACTCACGTCATAGATACACAGGGAGCAAAGCCAATTCGACAAGCACCGAGACGTCTCCCTATAGCCAAACAAGGAGAAGTGAGCGCGCTGATCTCGGACATGGAAAAACAAGGCTTTATTGAACCTTCTGTCAGTCCATGGGCCGCGCCTGTAGTTCTAGTCAAGAAAAAGGATGGTAGCACTCACTTTTGTGTCGACTATAGGCAGCTTAACGACGTCACTAAGAAAGATAGTTACCCACTCCCACGCATCGATGACATCATGGACACTTTAGCCGACGCAAAATGGTTTTCTACACTCGATCTCAAGAGTGGCTACTGGCAGGTCGAAATTGACAAGAAGGACCGAGAGAAGACCGCATTTTCAGTTGGGACCGGATTGTGGCAATTCGTGGTGATGCCGTTTGGGCTTTGCAATGCTCCAGCCACTTTCGAACGCTTGATGGAATATGTGCTACGTGGTCTAACCTGGAAAACCTGCTTGGTATACCTAGATGACATCATCGTCATCGGTAGAACGTTCGAAGAGCATGTGCGGAACTTAGAAGAGGTTTTCTCCCGATTACGACTGGCAAATTTGAAACTTAGTCCCGAGAAGTGTACTCTTTTCGCAGATGAAGTAAAATACCTGGGACACGTCGTATCAGCAGAAGGGGTCAAAACAGACCCTGAGAAAATTGAAGCCGTGAAAAGCTGGCCAACACCAAACAATAAGCGCCAACTACGAAGTTTTCTGGGTCTGGCGACCTACTATCGAAGATTCGTCAAAGACTTTGCCAAAATAGCTAAGTGTCTCCATCAGCTAACCGAGAAAAATCGTCCATATGTCTGGAATGAACAATGTCAGACAGCCTTTGAGACCCTGAAGGAAAAGCTGTGTGAATCACCCGTGCTGGCGTATCCGAAACCCGGAAAAATGTTTGTAGTTGACATCGATGCAAGCAACGGCGGTATTGGAGCTGTACTCTCCCAGCAGATCAATGGCGAAGAAAGAGTCCTCTCTTATTACAGTCGAGTTCTCTCAAAAAGTGAGAGGAACTACTGCGTGACCAGGAAGGAGCTATCGGCTATAATAGAGGCCACCAAGCAGTTCCACAAGTATCTATATGGCCAGAAATTTGTTCTTCGAACGGACCATGCATCACTGAGATGGTTGCTCAACTTCAAAAACCCCGAGGGACAAGTTGCGAGATGGATCGAAAGATTGCAGTCATACGACTACGAAATTGTTCATCGAAAGGGCGGAGCTCATGGAAATGCTGACGCCCTATCTCGTCGCCCATGTCCAGCTAACTGCAAGCATTGCCGACGGATTGAAGAAAAGGAACCGCCCGTTGATTTGCGACTGATAACGGCCGCATTAGATGAAGGTTGGTCATCGGAGGAGATTCGAAATGCCCAGCTAGCCGATGAAGACATCGGACCATTGCTCGTATGGAAGGAGACGACTGGGCAACCTGAGTGGAAGGACGTTTCAACGCATGGCGCAACCCTGAAAAGCTATTGGGCACAATGGAACTCCCTTCAGGTGGAGGGTGGCGTACTCAAGCGAAAATGGGAAACGGCGGATGGCAGCTCCTATAGGATGCAAACTATACTTCCCAAAAGCCGAATCCACGATGTGGTTAAGGAAATACATGAAGGATCCTCGGGAGGCCACCTTGGTGTTAACAAGACCTTAGCGAAATTGCGGGAAAGGTTCTACTGGCTCCACGCTCGAGAAGACGTAGAGGACTGGTGTCGCAGATGCACAATTTGCGCTTCCGTCAAAGGCCCAAAGCGACGACTGAGAGGACAAATGCAAACCTATACCGTAGGCGTGCCATTCGAAAGGATTGCTGTTGACATCGCAGGACCCTTTCCTGAATCCGATTGGGGAAATCGATATACGCTGGTTGTAGCCAATTATTTCAGCAAGTGGCCCGAGGTCTACCCCATTCCCAACCAGGAAGCAACTACCGTAGCTGAACAGCTAGTGTTAAATTGGGTCAGTAGGTACGGCGTACCTAGCGAATTACATTCAGATCAAGGCCGGAACACTGAGTCACTAGTTTTTGGCGAAATGTGTGAACTACTGGGAATACGGAAAACGAGGACAACACCGCTGCATCCCCAATTCGATGGAATGGTCGAACGGTTCAACGGCACGCTCAATAAACATCTGGCCAAGATGGTTGACGAGAACCAAAGGGACTGGGATCGACATATCCCACTCTTTTTGATGGCGTACAGAGCTGCCGAACATGCATCGACGGGCCAAGCCCCAGCCAAAGTCATTTTTGGAAAGACTATTCGTTTGCCAGCCGATATAAAGTTCGGAACACCCCCTGAGAAACCCCAAACGGTCTCGGAGTACGCAAGTAATCTAAGACAACGGTTGAACCAGATACATCGGACAGTGCAAAATCACCTCGAATCGGCTACTGACCGCATGAAGACCAGGTATGATCTAAAGGCTAATTCTACTGGCTTCCAGCAAGATGACTTGGTGTGGCTTTATAACCCGCAACGGCGAAAAGGTAGGTCTCCAAAGTTGCAACATAATTGGGAGGGACTATACCGAGTTACAAAGCGAATCAACGCCGTCGTATACCGAATACAGGAACATCGTAAGCCGAGAGCTAAAATGAAAATCGTGCATCTGGACCGTCTTGCCCCATATTACACCCAGGGAGAATTGACTACAAATAGCGACACATCTTTTCGGGGCGAAAAGAACTGAGGTGGGGACAGTGTTACATGTACAAATAATGACATGTACAAATAATTCTGCGAGCTACTGTCGCAATTGTTTTCACAACAATGAAGAACACGAATTCACTCGAAACCACGAGAACCCAACAAGCATGATCAACATCTGCAAGTGACGTCACTCCATTGATGAATTTGCTCGAATCTACCAGGTACCTCTCGGTAGAACATTCGCCAATAAACGAGAAATGGGTGAATAGGTAGAGACCCTATATAAAGGCGAGCTGAATGAATGGGGGGATCATCATTCATTCGACCGCGAGAAGAACTACGATTGTGTGTGGGAAGCGATATTCTTCGAGTAGTAGAAAAGTGTGTTTCGTAATAGTGAAGTAATTTAGAAGACAATTGCGATAATAAATTTATGGACAAGTGTCAGATAATTTTAATAGTGACAATTAAAATTAGTGAAAGTGTTAACTGATTATTGTGCATTTTATTTAATTGAATAAACTCTTTTAACTTAAATTAAAAGACATTGCGTTTTCACTTTCCCGGAACGTTTAAATTATAGGCCGCGAACCAATAACACGCGACAATATATATATATAAATGTATATATATAGATATATATATATATATATATATATATATATATATATATATATATATATATATATATATATATATATATATATATATATATGTCCTAAAATTAAGGTGACATTTGAATTTAAACTGCGCGCTTCGAAGGATTTGGTGAACTGTTTTTAGAATGTTAAAAAACACGTAGCTAATCCTTTCTACAATAACTTTTATTTTTAGTATATGCGCATTGCGAGAGCGACTTACTCCCTTCCTCAGTACAATAGCTACTAATTCATTGACAATTTTTTGAATCTTATAAATAGTTTAGGTAGTTAAGCATAACATATGAACTTATTATTATATGCAACAGTAAGAGGTAATTAGAGAAGACAATTTTACAAGGTAACAATATGAATGAACTTACATACATAAATAAATAAAGGTAATTAGAGAGGATTAGGATGATTCGGTTTTTGGACGCACAATTTCCTTGATCCGTATTTAAAAGATTATCGGGATTTTGCCGGATAATGAAGAGGCTTCCCCAAGCGTCTAATGTGTAGGGTCGATTAACGTACTTTAGGAGCTTGTATCCGCTAATCACTTCGTTTATGTGCTCTTGGAAACGCGTTTTGATTAATCGTTTTGTCTGGCCGATGTAACAGTCTTCGCAATCATTGCAGCTAATCTTGTAGATCCCGCTCATTTCCGCCATTTTTAGGGGGTCTTTCTCGCTACGTAATCGGTGTTTGAGGGTACTGCTTCTGGTGGATGCTACGACGCGGATATCAAAATGCCTAAGAAGAGATTTAATTTTATAAAACGACTCACTCATTGGAATGCTTATAAATTTTTTGATTTCTAAGCTATCTTGCGTGAAGAAAGTTGTATGCTGGTTTTTGAACATTTGGTATTGTTTCTTTCTAATCCGTCGATCTATCATATTTGGGTCATATCCATTTTTAATGGCGGTGTCGACGATATACGACTTCAATTTATTGAAGCCATTTGATGTTGATGGATAAGTAACGAGGCGATGTACCATGCAATTGTTTGCAGCCAATTCGAGCATGGTCGGATGTGCTGACTTGGTCATTATGGTCCTTTGTGTGGCGGTGGGTTTTCGATATATTTCAAACTCGAGATGGCCACAATTGTTGATTACGAGCAGGTCAAGAAACGGTAGTGTTCCATTACTTTCCTGTTACATGGTGAATTTTATCGTAGGATGTACCTGGCTGATTGCGTTGAGAATATCGTGTAGTTCGTCTTCAACATATCTTAACCAGACTTTCGGCATTAATCCTCTTTCTTTGATCACTGATTTTATATATTCCATGAATATTTCCGCTATTTATGGTGATAGAGGATTACCCATCGCAACACCTGCTGTCGTTTTATAAAATTTATCGCGGAAGGCAAAGTAATTCTCGTTCATACAGAGAAGAGCTAGGTTTTTGTAGGTGTTCACTTTCTTTCTCCATTCTATTGCTGAACCAAATTTATGGAGCCAAACTTCTAGTTGGTAGATCGCATGTTTAATTGGAGTATTTGAGAACAACGTTTTAACGTCAAACGAGACCAAGGTTTCGTTTTTGTTTATTACTCCAATGCTCTGTAGTTTATTTATTGATTCGGCCGAGTTTTAACTCTTCAAGTCACCTAGAGCAGTCCATTGGTGAATTCGCCACTTAGCGATGTTGTAGGTTGTTGAGTTTGAATCAGCGATGATTTCCCTCATTTCATTGCCGTCCTTGTGAATTTTGGGCTGGCATCTGATTCTGGGCAGGGACAGATTTGGGATTCGTAGCTTGTTGATGTCTTTAAAAACTGCGCGCGCTTCCTTCAGTGCTCGGTCGACTCGTTTAATGGATTCGGGCAATGGATCTTTCTTTAATTCGAGGAAGTTTCCGCTATCTAGATTTTTGAACACTGCGTTATCATAGTCGTTTTTATCCATTACAACTATATTGTTTCCCTTGTCGGCTTTCCGGAAATAAGCAGGTGTATTTCTAAGTTCGTGTATCGTGGATATTAGTCGTTGGTTTGTTATTGGGTTTCTGTTTTCACTTTTTTGTATAATCTTGGTCAGGCCACTTCGAATTTCTTCCTTGGTTTCGCTACTGAGTCCCTTAATGCCTGCTTCGATGTTTACTGCAATTTCTTCTGCTCACGGTGCGTTAAGCACAGCGAATCCAAGGCCGTTATTTAATACTTCGAGCTGTTTGGGGGTAAATTCAGTAGATGATTTGTTTACTACGAAGTTCGGTAGAATTGGGATTCATCGAGTGCTTTTTCTGGTTTTCCTAATAGTTGGCTCCATCTTTTCTTATGTATACTTCGTTTCTTGATTACTTCGCATTTGTACGCTCTGTGCAATTTCTCCAGCATTTGTTCAAGTGGGGCCCGGATTGATGTTGCTTCTTTTGCCAATTGTAGGTGTGTGCTGTATGCGATTAAGGTTATGTTTGATTTTCGTTCGTATAATTTGTTAATGGTGTCGTTTAACACTTAGATTTCCATGCGTTTTTTCAGCTCTACGCTGATGCGGGGTCCAGTTTTTATATGTATTTGATGTGATTTAGGTATGATCTTTAGTTTCTTACACTGTTGTAAAAACCTGATATTTTCATTGACCTTTGCCCAAGATTTCTTTAGTTTCAACAATTTGTTGAATTCGGATTCTTGGATGGGGTCCATCATTAAAATTTATAATTTTTCCGAAACTTGTAGTTGATCTTAAAATGTTAAAAAACACGTAGCTAATCCTTTCTACAATAACTTTTATTTTTAGTATATGCGCATTTCGGGAGCGACTTACTCCCTTCCTCAGTACAATAGCTACTAATTCATTGACAATTTTTTGAATCTTTTAAATAGTTTAGGTAGGTAAGCATAACATATGAACTTATTACTATATGCAACAATAAAAGGTAATTAGAGAAGACAAGTTTACAAGGTAACAATATGAATGAACTTGCATACATAAATAAATAAAGGTAATTAGAGAGGATTAGGATGATTGGGTTTTTCTCGCTAGGACTTTAATAATTTTGGACGTAAAATTTCCTTGATCCGTATTTTTTTAACATTTTAAGATCAACTACAAGTTTCGGAAAAATTATAGATTTTGTTTTTTTAGGCTGGTAGTACTGTCAGTGACATCTATGTCAAACTTACATGTCAATATACTCATAAGTGTTTGAGATACGCGTCGTTTTGTGAGCTGCTAAAAGCGAGTTTTTCGTTAAATTTTGTTTGCGGAATCAATTTCCTGCTGCGGATACGGTGAGGATGGTGCAAGAAGCCTTTGGTCATGAGGCTATGTCTAAAAAAAATGTTTACAAGTGGTAAAGTGAGTTCCAAGCCGGCCGTGAACGTGTCGAAGATGAAAAGCATCCTGAACGACAATCAACCTCTTCTTTTCTTCGATTATCGTGGTGTTGTGCATTATGAATCCCTTCCGCCGGGCCAAAGAGTCAACAAGGAATATTATTTGAATGTTATGCGTCGTTTGCGTAACGCTATCTGCCTAAAAAGGCCGGGATTGTGGAAAGACAATTCTTGGTTTTTACGTAACGATAATGCACCATCCGATACTGCACTTGTAATTGGTGATCATTTCGCCAAAAACTCAACCCATATCATTCCACAACCACCGTATTCACCTGATCTGGCGCCGTGCAATTTCTGGCTGTTCAGCAAGCTCAAAAGACCGCTCCGGGAATGCCGTTTTGATACGATAGAGGAGATTTAAGCCGCAGCGAAGACGGAACTGAAGGCCATCCCAGAAACGACGCGTATCTCAAACATTAATGAATATTTTGAAATGTAAATTTGAAATAGATATCACTGACAGTACTACCAACCTAAAAAAAAATCCTCTAAATCCTCCGACGCGCGCAGCTTAAATTCAAATGTCACCTTATTTTATTTTATATATACATAAATTGTTCATGGCGACATAAAATTGCCGCTTACTGTCTACTACAATAAGACTGCTAGCGTTAGAAGAGGAGAAAATGCAAATAAAGTGGGACATCATCGACTTAAATGAAGGTAAATCGGTGAAACTCATAGATCTAAAATCTGAGCATCAGCTTAACCATATGGACATGGAAACAGGAAGAACCAGTTGAGTGAAATTCCTAATATACAAGAAATGGAGAATCCGAATACTGAAAACCGAGGGCATATCAGACAGAGTAGCCAGCATCACCCTAAGGGTTAACAAGACATACACTGCCTGAATAGTGCAACCGTTCCCCCGCTTCGAATCACACCGATGAGGAAGTAGAACAACTATACAGCGATATAACAGACACGCTAAACAAGAACAACAACCACTTCATATATCTCATAAGGGACTTCAACGCTAAAATTGGGAAGACTCCCAGCCAGGAACAATTTATAGGGCATTATGTCCTTGGAGACAGGAACAAAAGAAGCGGGAGACTGATACAGTACGCTCACTAGCAGAGCTTGTTCATAATGAACTCCTTCTTCAAGAAAAGCTTGGGTCAATTGCACGAAGCGAACGTGGACTGCGCGCCTCATCCCGGATGTGAGACCGTGGCTAAATCGAAGGCATGGTGAGACTGACTTCTATTCGACCCAGCTTTTGAGCGGGGAAGGGTGTTTTCAGTCTTACCTGCAAAAGATTGGTAAGTCACGGTCTCCCGATTGTCGGTTTTGCCCAGGAGAGGAGGACAATGCCTGCCACACATTTTTTGCGTGTACAAAATGGGTCAGGCTGCGAAGGAAACTCCACAGGGAGACGGGAGTGTTCACCTCGGATAATATACTCGTGGTGATGCTTGAATCGGTTGACAAATGGACCCAGGTGGCACATTATGCTCGGGCAGTCCTAAAATATAAGAGGGACTTACAGCAGCTGGGGGCGCTGGGGGATCGCTTTTCTGGCACTCCCTCTTCCCCTCTCCCCTCCCGCTAGGAAAGGGATCCCCAGCTTGAAGGCGCCTCACGGCGTAACAAAACGAGACCTGGCCCGAAGTAATGTGTCAAACGGTTCAGGGCTTGGTTCTCAGGTTGACAGGGTACGTGTTTAGTGGGTAGCTCAGTCGCCTTCTAGCGAGCATGGGAAACCCACACTCGTGTATAACTGGCATTTACCTCCCTAACACAAAAAAAAACTCAAAGGTGTCTTGGAAGAATGCGTAAGAGAAGCGGTTCCGCCAACAACGCACAACCAATGTTAACAAGTTGGGTAGACAGAGGTTTTGCACTCAACTTACAAAATGCAGTAACCAGCAACGAATAAAATCAAGAAACACGCCATGTTCGAGGATTATACTATTATTAACAAAGTTGAAAGAATTTTGATTTCTGAGGTATTTGTTATAGTTACACCCATAAATATCTCCCATGATAATTTTTTCAGATTTTTTAGATCACGGGTGTCCATTTGCGAGGGAGAAAACACATTTTTCATGGATTTCCCCCCCCCCCCCTCTGTGCCCTCACTGAAGCAAAAACTGTCATTTTAAGAACTGTTTTGAAAAGCTCTCATAGAGAACTTTCAGTTGATACCCATATCGGCTACCTCTGTACTGTAATCATCGATTCATGACCTTTTTTTTCGAATCCTAGAATGGTTACAAAGCCCTTTTGCTAGGAGCTCTCTCCTGCCTCTTCGACTTGTTTCAATTGTATGTACTCACCTGCATGATACCTATCACTCCTGAAATTTTCATGCAAATCCTAGCAAAGCTGTAGTATCTGAGTCAGTAAAAAGCGCATATTGTTCCATAGACATATATTTCCATAGTAATACAGGGCATATTGTTCCAGAGTAATACAGGAAAATTCAAATCGCTATAACTTCGTTAAATACTATTCGATCTTCATGAAACTTTCAGAAAGGATCAATCTTATAAATAGTCATCGGTTTTATATTTTATTGAATTTACCAATGGTGAAAAAAATGTTTCGAGGGGTCAACTCCCTATATGAGGAGATCCCCCTTAAGCCCCCTTGAAAAATTTTTCAAGAAGTCACCACTTCTGACCTTTCCACAAAGTTTCATGGCTGTAGCCTCTATAGTTTCGGAGAAAAAGTGCTGTGACATAGAGACGGATGGACGGACGGACAAACTGTCAGATAGCACGAGCAAGCTCTTAGAATTAAGGAGAAAAATGAAAAATAAAACACCAGGCAACGAATTAAGTGTTCAGAACTGGAAAAGACTAAAAGGAAGTGAATACAATAGGACGTAAAAACGTGTAATGAGGAATTGGTTGAGAATGACGAAGAAAGTCAAGCAAGCCTTGATGATAGTATGGAAGGAAATAATGACAATAATTGAAAGGTGAAAGAATAATTGACAGAAAGGAAATTATTACATAAAGCCACTGAACAAGAATCACCATCCGTCCAAAAGACAAGAAAACTATCATCAACAAGGTAGATAGAAGAACCTCCAGATATCCTACCCTGCGAATTAGAGAAGGCCCTTAAATAGCACGAGGAATGGGAAATGAAGGAGTGGTAGCTGCGCTTCTAAAATATGCAGGAGCTGAGAAGGGGAAGTTTCTCGAACAAATCGACGCGATGTCTAAGGTCCCAAAAGAAAGCGAACAAGGGACAGCAAAAAGTACCGACCGATCGGTCTGCCACCAAAGACTTACACGGGATTCACAAAATTAATTAAAAATAGGTCGCAACAGGCACTACATATGGCATAACCAAGAGAGCCTGAAGGATTCCGTAGCAGAATCAGTAAAAGTGATGATTTGAACAATAGAAAATCAACTGCCGTTCGCACTGTTCTTCGACGACTTTGAGAAAGCGTTACACTCAATATACACGAAGGCACTCAGAACAGCTCTTAAATATCGAAGGATCGACGCACCATATGTAGAAACGATAGCCAAAATTTATAAGGAGGCAAAGGTGAAGATCATACTGCACAAATAAACTTTAGAATTCCCCACAGGTAACGGAGTACGATAAGAAGATATCGCCAAAGGTGTTCAAAGCAATCCTTGAATATGTCTTCAAATAGCTCGACTGAGAAAATATAGGGAAATATGTCAATGGCAACTCCATTGCAGTCGGTCCCAAGCCCCGTTGAGAAAAGACGAGGAATTCCCTTCCTTCTCCTACCCCTAGCTTCTATGACTCATTATCCGAAATCCCATGAACAAACGCCAGTAAATGGTCTCGGGGTCACAATCTATGTTTACTGATTCCAAAATGATGGGACATTGAATGCCGAGAAATGCCAATAACTGCAAATACACCTACAGCTCTGCTACTAAATCTTTGTCACACCTCCGTTGTGGTGATGAAAAAGGGTGAAGGCAAGTCTTCCACATTTGATAACGAAATTGAAAGCTATATAGAATGGAAGTTGGGCGATGGGCCAACTCCCCGTCCCTGGAAACCCCTACATTGTTTCCAACTCAGTAACAGAGCCTCGGAATGTATTTCATCTACAGCATTGACCTCGCAACCAAAAAAATGACTAAGGAATTGGATCCTGGAATGTTAGATTACTGAACAACCCCGGCAACTAAACACGTTTGGCACATTTAACCCTTAACTTATCAAGGGAGGTCCTCGAAAGACCCCAGAGGTTATGTTTTTGTGATTCTTCCGTAAATATAACACCCAATTGAACCATGATTTTTGTATTCCTCTCGGACACGGTTACGATAAATATTTCATTGTAATGATTATGATTCGTTATTTCCAAAAAAAAACGCGCTTGGGGCCGGCGGGACCCCGCTTGGTATACTACGTTAATAAAACTGATTGGTTCATTTCTTGTTTTATAGTGTAAGAAGCTGTTCTTTTGAGCAAATTCAAACAAAATAAAAGTTTGTGTGCATACTTACTTCTTACATCTATGCACGTGCAGTTGGTATGAGGCAAAATGCCGTTTCCAAATAACTGTTTCTTCAGTTTCAAGTGGTGTTCGCGTAAAGTGTCACCTTGTGATCAGTCATTCAGAGATTATTAAGTGAAAAACGTTGTGTGTCTTTTGTGTCTTTTGCCTGCTTGTATTGTTAGTTCTCTTCTTACTTAGTGTATTGTGCAAGTATTGTGGTTTAGTGTGGTATATATTATAGGTAAATTATTGTTGGAAAGAAATAATATTCAAATTTTTTTTGTTGTACTTTACTCTTATAATAGAAACTGAATATTTGAAATTGTGAAAATGGCCCATCAACAACTATCAGATGATGATATTCTCCGGATCCTGGCTGAATGTGATGCCAGTGGTCCAGAAGATATTTGGACGAATCTGATGTAGAATTCATTCCAACAGAAGATGCATCAGAGTCTGAAGACCATCTTGGAATGAATAATGAGCACAGTGACACTGCTAGTGAAGCTTCTGATGAGGACTTCAATGAAGGAGATGAATTTACAGCAAAATCTGGTAGAAAATTGACAAGTTCGGTGCCCCGCGTCACTCGTTGTCGGCAATGTAACATCGTCATCGCGCACAACCAATGTTGCAACCACAATGTCTGACATTTTCAACTTGTTCTTAGATGCCCAAATTGTGGAAGCTGTATGCAGCTTCACCAATGCTGAAGCTTAACGAGTTGTTAGTGATTTCAATGCAAATGCAGCTCCAAACACACAGAAAACTTGGCCAATGTAGATCCTGTTGAAATAATAATTTTGGTGTACTACTGATTGCTGGAGCTCTTTGCTGCCGAAAGGAATCAATCTTTGAAATGTGGACGACGAATGAAAACATTCGTCGTGCTGTTTTTACTGCTACCATATCACGAAACAAATTTGCGCTGATCCTTCGGTTTATCAGGTTTGACGATAAGTCAACACGTGCTCAACGAAAGGCAACTGATAAACTTGCTGCTATTCCTGAAGTTCGGGGCCAGTTTCCAGGACACTGCAAGACACTTTTCGAACCATCTGAAAACATCACAGTAGATGAACAGCTAGTCGCGTTTCGTGGCACAGTACATGATATATAAAGCCGCAAAATATGGCATCAAAGTCTGGGTGGCCGCTGACGTGAAGACGTCATATTTGTACAACTTGCAAGTCTACACTGGGAAGCTCCCAGGAAATGCGCCAGAGAAAAGCTTGGGACACCGCGTGGTATGCGACTTGATGGAACCACTGTTTAGATCTGTAGTGACACTTCCCACTACAGAGAATTTTTTTACGTCCGCGCCAACTTCAGAATCTTTGCTGGAGAAGAACATGACAGGAACATTGAGAGCAAAAAAGTCTGACATTGCTGCAATGATGGAAAATGCAAAAGGGAGAGACATTCTCGTTTCAAAATTTATCTTCTCAGACGGGGTAGCAGTAGCCAGTTACGTCCCAAAGAAAAACAAAACAGTTTGTGTACTTTCCACTCAATTCCTAGAAGATTCAGCATCCAGTGAAAGCACTAAGAAGCCCAACTTGATATTGAAATACAACCGTACCAAAGGTGGGGTGGATAATGCAGACAAGTTGGTAAGAGAAAATACTTATGCCAGACGTACTTCGAGATGGCCTCTGAGACTTTTTATGAACATGATCGACATTGGAGCACTGAATGCCTTCATAATTTGGATATCGAAAAACAAAGACTGGAACAGTGGCCAGAAAAATATCGATTCCTGTTGGAGTTAGGCAAGGAGCTGGCAAAATCAAACATTCTTTGCAGGATAACCAATCCAACTGGTCTCCATCTTCCAGTTGTCAGAGCAATTGAAGCTACGGGAGTATTTATTGCACACAATACTGCAGCTCAAAGCATACCATCGACATCAAGTCTGCAGAAGCAGATACAAATGAGGAGAAGATGTTCATACTGTCCCAGAAACATAGACAGGAAGGTCAATAAAGTCTGCAGGGAATGCAATCGATTTGTCTGTAAAATACACAGGAAGATAATTACAACCGTAATTTGTGCCAAGGATTGCAGCAGTAGCAACCAATGATTGCGATTTATGTTTGTGAAGTTATATAAAATTATAAAGATTTTATTTCCCAATATTATGAAGGAAATGTTGAAATAAAGGGAAAAAATAATGCTCACAGTTCTTGTTCAACTGAAATATATTTTCAGACACCTAAAAACGTATTTTGAATAGTCTTGCAGAAGAAACAGTTGAGAAATAATGAAAAAACACTGGGGTCCTCAGGAGACACCAGCTTGGTAATCAACGCTGACGAAAAAGGTTGGTACGTTAAGGGTTAAACCCAACAGCCCTACTCAGGCACTCACTACCGAACTTATTTCGTGAACGCAGAAAAATCTCCGTATTTTTAACAGCTTCCCACACTAAAAAACGAATGACAATACGTTGCGCAATGGCAGTCAGTACTTGTTGTTCACTCATGGTCGTAGCACGCACGTGAATCATGCGCTCCCGACAAAAACTATGCCACACTGTTTGTAAGGGACCCAGGTATCACATACTACAGCCAAGACCTTCAAAGTATACATGCGCATAATCTACGGCATTTGTCTCCATCATATTTGAACCACCCTCGTAGCTTCCATACTTCGTAGGCCCTATGTCGTGTCATAAAGCAGGCTATGGTACTTTAGGTAGTCCATCAGAAATTGCGTTAGATATTTTGGGACTTGAAAATGAGTTTCCAGTGTATCCTGAATATCCACCTAGTTATCGTGTTCCTAAAGTTTAGTTTCACCAACAGGACGATCCAATGCTAGATGCTGCTATATGCTTTTGCCTTTTGGATCACGCTCACGACATCTGCAATCGCATCAATGGTGGAGCGTCCTACTCTAAAGCTGCACTGCAGAGGAGATGGGTCCCCCGGGACACGAATCGCATCAGTGATTCTTCCCTTGATGAGTTTCTCTAGCACTTTCCTAGCCGTTTCAAGCATAAATGACGGGTGCTATGCAGACGGTGATCCGGAATTCCCCTTACCCTTATTATTGGCATGAGTCTCGCCACCTCCAACCGTTCTGCAACACAGTTCCATAGGCAAGCATTGAATGTGCTGAGCAGAAAGTTAGTACAATGGTGATACATAAGTTGGAACACTTCAGCTGAAACACCATCTGGACCTGGAGTCTTCCTGTTTTTAATAATAAGACTGCAACTTCTAGTTCTGGCCATGTGAAGAGTGGGCATTCGATTGCTTTTTCATCATTAATAATGTCAACACAGCCAAAATGGGCTGGGAAAAGTGCTCTCACTATCTTGTCCATCTTTCCGCTTCGTGTATCAAGCCGTCCGTAAGGGACCAAGCTTCCGCATATCTAGTTTGTAGCCCAGGGCTCTCGGATCCTTGTTCACATTGTCCACTAGATCTTGCCACCAACGAGTCTCGCTGTTGTTAACCAGTTTGCGAAGGCATTTCCTGGCCGATTTATATGCTGCTATCCGGTTGCATGCTACGTCATGTTTCTGTACACGCTCAGCCTTACGCGGACGCTTGTAACACTCCCTTTGCTTTTCAGCGATTTCAGTTGACCAGGAGTATACTGGGAATTTGCGGTGCATGGGTTTCCTCGGGGGTAAAGAAGCGATGCAAGTAGTCATGATAATGCCCACAGTTGAGTTCACCACGTCATAAGCTGTCAGTTCTTCCGATGTTCTACCCAATTGTAGAAGATCGAGAGCACAGACGTCGGGAGATAACATCATGGACATAAAGTAAAATGCACCAGCTGAGTAGTCCTCTAATACTCTTTAATTATGTATAGTTTGTACTAAGGACTCCAACGCAAGTTTCAAGTCTGGTACTGTTCCTTCGCAGCCAATACGGTGGGAAGCTGGCATACTTCTGGTGTTTTGCATAACGTGCGCCACCTTGGACGCCATTTCTAGGCATTTCTAGGACCCAGATCTGTTATAGGATTCTAGGATCCGTTTCCTCTAGGATTCGTTTTCCGTACAAAGCTATTTAAGGCATGTCCCGTTTGATTGGTTTCCCATTGAACTCTCTCCCAACGAGCACGTTGCTATCTCCGTTCAAGCATTAAGCTTGGCTTGGAAAGATGATATATGCTCGTACAGCACTATTTACACACTATAGAAGGTGGTCCCTAAGCACTGAACCCATACGAAACCATCTCCACGTCCACAGCTCTCTGCCTGGAAATCAATGTTCTGACTCCAGATGGCGGTAATACAAGTTTCATCAGTATAGCATGATGCAGACCTTTTATCGTAATGCTGCTCACTCAGCAGCAAAATATCGGCTTTCATGTCCCTGGCAAACTACTCAAATAGGTTTGGCTGGTTTACCTGCTGGATATAGGTCATCAAAGTTCTGAGTTTTTCTTGGCTATGGCCTCCAGGAAAACTCAAAATTTACTTAGTCCCAAGACCTGCCCAAGATGCGGGGATCAGCTTCCTTGCAAAGAATGTTCCATTTTACCGCATTTGTGGCATAGGAGATTCCTTTGCATACTTGTTCGGTGTGTCTATAGCCAAGTCCTGGAGATTACCCACGCTCTTCTTATTTTGTCCATATTCAACAATGTTGGTCTCAAATTCTTCGACTTGGTATGCGATTCCTTTCTGATTTTGAGCATGAAAGTCTGTATTGTTTTCTGCCAACTATTGTGAATATACGGAAGCCTTAACCAGTTAGCCATTGTCAATTTCTGCAAATCAAAATATTTTGTCCTCTAATACCTATTGAATGTCAGCCGGATGATTCCACTTAGGCCTTGAGATTTAAATGGGCCATAGAATGTACATCCTCACTGGTTTCAAATCATGGATACTGGCCCTACTTCTCTTTGAGATTTAAGTGGTAACATGAGAGATTCATAAGCTTGAAATAACAGGCGTTGATCCTGTATCTCTACGACAACATATTTTCCATCATCAGAAAAATGAGAATCAATCAATCCGTATTCATGCTACTTAGAGACCCACTTCTATCGCACATTTATATGAAACTTGTCACCATATACCTTCCGCTTAGTATTTTTTAGTAGCAATTGGTTTTTTTCACCGTCCGAACGACATTTTTGAATAGCCTTAGCACGGATTTGTAAGTTGACAGAAAACTGACTGTTTCAAAATAGTTAAACTGCTTTTTGCATTCGTTCTGAATAACCATAATCCCACTGTTCCACCATTGAGGTTTTGGTTTTCTTCTGGGTTAACTTGGACTACAGAAATTCAAAGAGGCATGATAGAATCTTCTAGTTAAAGAGTTTACTGGCTTATACAGTCTTCTTTGTTCTTACTCTCTGAATCAGTTCTTTTCCTATTTATGTACCGAACTACTTTTTCTGATTGCATTCGTGAATTGATTGCCAATGTCTGCTTTGGCGAGTTTGTTAGATATGATTAGTTCATACAAGGATACACCTCTTTTGTTGGCACTCAAACTTCACTACAACAGATGATGGATCTTTGCGTCGGTGCTTTTAATACTCTTAACCCGAATCTGACAAATGTTTGCGGCGGCCGTCAGCTCCTTGATAGCATCATGAGGAAGTGGCAGACCTGCATTGTACACCATGTAGCGCAAAGCAATCGAGACAGGAATGAGCTGGGCATTAGCAACAATAGTAATATCATGCTTTCGCATAAGGTTTTAACCAAATTATACCTTACCAATATTACATATGTAACAGGCCAATTGAAAAGTCCCCGGTCAAACGGGGCTGTTCTTTAACGATTTCATCCTTTAAACGATCCAATAATACTTTATAATAATCGCTGTTGACGGTCTGGCCCTTTTAGAGGTAATCAATGAATATTATACCTTGCGCATCCCAGAATACTGATGCCATAACCTTGCAAGCTGACTGTTGTGTTTTTCTCGCTTTGGATTCGATTCATCGTGTGCAGTCCACTCAGCTGAAACCGGAGTGAAATAATGGAGCCATATTTTATCCATTGTCACATATCGATGCAAAAATTCAGGTTTATTGCCCTTAAACACTGCTCAGAATCATTAACACGTTGTTGCTTTTGATCGATTGTGAGCTCACGCGACACCCATTTTGCACACAGCTTTCTCATGTACAAATATTCGTGAATGATATGATGTACACATTTAAATGATATCTTCATAATGTCTGCTATCTCGATCAACTTCAAAATTATTTTGTGAGCTTTTTTATGTTTTCGTCGGTGACAGCCTCTTTTGGGCGTTCACTGCGTTCGCAGTCGTCGGTGCTCATTTCACCATGTTTAAACTTAGCATGTCAATCAATTATGGTTGATTTTCTTGGTGCAGACACCGGAAACTCTTCATCAAGCCAAGATTTTGCTTCAACCGTATTTTTTCCCTTCAAAAAACAATATTTTATCAGCACACGAAATTCTTTTTCTTTCATCTTTTTTCAAATAACAAAAGTAGCTACACACACAACGCAATATCTCACACACTAATGGTCGAGCTGCAGTCAAATTTTGACACGTATCGTGTGAAGGTTGGTACTAACTTAAAATCATATGGATTTAATACTAGCACAGTCATCTGTGTATCAGACCAGGGACTTTTCAATTGGCCTGTTAGATTGTCTTTTACCGACCAATCAGTCAAGTCAAGTCAAGTAATAAAGTCGACGTGCTGACGGAAGAGTAAAAGTACATGCAAGATAGAAGAAGTAGGAGGTAGAAGAAGGAGACAGAAGATACGAAGGAGGCAGAAGATAAGAAGAAGACAGAAGATAAGAAGGAGACAGAAGATTGGAAGAGAAGGAAGTCGAAGGCAGAGGGAGATAGCGAATAGGAGAGAAGTAGAGCAAGAGGGAAGATTGGAGAGTGGAAGTTAGAGCGAGACAGCAGATAGATAGAGCGAAATAGAAGAAAATAGAGTGAAATAGAAGAAGATAGAGCAAGTAAGAAGACAGCAGATAGATAGAGCGAAATAGAAGAAAATAGAGTGAAAGAGAAGAAGATAGAGCAAGTAAGAAGAAGATAGAGCGAGTAAGAAGATAGGAAGAAATTGAAGATAGAGCGAATAAAAAGAAAGAAGATAGAATACCGGGACTCTGGGTGAGTACTTGGTATTCCTTTACTGACCTGGGTCAGCCTCAGTCAATTTTTCTTATTATATTTTTGTGAATTTTATTGAAAATTAGTTATTTGGCGGATCTTATAATAATTATAACATATAGATAGTTCCCTTTTGGTGGACAGGATGTCGACGGACGGTGGCGTGGTTGCCGGACGTGACATACCTGCTGACAAGGATGAGCAAATTGCTTCATTGGTCGCCCAGCTTGACAATATAACGCTGCAGTTGGATCAAGTGTTTGTAACGCTGTTACAAACACAAGAGACACTCGCTAAAACTAATGCTGAGCTGGCCGACCAGCGAAACAAAAATGAGCTGCTAGCTGCGAAAAATGCAGAACTAGTGTTATTGCTCAAGGACAAGGCTAAGGTCAACGGAAAATCCAAAAAAGAGAGCCCTCGGATGAAAAAGCGAAAGGTGAGGGCGTCTTCACCTCCCAAGTCAAGTTCCACATGTGAAACTACTACAGAGAGTGAGATGGAAGTTGACTGCGAGAATAACAAAGATAAAGAGGATGAGATTTTCCCTGCCCTTCCACCACCAAAACCAGCTACGGTATTCAAAGAAATGGCCATCACACCCAAACCAAAGCCAATAGTACCATACACTACAAACACACAACCCGCAACACAAACACAAGAATCAAAAACATCCCGATCATTTTACGAGAGCCCTCAAAATGGTTCCAAACACTGAACATAATGAAAACACAAAACATTTCATACACATCCGCGAAAAGAGTCTACCTGGGAATACAAATTATACCAACTACACCCACAGATCACAGACGACTGACCAAAGCACTAACAGAAAATGAACTGCAATACCACACTTATATACTGCCAGAAGATAGACAGCTGAATGTTGTCATCAGGGGTCTGTATGGCCTTTCAGCTGAAGAGATAAAAGAAGACTTACAATCTCAGGGCTTCAACCCAATTGAAGTCTACTACATTAAAATGAGGGAAGGTCTCTCTAAAGTCGTCAAGGTTCTCCTCCCAAAAACCGAAACAAATATATACAATATAAAATCTGTATGCCATCTTATGTGCATCGTGGAAGCACAGCGTCCTCGTACGGGCCAGGGTATGTGCCACAACTGTCAACAATTTGGACATTCTGCCAGCAATTGTCATGCACAGTCTCGATGTGTTAAATGCGATTCGCTTCACCATTTCTCGAACTGTCCGAAGAAAATAGAAGAGAAAGCAAAATGTGTAAACTGTGGCGGAGAGCATCCAGCAAGCTACGGGGGTTGTCCCAGAAATCCAAAGAATGTGAGAAGATCGTTCGCACAGGTTGCTGCGGCCCAACCCACACAACCAGCACAAAAACAAACAACCACGACACAGCTTCCCCCACGCATACAAAATCAAACTAATAATATGGACCAAATGTTTGCCAAAATACAGACACAGTTCCAAAACATGATGCAAGAGATGATGGCAAACATGATTCAAACCATGTTTGCTGCATCTCAAAATGTCATCAACACTAAACACTAATGAGTTAACGAATCACGTTTCAATTCTGACGTGGAATGCGAATTCCTTGCCTCAGCATATCGGTGAATTTCAACAATTCATCTTCGATCATAAATATGATATCATCATGATACAAGAAACCTTTCTGAAGCCTGGAAGACGATTCCGCATCCCCAACTACATCATGTACAGAAATGATAGAATGACGGGTAGGGGAGGCGGAACGGCCATTCTCGTGAGACGAAACGTGAGTCATTATCTCATCAATACACCCACACTTGAGAAACTAGAGGCCACAATAATCAAGGTGCGAACTGATTTTCTGGAGTTCATTGTGATTTGTGTTTACAATCCTCCATCAAATAGAAATCTTGCAGATGATCTCAGAATACTTACTGCATTTGAAGGCCCTATCTTCATTGCAGGAGATCTAAATGCCACACACCGCCTTTGGGGAGCTGTGAGAAGCAATAAAGCTGGGACCGAGCTCAATACATTCATCACAGCCAACCACTTCAGCCTGCATATCCCCAATGAGCCAACACATTACGGATCCAGACATGGCTCTATGCTGGACATAGGAATATCACGTGATATCACACCAAATGTTCGGTTAAATGTCCTCGACGAACTGTCTTCCGACCACAAACCAGTCCTTTTCCTCATAGAAAACATCTTTATTGATGTTCCTATGCAGGAAAAGAAAACTACCAACTGGAAAGCGTTTAAAGTCGCATTGGCCAATGAAACTAATTTTCAATCACCAGAAACGGTCAACGACATCGACAATATCATTGAGAACATAACTCAGAAAATTATACAGGCAAAAGAGGACCACACGGTCATCACTCCGAGAAGGGAAACGAATCCCTATGAACTCCCTCAGAATATCAAACAACTGATCAGGAGAAGGAATCAAGTTCGGAGGAGAGCTAGGTTTACAGGTGACCCTACGCTACGCATAAACGCTACTCGGATGACAAATGAAATCCGTGATAAAATAAGGGTATTCCGAGACGAGCAATGGGAGAGCTTTTTGCAGAGTCTCGAGCCTGGGTGTGCCAGTTTCTGGAGAATGACCAAATATTTTCGGAAAAACTGTAAGATTGCGGTACCGCCTATTCATGGTCCGAATGGTATGCAATTCTACGATGCAGGTAAGGCAGAGGCTTTTGCAGATTCCCTCGAATCTCAATTCCGCGAAAATACTTCGGATGAGGAGGACTTGGAAACTGAGGAGAGAGTTGAATCTTCTGTCAACAGACTCCTGATGAATAACATTCAACACGAAGACAGGATTAAACCAACAGACTTAGACGAAATCAAAAACATTATACAGACACTCGACAAATATAAATCACCTGGATACGACACTATTACTAACACTATGATTTCTTGGCTACCAGACAATATTCTACAAATACTTACTGACATTATTAATGCGATCTTCCGTTTGCGAAGGTATCCCAAAATATGGAAATCAGCGATTATTATTGTCTTCCCAAAACCTCAAAAGGACCCACAATTTCCACAAAACTGGAGACCCATCAGTCTCCTCTCTTCGCTGTCGAAAATTGCGGAAAGGGTGATTCTGCATCGACTTTATGAGGTTATATCTGATAAAGATATTCTACCGGAAGAACAATATGGCTTCAAAGCCAAACACTCTACTGAGCTCCAGCTGGTTAGAGTGGTCCAACATATCAGAACAGGCTTTAATCGGAGGAATTCAACAGGCTTAGTTATGTTTGACATAGCTAAGGCCTTTGATAAAGTCTGGCATGCAGGACTTATCTTCAAAATGCATCAGTTTAATATGCCATTGCAGCTCACTCAAATAATTGGCTCCTTCTTGGAAGGCAGATCATTCCGTGTCAGAATTGACAAACAACTCTCAAGCCTGAGACCAATTGATGCTGGAGTTCCTCAGGGCTCGCCCATATCACCGGTCCTATATAATATATTTACTGCAGATCTTCCTACACTGCCTCCAAAAGTAAAATTATCACTCTACGCTGATGATACCTGTATATTTGTTACAGCACGACAGGCAAGAGTCATCACCTCAAACTTGCAACGATCGATAAACATTTTATTGGAATACTTTCGCAAATAGAAGATTAGACTTAATTCTGATAAAACACAGGCCATATTCATCACAAGAAAACCACTACAAACTCCACAGAGACTAAACGTCGACAATGAAACAATAGACTGGACACCAACAGCTAAATACCTTGGACTTACATTCGACACAGGCCTGACATGGAGACAACATATACAAAATAAACGGGGACACTGTATTGGACTTCTCTCCAAACTATACCCACTCATTGAACCTAAAAAACTTAGCCTTAAAAATCGACTGCTCATCTACAAACAAATTATACGACCGACGCTACTTTACGGTAGTACTGCTTTCTACCAGACGACAAAGACTAACAAAAAAGCACTCCAGTCCTTCCAAAATAGAATTATTCGAAAGGTTTCAAGAATTCCATGGTACATTAGGAACACGGACATATACAAGGACCTACGACTTGAGACAGTTGAAAAATACGTACGTGACAGAGCACTGAAACTTTTTGATACAATAGACAACCATAATAATAGTACCCTGGCATTCCTTCGAACTGTTCGGAACGAGGATGATTTACATTACCCAACTATCCGCCAAATAACTACATAAAAATTTATTTCTAAAATTGTATATTGACTGAAACTGGCTCAGGAAGGTAAGTGGGTACTGTAGTACCCACAGATATGAGGGAGTTAAGGTGCTAAATCGCACTAACTCCATACCACCCCCACATTCCAGCTGTCTTTTACCGGCTTGTGTAGATCCGCAGAGCGTTAATCTTGACAAGTTATCAGCTTAAATCGACGCTGATACCAACTGGCATCAAAACAAATTGAAGCACTTGCCGTATCAATTTTAAGTTTGCCGACAAGATGATCCCGTCACTTTTCTTCTGCCATCAGGCACTTTTTTGGAAATTTCACTAACAAACGAGTTGATCTGAAACGCTCTTACTTACATACAGTTTACCTTGGTTTTTCAGCCTCTGGCGTTTCTTAGTGGCCATTTTCGCTGGAGCTGAGTTAGGGACTGTATTTTGTTTGGCCCAATTAACGGAACTTTTTTGCTTATCGGACATTGTCTCGGGGAGAACATCCTCAAATCGTTTTAAAAATTGATGAACGTTCCTCCGGATTCCCGAAAAATTTGGCTTTCAAGGGCTAGGTATCTGAATTTGGAGCAAAACCTGAGATGCATGCCTAGGATGCCTGAGTCAGCTTAATTGCTTCTTTTTCTCTTGATTATACTTCTTCGTAGCCTTAGCACTACAAGGGAAAGGGATAGTAATTCCAAATACATATAGAGCAGATTTAAAAACCATTTCTAAAGAATCTCTGGTTAGGGTTGTAGGCTAAGCAATACATAAAAACATTTGCTAACATTGAATAACATAATTTGCTACCATAAATTTAATAATCCAATACTTAGAAGCTTTTCGGTCTAATAAACTCTGAAAATACAGCAATTTCCTGAAACGATAAATAAGAGAAAAATCATAAATTCCGCTTGAATCTCTAAGAATATTTGACTATATAACGGACACCGTTAAAAGTTACATATATCGAATAAAGTACAACATCTCCACATATTGCAGAAATCGTTAAATTTATGTCAACTCACAAATACCCCTCGTTTTAATGAATTCCATTTCGTGAATCCCAAAACGCTCGTCCAAAGGGTTGCCTTTTACATATACGAGTATAGACAGTACGCGACGTTAATTATGCGAAAATACCAGAGACACTTAACTTACATCAATGGCTATGCAACAAGCTGGAATTTGGAAAATTTAGTTCTCCGTCGCAACCAATCTCAACAAGTGTATGTTTCTGTACTTTTGCTTAACAACTATGCCTGGGCAAGTTCCTCAAGCGCACTTATTTATTCAGGACGGCGCTTCACCTTGAAGCATATCTACAAATACACATGTTTCACACTAACATATGGTCATGATGGTTAACACATTCATTCAGACATGAACGCATACATATGTGTTGAAGAAGATATATGTCACTGGGTTGGGATAAAATCCTTAAAGTTAATGGAAAGGTAGACCCATTCGGATGTAAGACACGAAGAGGTTGTATCCGAGTGAAAGGTAAATGTAACGAGTTCACTTACGAGTATATGCTGGCAAATGAGTGACACGAGGTTGAGAGATTCCATTATCCTGCGGATTGAAATAATTTGGGGAAGGATTAGCACGTAGACGACTAATTTACTACGTTCCATTTTTATGGTTTTTGTTCTAGTTGGGTAGTTTAAATTTTTTTTTTTTTTTATTGCCCTGGCCTGGAAATTACCTTATCGATTTATCAGACTCCTGTTAAATGGCTTGGGAGATTTAAAAGTGAATTGAGCGGTCGTCCAAACTTAAAAATAAAATTTTTATTGCTTTTTCTATTTTTAGTGTTTTCGGTTTTCAATTTCATTTCGGTTTAGTACGAGCATGCCAAACTCAATTCATATCACGTTTAGGTTTCAAGCGATACGTACATATGTGCGATTTCAAATAAAGTCGATTACAGTAAATGAAGTAAAAAAGGTTCCACTGTACGACAACTGCTTTAATTGTCTTGATTTTGTGCTGTAACTTTATATAAAGCGATTTTTCCTCATTCCAAAAAAAATGAACGAAATTATGGAAAATATTATTGAAGATATTTTGTATTGCATAAATTTGGATATAATCAACTTGCAGTACTACAGTCCCTTATGGATATTGGCTTCCTGAAGATCGTGCTTCCAGCATCCATTTTGAGATACAACCTACTCATTGAAAGCCGGACATGCGAGGGTGGTTAAAATATGATGGAGACAAACGCTGAAGATGGCGCGCATGTATGTTTTGAAGGTCGTGGCTTGAGTATATGATAGCTGGGTCCCTTACAAACATTGTGTCATAGTTTTCGTCGGGAGTGAATTTTTCACGTGCGTGCTACGACCATGAGTGAACGTCAAGTACCGACGGCCGTTGCGCAACGTATTTTCATTCGTTTTTTATGTGGAAAGCCGTTAAACACGGAGATTTTTCTGTGTTTGTGAAATCAGTTTGATCGTGAGTGCCTGAGTAAGACTGCTGTGTTTAAATGGGCCAAAGTATTCAAGGATGGTCACGAAACCGTCGAGAATGAGCCGCATGATCATCGACCGCGAACTAGCATCACACCAGACAGCATTTTTAGCGTAGAAAAACTCATTTTGGAGAACCGTATGATGAATTTTCGAGACATTACGGCTAAGCTCGGCATCAGTATTGGTAGTGTAGAGTCTATCATCCACTCACACCTTCAATATCGCAAAATAACGGCACGATGGGTTCCTAAACTGGTGAAATTCGAGCAAAAATTTACTCGGTTGGACGTTTGTCGCCGCTCGCTGATGCCATATGAGGTGGAAGGGGACGGGTTTTTAACGCAAACCTTCACTACTAACAAGACATCGGTAGACTATTACACTCCCGAAAGCAAGGTATCGTCGAAAGAGTGAAGAAAGAAGGGGCGTCAGTCAAAGCGAAGGTAACCAGATCCGCGGGTAAGGTTATGTGTAGCGTGTTTTTGCTGCATAATACTCTAATCTTCTGAAAGCACACGTGAAACCCGCTCATCATTCGAAACGAAGGAGCAATCCAGCACAAAGTGTGGTTTTTCTTCAAGATTATGCGCGCCCTCCTACCGGGCATCTCACGCTCGATATGAAACCGGAATGGGGGTGGGAGGTACTGGAACACTCCCCCTACAGTCCAGATTTATCACCCTGTGACTACCACTACCAAACTGATTTCGCAAACACAGAAAAATTTCCGTGCTTCTAAAACCTTCCCATACTGAAAAACGAATG
This sequence comes from Odontomyia ornata, assembly GCA_963969285.1. Classification (NCBI taxonomy): domain Eukaryota; kingdom Metazoa; phylum Arthropoda; class Insecta; order Diptera; family Stratiomyidae; genus Odontomyia; species Odontomyia ornata. The sequence goes on from OZ017740.1 coordinate 129,305,710, forward strand.
ACAATACGTTGTGCAACGGCGGTCGGCAATTGACATTCACTCATGATCGTAGCACGCGCATGAAACATGCACTTCCAATGAAAACTATGCCATACTGTTCGTAAGGGACCCAGCTATCACATACTCAAGTCGCGACCCTCAAAACATACATGCGCGTCATTTACAGCGTTTGTCTCCATCATATTTGAACCGCCCTCGTATATATGTCAAAGCTGGCGCAACCAGGGCCTTGTAACAGATAACTTTGACCTTCACTATACGCGCTTTACTGAGCATGAGTTTGAGATGCCTATGATAGCACAGATACTGATCGCAATGAACACTGTGGTATTGAGCACAAAATTAATGTGAAATCAGATTTGAACTAATCTCACCATTCATAATATGGAAATCTTTCCAATCACGTTTAAGGTCTTAATTGGCCAACCGCAGCGTTCTCTGAGACAATTGTTTTGAATTTTTACGCATTTACTTTAATCCGGTAATTGCACATGTAAACTTACACATCGTTAAGCATTTTAAGGTAACAAATTTGAACAAAAATGAAAAATAAATGAAGTAAATTTCCCGAAAAATGCATTTTTTTTTATTTTTTCAATTTTTTTCATTATTTATCTTATAGTCTTCTTCTTCTTAGCACTACAGCCCCTCTCAGGCCTTTGCTTCCTGTAACAAACGCCTTTAACTGTCTCGGTCCATAGACCACGTCATCCAATTTTGAAAGCTGAGCAGCGATGAACTGTCTTCGTCGGCCGAGTCATACCAGCGTTTCGTCAATTTCCTCAGAAGTCTCCGCCCTTCAGTTCTCCCAATGAATGCTTTTTTAGGTATCCATTGCTCATCCATACAATTCAAGCGGTCATGTTATTGCAGTTTCGTCACTCTAAGAATCGTTGAGATGTCCGGTTCGTCGAAAATTTCATATAGTTCACGAATGCATCGAATTCGCCATTGGTCTCTATCTAGTTTCACTCTGATTATTTTCCTCAGTACCCTTCTCTCGAAGGCGTGCAATTTATTTGCAAATTCTTGGGTAAGGGTCCATATTTGATACCTGTAACATAGCCAGGTATACTTTAAGCTTGAATATATAAACAGAGGTTGTTACGACTTCCGAGCGAGTCGACCTTCTACTGTTTATTATTTAAACACTCAATGATATCGTTTATATTGGGCACGCATGCTTCGTAGAATACGCCCTCATTTTACTTTTCTTTAATCCTTTACCATCACTAACTTTAAATTTTTTCCTGTTGTCGTAAAAATATCCTTTTTCCCTTCCCTTATAAATAATTATTATTTGATCTACTCATCTTAATTTCTAATTACCTTCTTTAACAAATAATTTTATCTTTTCTTTCCAACTTAATAATTTACATTTTTATTTGAACTTGTTGTTCTCATGCAAACATTGCAATGGGATAACAATTATAAAATAATCATACCTCATAATCCGCGTACAAACTTGCCCATTACGATAATATTGAGACAATTTTGCTCAATTCAAGTAGATTTTTGGATGCATGGGAGAATGTTAAAAGCTAATGCAGTAACTAGCGTATTAGAATCCTAATCTGGGGTTCTACTGAGACCGCAGGTTCAAGTCCCCCCGGGCGCAAGAACATCTTTTTAGTTTCGTCAAATGTAATTATTTCTGAGTGCATGACGATTTGCATATAGCTACGCATTATCATAGTTATATGCAAATCACCATACATACTATTGAAATTATTGCATTTGGCAAAAGTTAAAAGATGCCTAGAGCAAGCGGGATCAAAGTGTAAGGAACTTCAATCACGTTAGCCCTGAATGGCAGCGGATGGTTGGAATGGAAAAAAAGTTGCGGGGTTACACCTGTCAGGTGGTAGGGAGTCGATTATTAGACGGCAATTCAGTGGGTAGCTAGAAGTGGACGTGCAGTTCTTGAGCGAATAAATTGGCTCGACTGATGAATGTTTGAAATCGGAATACAAGCAGTGAAATTTTTTTTGTAAAATTACTGAAAGACTAATTGAAAAATTTAAAATTTAGAGTGTGGACGTACCACGGAGTTGGTTTCGTCGGGGCGTGAGACGTGTTTGAAAAATCGGAAGCAAACCTCAGCGATGATTTTCTGAGTTTGAAAATGAGCGAGCTTCTATTTGGTGGACCTGAAATATTTTGCGAAATGAATTATGCATAACGTTTTGCAATCAACAAATTCATACAGCAACTCAAAAGTGTAAATGAATTCAAAAAGATTTGAAGTCAGGTAATGTCGAGTCTTTTGGTGTATTCATTTATCGATGACTTAATTTGTAGATATCTATAATTTGAAGTGAAAATATGGTCATCAATATTGCCATGTGTTATATCCAATTGCTTATAGCCGGTTAACCTGTAAAGTGAATCTAAGCCTTTAGAATAGCGGTTTAAATATACTTGTGGAAATATAGCCCCAACGTTTTGGAGAAAACTAACAATTACTGTAAAACGTGAACACCCAAGAAAAAGCATTAATACGATGCGCTAATTATGCAACAACTACCAACTTCGCACTTTACTGAGGACATAAAGATTCAAGAGGGAGAATAAATGAATGTTATTTGGAATATATTTCAAGTAGAATCAGTTTAGAACCACCCCTTCCTCCTTTTTCAAGTTGTCGATCGCTCGCAGGATTCAAAAGAGGATAAGAAGTTATTGGTTTTTTAATGTTTTTTTCTGCTTTTGAAGTTAATACAACTGTCTTTTTGTATCTAAATATACTAATAGCAATTACATTATATTCCTTTTTTTAGGGAGTTTGGAAATTGCCGATTAACATTTACGATTACAACTGTAGTGTGTAAGTTTTTTCTCTGGTTCAATAACCCGGGCATGATTAGCTAAATTTTTTTTTTCATTTCCCAATATGCTCTCCCTTTTCTATCCCTTCCTTATTGTGCAAGTTTTTGGGTGTGAAGTGGCCGAGCATGAGCTAAGGATTTCCGGAAAGACCCATGTAATGATTTCCACATGTCTCGCACGCTTGTTCGCGCAAGATTTCCCGAAGGAAATCTAAACAGACCTCTCATTGGTTCTAGACGTGAAGCCATGGAACGTGACAACAGACTGCACCCTTCAGGTCGACAAGTCTGCGCACTCTTAGTCTACTTCAAGGGGGCGACTGGCTAGCTAGCTAGTTCGGAAAGGAGTTTAGGTCACGGCTCTTACGCGAGCAGACTAAATCCGAGTTACATAACTCAGCCACCGGTTTAAATGCCCGATATAACACGCGCCAAAAAACTTACAACGACTCTACTTCATATCACGTAACTTCGTTCTGCGGCAAAGGAACCAAGACAACCGCTGGGAAAAAATTGCGCGCTCCCGAATATTACCGACACGGTTCCCGAAATAACCTACTCAAGTTTAAACCAAAAAAACGACTCTAACGAAAAACGCAAACTCAATCTATGGCTTTAGTGTTATATAAATTCTAATAAAAGATTACAACATTTAAAAGAGTAAATTTAACATTAATGTTTATGACGCCCGTAATCAATGGTATGCACAGTTGGTATATTGTTTAGTTCTTAGTTTTAAGTTCATTGGTGAAAATGATGTTTTACATTCACCACAAAAAATCGAATAAGTTGAAAATTAGAGGAAATTGTTTGGTTGCTGGTTGACTGATACCAGGAAATATTGTATAAATCATCAATTCATTACGTAATCAATTGAACGATTGAATTTGATTGTAATACCCAACAAAAGCTGTGCATAAAAAAATACAAAAGAAAATGCCTGTGATGATATGGAATGTTGAATAATAAATGCATTATTTTCTGTTCATCTTCCATAAAATATGTAGTTTATCTATTTCATTGATCAATCGTTTTTCATTTGATTGGTTTTAGCCAAATGTTTTCAACGATTGATTTCTTCTTTTTGTCATACCTTTTATACATGAAGAAACTTTTAGAATTGAACATGGATTATTGTTATTATTTTGTTGAATTTAATAATTGAAGGAAGTTGCATAGACAAAAGCAGTTTCTCTGTTTAGTTATAACTTTAAAATACAATCATGTATTTTTCTTCAAATTAAAATTTTAAATTACCTATCAAATTCTCTGTAGTTAATAGGGGTACCGGTTAATTTGTGTGGTTTTCTAACAGATGGCGTAACTTGATTTTCATTCCAGTGATTCACCTTTCCAAATATGTGTTGGAAAGCTACTGTCATATAGTTTCAGAATCAGTATGTGTCATTTAGCTGAAGCGTAAACAGCAATACTTTTTTTACTCTGAAAATGTCGAATTTTGTGCCGAATAAAGTGTTTTTGCGGGGAGTACTTCTTCATTGATGAAAAAGGCTGCCGAAAGTCATCGTATTTTGATGGAAGTGTATGGTGTGCATGAGCGTATGTGCCAGAAGTGGTTTGCACGATTGACTTGCAGGACGATGAACGGCCCGGACAGCCAAAAAAGATTGAAGATCACGAATTGGAGACATTGATCAACCAAGATCCATCCCAAATTTGCAAAATCACTTGGCGTCGCTCAATAAACCATTTCCGATCGTCTAGAAGCAATATTTCACAATAAAGCTTCAATTTTTGAAAAAAAAACCGCACGAATTAACCGGTTCCCCTATTACATGGTTGAGTTGCATTTGTTTTTTAATAATTCTTTACTGAAAACATATAGAGAAAAAAATGTTGAAAGAAGGTGGTTTCGACGTGTGTACTAATTCTCATCGAGCCATCACTCTTATTAGATACACACTGGTGATGGCGACCACCATGCTTAGAGGTGAGATAGTTACGAGTATATTTAAAACATTTTTCCTCTCTAATAATTTTTCAGAAAAGAATTATTTAAAAAAAAACTGCAACTCATTCGTGTAGCTACAAAGAATTTCATAAGTAATTTAAAAAGCTATCGGAGCCATCCGAAAACGAAATCGATATCCGCACGATGCAATGAAAGCTCGAGTAGAGTAAAAAAAAAACCCTAAAAAACGATCGTATGGATTTACATTAAATTGATGTGAAATGGGTGACATGATCCATTTAAAGTTTAGCTAAGGAAAATTTTAATTTATTTCATTATTCTCCAAATTACATTTTCCAAAGTACCAACAAATTTCTAAAACGCAGTCCAAATCTACCCTTTTCCATTTTGTTCCCATTTTTCTCTTGATCGTTTTTAACACCTTCTTAAAATAATATATATTTTATTTTCAGTTTCCATAAAATTTCTTTCTCTGTTTTTAATGTAAATTAATCGTCCAATCGCAAGGTAGGAAACACATTTTTCGTGTAGTTCCTCCCTGTGCCCCCACTGAAGCAAAAACTGTCAGTTTAAGCACTGTTTTGAAAAGCTCCCATAAAGACCTTTCATTTGGTACTTATATTGGCTACCTTTGAATGTTACATTTGGGGTGATTTTAACGCAGCCTCAGCAGCGAAAAGTAGGGATGTTGCCGGTGTATAACACAACAAGCCCAGTTCTGACTGCCATATCTAGGACTTGTTTTCCTCTAAAATCCGGTAGAGGAATGCCGCATTCAATAGCTTTTGCATGAAAGTCTCCCCATCCAGAACATGCCATTCTGCGTTGAAGAGAGCGCCTTCCAGATCATCAAGGCTGGCTTTAAAGAACATTAACGGTTCATTCGAGGCATGAAACACACTAAAGAATATCATTGCCATACGCCAAAACTACACAAACCTATCCCACCGCCTATGATTCTGTGCCCGCAATTGAGCTCCGTCTCATACACAGATAGCGGCAGTGCCAGATAAATCAAGGGACCATGTTGATAAACTCTTGTCATGGTGTTGCTCGCTTAAAAGCAGCAAGTTGGCTTTCGTTTCATTCACAAACTAGCATGGTGTATGGTTAGAGTGCTCACCTTGTAAATCGAAGGTCCCTGGTTCAAACCCCATTGATGTGAACGAGATTTTACCGAGTGATTCCTTGGACGGACTATAAGTCCAATGAATTTAATTTATACTACTTTAAAAGTAATATGGAAACTGATACTTAGCAATTGTATGAAATCAGTTCATCACTAAGAAAAAGTTAAAATAAAATTAAAAAGTTAAAAAACAACCTCTCATAGTTGGTAAGCAACTTTATTAAGCACGACGCTTATCAAGCAACTAAGAAAAATACTAAATTTTTTATGACAAAATCAACAATAGAATATTAGTCCAATTGATAACTTTTATTCATTAGCGTAAAATTAATGAGTTTGATATTTGATTTTAACAATGTTTTTCTAATTATATGAGCAAGCTAAGTGTGCGTTTTCAAAATGATCGATTAAGAACTACCTGAATCAGGGTAGATACCAATTCTAACAAGTTAAATAAGCAGGAGAGTGTTCCTACCAGAAAGACTTTGTAACCATCATAGGGCTCGAAACAAATGTTGACGTGAATTATTCATGCAATACTTAGATAAAAAATCGTTCAAATTTATGCAAGAGATACAGAGTTTCTTTCATAAGCACATTGCAGCCACCATTTTGTTCCAGTTTAAGTAATTTTTCTGCATGACCGGCCGATCGAATATATTGAAATTAAACACTATTCCTTAAATTTTCATGAAAATTGCAAGCAAATAAAATTTCCTGGGCCGATTTAAAATAAGCATCAACCACCAACACATGTTACTGTTGTTGTACACAGTGTGTCCTGTGGAAAACGGAACTTCTTCAAAACATCGATTTATATTGACGCCACCTATTGGAAAGGTCCATTTTTAGCTGACATCCTGTCAAAACTGTATGACATTTGGTTCAATAGAAACCAAAATATCGCGCTCAACGTGACAGTGTGTTTGTAGCATCGGTCGAAAAATGAACTTCGAACAAAGACCAAATATTATGTTCAACATTGTAAGGATTTCCAATATTCGATTGTGACTGGTGACGAGACATAGTGTTTTCAATATGATCCCGAAACCAAGCATCAAAGTGCTGAATGGAAGTTCCCAACCGAGCCCAATCCGGAAAAATGTCAAAAGTGAAGACAATGCTGATTTGTTTCTACGATTCGGAGGGTACTATTCATCGTGAATTCGTTCCACCTGGTCAAACGATTACTGCTATATTTATCTTAGTTTTATGAAGCACTTGCTCAGTCGTATTCGTCGTGTGCGGCTACAATACCGTGAAAAGGGGAGCTGGCGTTTGTTGCATGATAATGCCCCGTCTCATCGATCGAACTTGATTACGGATTTTTTGATCGAAAATTCCATTTTAACCATCAACCATTCACCGTACTCGCCGGATTTGGCTCCGTGCAACTTCTACTTGTTCTCCAAATTGCACTTGCCTATGAAAGGAAAACGTTATGCCGATGTAGAGGCCATCCAAAGACCGACGACTGACATACTAAAGTCGATGGATAAAAATGATCTCAAAAACTCATTCGATATGTTAATTGATCATGCAAAACGTTGTATTGATGCGAAAGGAGACTATTTCGAATAAAATAAATGAAATTATTATTATTTGGAAAAGGTTTCGTTTTCCATGGGACACATCTTGTATTTACATGTAATTGAATTGGCGGTAACTCACTTGATTATGATCCAAATTCCATAAAATTTGGTGAGCGTAAAGGTCTTATATGAATGTAAAATTAAGAAGTTTGAGGGTACCGTTTTGATTTTATAGGCGGAAATGTAAGACATTCAAATCATACTACTATGAACATCAAACCCCATAGGGGGAATGCCGACCGACAGGAATACTCTTGGAGGCTATCATTTTTTGGGGAGTGTTGCCCTCCGTACCCGAGGAAATTCCCGCAGTGGGAATGCCGGTCGAAAGGAGTACTCTTGGAGGCTAGCATTCTTTAGGGACGCCACCCCCACCGGCCCAAAATATGGGGGGCACCAAATGGTTCCTCCTGGGATGACAGGTAACAAACCTGACTGAATCTGGACTGAACTTTGGACAACGAACTGAAATTGATGCTTTGGGCCGATGGACATGCTGGTTTGGACCTAATTGCTTTGCACGATAGTTCGAGGTGACACTCATTCGTGAATGGCTTTAATTCAACTATCATTCCGTCTCCGTCCCAGTAAAACCTAGGCAGGCCTCGGAGTACGTTCGAAGTTCGCATCATTGGGTTGGTGGTGTAGGTTTGGTTGAAATGGACTCCCGATTAGCGCTAGTCTGGCTCTAAGCACTTGTTCCCAGAAGAGCTTGTGCCAACCCACGCATAGCCTCTCTGTTCTGCAAAGATAGCCATGTGACCAAAACTGGAGCAACTAAAAACCCTAAAAAAAGATCAAAATAATACAAAAACAAGTTGGGTAGATAGACCTACGCTCATTTCAGAAGGATTTTGCACCCGATTTCTCAGTAATGCAGTCACCAACAACGAATAAAGTTAAGAAATATGTCAAAGAGATGTGTACGTTTATAAGAAAATCCATTGTTTAGCTACTTTCAACGGTCGCCATTTCGTTGCATACCAACAAAAATCACTCAAATCATGAATTCCCAAAAAGATTAATGTTATTGGCCTTATTTGAAAATTTCAAGAAGATCGAATCAAAACTGCAATGACTGCTTCGATGAAAAGTCCATAAAATACCAAAATCATGTGTTATTGATGTTGTAATTGTGAGAAATTTCAAATGGTTATAACTTCCGTGTTTATCATTCGATTTTCATTAAACTTACAAAGTTTAAGGATCTTTTGTAGGAGGTTTAAGGGTACATATACGATTTTATTGGGAAAAATTTGAAATTCGAATATCATACTATTACTAACAAAGTTGGGCAAATTTTGACTTCTAAGGTATTTGTTGCTGTTATACTCATAAACACCTACCTCCATAATTTTTTTCAGATTTTTCGGATCACAGGTGTCCAATCGCGAGGAGGGGGGACACAAATTTTTCGAGTATTTCCCGTCCCCGCGCGCCCCTCGAAGGAAAAATTGTCAAACTAAGGTCTGTTTTGAAAAGTTCTCATCGAGATCTTTCATTTGATACCCATATCAGGGACCTTTGCTGAAATTTTTTTTTTTTTTTCGAGGGCCACTCCCCTGTATGGTTAGCAGGAATGGTATTCTACGCGATTTTTTGAGTCCCGTAGGTAATATACGTCGAACACTGTATTCTACGTTTTCTACTGTCGAAAACCTCGTGCACGTCGAAAACTCCAAAAGACTCAAAAATTCATAGTATGAGTCATTCGCTGGCAGCGAATCGCTGCGCTGATTAAGTGTTAACTTTACGGGTACACACATACGCATCTCTAGCAGTCTATATGTAGCAGTCTATATGTCTTATCTGTTGCGTCAGCTGTACTTGTCTGTCATTTGATTTGTCAAAACGTGTTTTCTCTTGTTAGATTCATAATTTTGTCATTCAAATCGTTGTCCAAAATTTTATGAAAATGTCGAACACATTTGAGAAATTAATGAAACAAAGTGATGAAAGTGAAGCATCCACATCATCTACATCGAAAGGCGGGAGACCAATGCATGAAGATTGGTATGGCTATAAAAAAATTGTCGTCAATGCAAAACCTGCGGCAAAGTGTCTCAACTGTATGTCCAACGTCATGAATACCGCAAAAGCACGTTTGATAAAACATCGGTAAAAAATATGCTATAATTTAATTTATGTAGTGTTCAAAACTTATTTTATGTTGATTTTTTTATTCGCATAGTGAATCTTGTGGCTCTGACAACATCGTTGATAATGAAATCGCTGACAAGGATGACAACTATGACAAGGAAAAAACGGGTGACGATATCGATGACAGGGGAGTTGATTCAGTATCAAGTGAATTTAATGCCACTTTGGAAGGCAGTGACAATACAAACTCGCGTCCAAGCTCGCGCCCGAATTCAAGTTTAAGTCAAACATCAGATATACAAGATGTAATTTTTTTTTCTTTTTTTTAACATGTTAAATAATACATGTTGAAAGTTGAATACATAATTTAAAAAAAAAAGTTAAATACATGTCAAAAGTTAAATAACCTTTATTTTATTTTAATTTTTACGCGTCCGAATTCAAGTTGAGGTCAAACATCGGATATACGAGATGTAAAATTTTTTCTCTTTTTTTTAACGTGTTAAATAATACATGTTAAAAGTTAAATACATAATTTTAAAAAAAAGTTGAATACATAAAAGTTAAATACATGTTAAAAGTTAAATAAAACTTATTTTATTTTTATTTCTAGCAATCAACGTCGAGTTTCAGAGCACTAACACCAAAGCAAATGAAAATGAAACGTTTCATAGACGATGTAAGACCAGTTGAAGGCGCGAAATTGGATTCGTTAGCGGCGACGTTTTTTTATGGATGTAACATTCCGTTCCAAGTAGCTGACTCAACATATTTTAAGAACTTTGTGGAAGGGCTGCGACCGGCTTATAATCCGCCTAATCGTCGAGTATTGGCAAGCACGTTGCTTGACAAAACGTACGAAGCAATCGAAAAACGCAACGAAGAATTGATTGCCAAAATGGGCAAACGCGTAACGTTATTGGTTCATGGCTGGCAAAACTCATCGGCGAACCGTCACTACGAGGTGATGATGCTCGCAACGTCAAATAACCAAAAAGTTTTTCTGGAATCCTTCGACTTTTCGGGCATTCGTGAAACTGGCTCTAATTTGTTCGATGCTGTGAAGAAAGCGATCATATTAGCAAAAGAACGCTATGATGCGACTGCTTATGCTATTTTGATGGATAACGCATACAATATGCAAAGCATGGGAAATGCTGTTAAAGCGAAGAATTTGCTCTATTCAACATGCAATGCGCATACTGCAAATCTGTTGGCTGGTGACATCGTGAATAAGACAAAAAACTCTCGCGTAATGAGCAAAGTAATGAGCGTACAAAAAGATTTCAAGACAACTGGGTTAGAAGATCGTCTTCTGAAATCTGGTGGCCAAAAACCAGTTCTCTCTTGTGCAACACGCTGGACAACTCAACGGAATGCAGCCGAATCATTTTTGAAGAATTTGTCCGCTATGAAATCTGTTACTGCTGCTTGTGAAACGGAAGGAGAGTCTGATCCAAATGCAATAGTACCAAAACCAGCCGTTTCATCTATTCTCTTCGATTGAGAATTTGTCGCTTCAGTTAAGATATTGCTCGAATTATTGAATCCAGTGGAAGAATTGACGAACTTCTGTCAGAAGAGCAACACATCAGCTGCAGATGCAACTGAAAGATGGCTCAAATTGTTGCAGGATGGGCCAGGCGAATTGAAAGATTTTTTGGAAAAACGAATGACGAAAAGCAACGTTCTGAACATCGTAACGATGACGGCTAATTTTTTCCATCCGGTTTATCGCGGCAAACGGTTGAATTCGGATCAACGTCAGCAAGTTGCAAGCTATCTTTTTGATAAGCTTGATGGGCCTGCGCTTAAATCGTTGCGTGAGTTCACAGAAGTTGAAGGCAGTTTCGCAAAATTAACTGCGAAAAAAATCACTTCGCCAAAAACGTTTTGGCATTTCGCCGCTGAACTTGGCCATGATAAGCTTGCTGAATTTGCCATGGACTACTTGAAAATTCCCGCATCTACCGCACAACTGGAATGCTTATTCTCAAACTGGGCGTACATACACAACGACATCCGAAATCGACTCTCGAACGAAACATCCAAAAAACTCGTGAATACTTATTTCACGTTAAGGTCAACTGACCAAATGGTTGAAGAAGACGACGACTTTGAAATGCTGTTGGAAAATTTCGGACACGATGGAGAATGAATGCAAAGATTTGTAATACGTTGAATTTGTTTTTAATCCACACAACATTCTCATTTTTCTCTTGAAGATAAAAAATAAACTGTATTCTGTTTCTGATATATAAATTTACTTTATTCTTCATGTAATTTACCACATAATGTTTTTTAGAGGTTTTCGACACGTTCATGTAGAATACTCATTTTTGATTAAGTATTCTACCACAGGTATTCGACGTAGAAAACCTCGTAGAATACTACACGAGTTTTCGACATGACATCCCTGATGGTTAGACCCCCTTAAATACGTTGTAAAATTTTTTTTGAAGTGACCTTTGAAGAGAACACCATTTTACACTTGCGTATAAAATTTGATTTTTCTAGCTTTGGTAGTTTGCGAGAAAAAGTGCTGTGACACACGGACGGACAGACTGGACGTGATTTTAGTAGGGTTTTGCAAAATTATTTCACAAAACCCTTAAAAAGAAATAAAAAATACAACAATAATAATAATAATATTAATAACGACGCAACCAGCGGCTGCAGGCAAGATGTTTACAGCACATCGGGAGCGGTACTAACGATGATAAAAATACAATGACAGTGAAGATGGACGAAAAACCGAGACTAACAGATAGTCTTTTCCAGACTGAGATTCCCGAGGCGTTCAGGCACATCTTCATATTCGATAGTCCCTGATTTGGCGAGGGGAGTTATCGCAGGCAGGATACCTGTTGCTCTCCTTGCTAGAGAGCACCGCGCTTTTAGCTTGCATAGAAACGAGGACGCGAGAGAGATGGTTGCCCGCGAGGAGAGACATCACCCGATGAATGACTAGCAGCAGTCTTGGGTGAAATGCACAAAGGGTACGTGGACCGGATGTGAGACCATGGCTAAATTGAGCGGGCATGGGCGTTTCCAGTCTTACCTCCACAAAATTGATAAATCACGTTCCCCCGATTGTCGGTTTTGCCCAGGAGAGGAACACAATGCCTGCCACACATTTTCTGGGTACACAAAATGAGACAGGCTGCGAAATGCCCTCTACAGGGAGACGGAAGAGCTCATCCCGAATAGTATAGTCGCGGTGATGTTCGGACCGGTTGACAAATGGAACCGGGTAGCACATTGTGTTAAGGCAGTCCATAAAGATAAAAGCTACTCACAGCAGCGAGGTGCTGGGGGTCACTTGACAGACAATACCTCTTTCCCTACCCTCTCCCACTAGAAGAGGGATCCCCAAGCTTGAAGGCGCCTCACGGCGCAACAAAACGAGACCTGGCTTGAAATAATGTATCAACCGATTCCAGGCTGGATTCTCGGGTAGATAGGGGATGTTTTGATGGGCGTCCCACACTCAGTGCGTAAGTGACCTTCACCTCCCAACCACAAAAAAAACAAAGTTGAGTTAATTTTGATTTCTGAGGTATTTGTTGCCTTTGTACTCATGAGGATCCACCTCTGTGATTATTTCAGGTTTGTTGACTCATGTTGCATGCACTAAGCCTACTTCCGGACTTATTGAGCATAAAATTACTTTTTTTTCAGATTCTTCTTCTAATCAGGACCTTTTATTTGAAACCCGGCTTGACTACCTTTGATTAAAAACAGTTTTTAAGGGCTACTTCGTTATAAGGGGGGGACCCCCTTTAAAAAATTTGGAAATATTTGATAAGCCCTAAACTTTTGAGAGACTCTTTCACCAAAGTTTGAGCTTTTTAGCTTCTGAGGAAACTTGCTGTGACCCACGGACAAACGGACGAACAGGTCACCCAGCTAGCAAGTTTTTATAAAAAAAATTTTACCAAGACCTAAAAATATAATTTCCAGAAAAACTAGTTTCAAAACCATTCATCGCTTCATTTTACGTACTATTTATTCCAGGGACGCTTGCTTAACCGTCCATAACATCAAAACAAATTGAAATTTTATTTGAAACCTGGGGAATATGTTTTGAGATAGTTTTCATAATAAATAATGAAATAAAAATCTCCATTTTCGTACAATCTTATTGCCGCCTTCAACAAAAATAATTTTTTTTATTCTTCTCGTATCTTCAACGAGCCTTGAATTAAACGATCCAGACAGCCAGTCACAATTGAATGATTTCTTTACCAGACCATTACGCCATTACAGTTGAAATTGATGCCCAATAATTTCACTCCCCTCCTCGATTCTAAGCAACGCTATCAAGTATCGTTAGCACCCTTTAAATCACTTAGAACTCATAGCATCAGACATTTCATTAAGCCTATTTATTTTCGCATATCAATTCGAATAATCATAATTTTCTTTTCTGCTGTAAAATTTATTACATTCGATGTCTATCTATTTGCTCGAACATTACAGAAGTTTTTCTCATCGTAAACCGTCGTAGTCGTGTAGTAAAAATGTGCTAAAATGGCTATTTATCTACCGCAAAAAGTCCAATATTCAATCCACGAAATGGCGAATCGTAGAGTCGTCGTCGTATTGGATTTCTGTTGATATTCCTTTTTCAGGATGCCGCGACAGCATACTAAATAAAAGCATTAAAACAATCGTAATGGAAATCTAAAGTACTTTATTTATGCTGAAGGCGCTGAAGATGTTGACTCGTATTAAATTATCCTTTGTTTGATGGAAAGCGGAGGATATTAAATGGAAAGCCTAAAGGGTTGAATGAATTCTAAGTACATGGCTCTAAAGGAAAGGTCATAATGAAATGGTAAATGTAAAGAGGCTGAAAAGAATGGAAATAAAAATAAAACAGGTGAGTTGGCAAATTAAACTTCTACCGGGAAAGATACTCTGTTGACACAATTGGTTTTATTGTTGGAAAATTAAATTAATGGCTCGGTGTGTACTTTTGCCTATTAAGTTGACCAGGCTGGTGAATGTTAATCATGTTACTTATTGTATGTCATAAGAATCCTTGTCTATTTTGTACAAATATGGGAGACATGAAAACAACAGAATTCAATAGCCTAGTTTCTTTTGCAATCCTCGAAAAAAATGTTTGAAGTCCACTTCACTGGAAAATAAAACATATAGAAGGAAAGGTTTGAACCAATTTAACAAAAATTATCTGATGACCAAGGGGTATCTAAGATTAAACGAATTTATTCTGCTCCGGTAAATAATTCTGCATAAATATTAAACAAGCTTAGTGGGTGGAAGTGAGAGATAAATAATGTAATAAAAACGCCAAAAGCCATATCAAATACGCAACCTCCGCAAGTTTGACCACGTGGCTGTTGATATTGTCAATTTTCTTGCATTGCTTGTTTTGTTTTCAATTGTAACAAATTTTTGTACGGGACCGCGTAATCTCGCGTATCTCAATGTCCCCGAACTATGTATATGAATGAACTCGTTTGAACTCTTCGTTTTGTATTGTCGCGTGTTATGGTTCGCGGCCAATAATTTTAATGTTCCGGGAAAGTGAAAACGCAATGTCTTTTAAATTAAGTTAAGAGTTTATTTACTAAAAATGCACAATTATTAATTTTTAACTATTTCACCAAATTTTTTTTTTCACTTTGTCTATCAATTTTTATTCCTACTGTCAATCACTTCACAATCACTCAATCAATATCGCCTTTACCTCGCACTCCACTCTATCGCAGTTTTTACTATCGCGGTTGTAATGAATCCCCCCATTCATTCAGCTCGCCTTTATATAGGGCCTCTAGTCATTCAATCCATTTCTCGTACATTGGCGAATTAACTGGAATATTCGAGCAGCTTAATGAATGGGCAGTGACGTCACTTTCAGATGTTGATCATGCTTGGCGGGTTTTCGAGTACATTCGTTTGTTGATGTTCTTAATGGTTGTGAAAACAACTGCGACAGTAGCTCGCAGAATTATTTGTACATGTAACAGCATATATCTACTCTGTCAATAGAATATGCACAGAAGGTAAACTTCGCAACGCACGCAAACAGTACAATCCGATCCGGAAACATAGATCCTTTCATTCATTTACTTTGCTCAAATGTGCTTTTTTTTTATGTGAAGCAACTTACAGTATGGGTTTTGTTGAAGTACTCGTACAATTGCCCCAGTGATTTCAAACATTGTTTGTATTCGGGTTAAGTTTTTTCTTGTGGTTAGGACGTGAATGCCATTTACGCATAAAGTGTCAGGCTCTCCTGCACGCAAGCGACTAGACTACCCACTAAACGCCTCCCCTACCAACCCAAAAACGCAGCTTGAAACCGTTTGATACATTACTTCAGGCCAGGTCTCGTTTTGCTACGCCATGACTCGCCTTCAAGCTGGGGGATACCTCCTATAGCGGGAGGAGAGTGAGGAAGAAGAATTGCCAGACAAGCGATCCCCAGCCCCGACGTCCCCGGCTGCTGTGTTTTATTTTTTGGGACTGCCCGAACATAATGAGCCACATGGTTTCATTTGTCAACCGATCCGATCACCACCGCAATTATACTATCTAAGATGAGCTCTCCTGTCTACATATCGAGGTTCCAAAGCAGTCTGTCCAATTTTTGCACGCAAAAATATATTTCAGGCATCGTCTTTCTCTTGTCAGCATAACCAACAAACCAAGGGCCGTGTGCAGGTAAGACTGAGAACACCCATGCCCGCTCAAAACCTGAATCAAGTAGAAGTTACTCTCACCAAACCTCCACTTCTTCTACGGTCTTGCATCCGGAATGAGTTGTGCAGTCCACATAACCTTCGTGCAATTTACCCAAGACTGCTGCCAATCGTTGAGTGAGCGCTGTCTCTCCTCCTGGACAACCACTTTCCTTGCGTTCTCGTTTTAATGCAAGTTAATAGCGCAGCACTCCCTAGCAAGGAGGGTAACAGATATCACACCGAGTCAGAGACTATCGGATATGAAGATGCAACCCTTAATGCTCGTCTTCTCTGTACCTGTGCCAAGCGTTTTCAGTATACTTCCTTACTGAGAGCGTCGCCCCATATTTCTGCTCCGTACAGTAGAACTGAGCCTACAGCACTCACCAGGATGCGTTTTTTGATGGACTGAGGCCCACTGCGTTGGCCATAAGTCGACTCAGAGCCGATACTGCAGAAGCAGTCTTCTCGGCCATTGTCCTGATTTGCTTAGAGAAACTCATCTTCGAGTCGATCAGTAGCCCCAGGTACTTCACCGCTGCCGTCGATTCGATTAGTATGTCTTCAATACTGATCATCCTTCCTCCAGGGATTCTCTACGAGTCTGGGCCAAGGAAAGATCCCCAGGGAACACCCGATGTAGCTTCCATCCTTCATTGGCCCTGTGTCGTATCGTAGAGCAGGCTTCGGTCCTTCAGGTAGTCCCTCAGAAGCCACATAAGATACTATGGAACATTAAAAGCATTTTCCAACGTACTCAGAACATCCACCCATCTAGCATAGTTGAAGGTATTCCTAACGGCAAGTGTCACCAATAGGACCATCCATCATGTGGTGCGGCTATATGCCGCGGCCTTTTGGGCCACGCTCACCACCTCTGTAACCACATCATTGGTGGAACATCCTGATGTAAAGCCATACTGCCGAGGAGCTGTACGAATTACATCAGCTTTCCCTTGATGAGCTTCTCTAGCACTTTTCCAGCCGTGTCTAGCATGCATAACGGGCAATATACAGATGGCAATCATAAATTTCACTTCCCATTACTGATTAGCATGAGCCTCGTCACCTCCCATCGTACCTCGCCTCATGGGCAAACGTTCAATGTGCTCAGCAACAAGTCAGGACAATGGTGATAGACAAGTGATAACACATCTGCTGGAACACCATCTGGACCTAGAGCCTTCCTCGTTTTCAACGAAAAAACTGCCTTTTCCAGTTTTGGCTGTCTGAAGAATGGACACTCGACTGCTATTTCACCATGGACAGCGTCAACAAGAACAGAAGGGTAGGGTAGAGTACCCGAGCTATCACGTCCTCCTTTCGCATCATGTATGTAAGGCCCCAAGCATTCACATAACAAACTTTTAGTCAAGGCTCCACGAATCCTTGTTCATTGTCCACTAGTTCTTGCTAACAGTGAGCCTTGCTGTCGCTAGCCCGTTTGCCAAGGCATTTTCTGGCTGACTTACACGCTGCTGCCCGGTTGCATGCCCCGTCACGGTTCCGCGCCCGGTGAGCTTCACGCCGAAACTTCACACTTCCTTTGACTTTCAGCAATTTCAGTTAACTACCAGTACACTGGCGACTTGCCGTGCTGGGGTTTTCAACAGGGCATATAAGCTTTGCAAGCAGTCATGATGATGCCCGTAGTTGAGTTCACTACGTTTTGAGCTCCCAGTTCTTTTGTCCCCTGCTAATCTGTCTCCAGCGGAGCACCTGCTGTGAGCCTCGACAGCCATCCTTCAAATATTCCATCCACTTGTAGAAGGTGGAGAGCATGGACGGCGAGAGACAACATCACTAATCTCAAGTAGAATGCACTGATGATCACTGGCTGAGTAGTCCTCTAATTGTGTATCTTCCGTATTAAGGATTGCTAGGCAAATGTCACGTCCAGAATGGTTCCTTCGCAGCCAATATTGGGGAAAGTTGGCGTATTTCCAATGTTTAGTACGACAAGCGCCGTTTTGGTTGCTATTTTCAGGATCTGTTTCCCCGTGAATCTGTTTCAGGCATGCCCCATTCAATTGCATTAAGATTGAAGTCTCCTCCAATAAGCACGTTGCCGTCTGTGTTCCAGACAGTGCCCTCTTAACCATCCAGCTTGGCTTGGAAAGATGATATCGGTTCGTTTGGCACTAGGTATACAGAAGGTGGATCCTGAGCACCGAACCCACATGAAACCGTCCTCCCGTCCACAGCTCTCCGTCTGAAAATCACTGCTCCAAACCCAGATGGCGGCAATACCAGCTTCATCAGGATACCATGATGCAGAACTTTTATCATGGCGTTGACCACTCAGCAACAAAGAGTCAGCTTTAATGTCCCTCGCAAACTACTGAGATAGGTTTTGGCGGGTTGAGCTGCGGTGTAGATTTATCTGCAGGATATGAGTCATCAAAATTCTGATTTCTCCTTGACTAGGACTTATTGAAAAACCCAACATTTTCCTAATCCCAAGACGGGCCCGAATCCTGCCTTGAATCAGCATCCTTGCAAAGAACACAGTATGCCTACTCCGTACACTTTTTTCTTCGATGTCCCATTCCACCGTATGTGTAATATAGGGAACTCCTATCAGGTCCTTTGCATACTTGTGCGGCGTGTCATTTGAAACATTAAAAAGGCGCTGCTCTTTGCCGTATCCTACAGACAAGCTACCCTATTGTTACTTTGCCCTTATTCAGAAATTTTTCAGCATCCTTTTCATTCAATTCAATTATGGCCATGCGTTGTCCCCTATGGTTTTCGGGCGTCAGCCTCACTTTGATCCTGCCCACGCGCGGTAGCTTCCTTTTGATAAATTTTTCTACCTCGGCCAGATCCGTGGCGCAGTCAATGTCTCTTATTTTGATCATTACCATCGGCTCAAGTGAGGCTATAGTTGCGCTTTTGCCGAGGACTTTCTTTACTGCATCGCAAAATGCTTCTTTATTGTCGGCCTCTGCTCCGAATCGGACCAGTATATGGTCCGACGACGGTGGTTGTACTGCTTTGATAGAAGTGTTGGTGTTTTCGGGCCTTACATTTCCTCTGATATCCCGCAGCACTTCTGCGTAAGATCGGCTATCTTGGAGTTTTACGAGCAGTGCCTGCTGCTGGAGACTTCTTAGGGGCTTCTTTTTCTCCTCAGAAAATTTTGAAGGAGTTTCTTTGCGGCTTTTTCGCTCCTATTGGCAGCGTTGTCTGGAACTTCTGATGTGGCGTTCTATGCCCTTCAAGTGCCTCTTCTTTCTTTCTTGTACGCCGATCTCCTTCTATTGGGCTGGACGTCATTCTTTTAATAGATGTTTCATGGTGGAGCTATCTGCGCGTAACCTTAAAGCTAAACCCTCATGGCTTCTTTAGCGTTCCGCGCTTTTTCGACATTCATGTCCTCTAGTTCAAGGAGCCCAATCTTTATATCCTCGTATCAGTGAGGACGGCGCTCCCCAAAGATGCTAGCCTCCAAGACCACTCTCGTTGACCGGTACTCATATGAGGGAATTTCACCGGATACGTGGGGGGCGCTACTCCCCAAAGAGTGCTAGCCTCCAAGTGCATACCTATCAGCCAGCATTCCCCCTCCGGGTAAAGTTTGACTTTAAAAAAAGCTATACTTAAAATCTGCCAATATTAGACACAAAGAAATCTGTGTATTCATTTGTTAATATTAAGGATTCAAAGTGAAAATACAATACAAGGTGTAGGGAAATCAGGTATAGAAATGTCCGTAAAGGACTGCAGCGATGGTCTGCTGCCTCGGCGAAAGAGGATGGTAATATCCGCTGAGATTGGCCTTATCTGGGGACGCGTGAATGCACTGGCAGGCTAGCTTTGCGGTGTCGTGGGGCAGGTTCTCTCCCCCTAGCACAAGGACCCAGACCCACTACGAAACAATTTCGCATTCACGAATTAAAGGGATCGAATGCCGATCGACTGGTGTCGAGGCCGAGGTAACCTACTAAGGATTGAAATCGTTTGTACAGAGAACAAGTTGGAACGAGCAAAAATGGACGGACTGGTGGAGACTTCCTCATTAACGACGATCCTTATGGCCCACAAATAAGAGTAAGGCATCCAGATGGAAGTTGTGCCCCCTCGCACCCTCCCAACCGAATCAAGATCCGAACGTAGACGTGGCTATCTGTTTACCATTAGAGTGAAAAACTCATACAAAAGCACATTGTATGAGTCTTTCCCTCAAATGAGAAGCAAAAACGTAACCAATTTATGCTATAGAGATATGCAACGAAATCGCATAACACTATATAATAAACGGACACGCGAGCGGAAGATCACTCTACCCAGCAAGAGCCCCTGCTAACAACGAAAAAACGAAGGAGCGCGCCCGATGGCTAGCCCATAGTAGACGAAAAGCCTGCCATCGTTGCGGGTCTTATACCCGGTCAGGTACACCGAAATGGAAAGACCGAGGTGTACGTTTAACAATTCATTTTATTTTTTTTACTGTAGTATGAAAAAAAAAATTTTTTCTCTTATTTTCACGGTTTAATTAATAATTGATTATGCGCTGTATCAGTATGTAATAATCAAATTTCATTCTATCAATTAAAAATAAACCAAAAGAAAATATGAACTTATTTTTTGAAACTGAGGTTTTTTTTTGACTTGGCCCTGTATTAACTTCTGATATTGCAATATTAGGATTATATAACTGTTATTTGTTTTCATTTGTTGTCTTAGATTCAAAACAAATTACAAAAACTATAAAAGTTATAGCGTCATTTGTTTGTGATAATTGTTTTATGAGTGCAAAAAAACTATTGGTACTGCTTGAAAATTTTTACGGACAAAACTATGACCTATCTTCAAAGTTATTTTTAAGAAAGAAGTTAAGACAACGATCTTGGCATTAATGCATAAAAAATACAGAGAATAAAGAGGCAACTGCTGCACTGAAACACACACCGGAAACATGGAGCCTAACCTTTTGCAGTGGATAAACCATTGAAAAATATTTCACTTCCCAACTTACCCATGTAGCCTTCCTTGCATTTTCATGATGGATGCGGATAATTAGCTGCGGTGCAATCAAAACAATGTCCACCATGCCAACAATCCAACTTGTCGAATTTCTTTGAGCATTTCAGATGCAAAACCCTCTTTATTAATAATGCATCTTTCTCGGGCACTGATCGGCGCTTCATTAAACTATTCTTATGCATTGAAGATGACGAAACGACAACGGGACATCGACTAGCCGGAGTAAAGTGGTCGATCTCCCGATGCTTAAAAAATCTGCTCGAACAACAATCTGCAAAATTTTAATTCATGGACCATGGCCATTCTACGTTGGTTCTTCTCAGCGGATCAGGAGTCCACGTGTAATGGGAACAAACTGTTGACAGCATTCTAACTAACTCAATCGATGTTATTAAATTGACGAAATGCTCATCGTGAGGGTTCTCGTGGGAGAGCATGTGCCCCTGAATACGGCTCGAATGAAGAAAACAATTTAAGATAGCGAGTGCATTCTACACCAATTTTATATGAATGCATTTCATGATTATTTCTCTTGAAATTTTAATGGGAAGAGAAAGAACACATTCTGCTGAAGTTTGTTCGCCAGTTAGAATTGCACTCCATTTGTTTTTCTAACCATATCACATTCACTCGTTATAATATACTATCAACAAGAACTAGGAGAAAACCACAAATTCAACTACGAATGGATTTCAAGTGTGGGGTGTCGAGAATTCTTGTCACTTTATTTCAAGTTTCTTTGATAGCATTGGTCGAAATGCTTATTATTTAATAAAATTTTATCCATTCGACATCTCGTTAAAGGGAGTTAAACAACAAAACATGAACACATCTTATGCACTCCCGAGTATTGATATAAAAACTCCGTTCTTCGCGTGCTTCCCGTGTCCCGGTCGTAAGTCAACCCCTTCACGATCCGTCCCCAAAACTTGCCTTTCTCTTTCGCATCCCTGGTAATTTTATGGGCAGATTTAAATTTGTCGAGGGTCTCCGTAAAATTTTCGGCTACAAACGCCATTTGGAGCCTTTCCATGTAAAATTTTTGTAGTGGGCTGGTCTTCACCGAATTTGCTTTTCGCATACGACATCGATAGGTTAATTTAATCAAGTAATGATCTGAGTTACAATCGGCTTTTCGGTATGTACGACCGTCAAGCATGCTCGAGGCCCAACGTTGTTGGATCAGAACATGATCGATCTGGTTTTGTGTGTTGCCATCCGGTGATACCCAGGTCATTTTATGAATGCGTCGATGTGGGAAGCAAGTCGAACGTATGACTTAATTTCTGCTACATGCAAAGTCAATTAGGCCCTGGCCGTTGTCATTTGTTTCATCATGGAGGCTATATCCTCCAGTCATTCCCCGATGAGATAGCCCATTGCCAACCTTAGCGTTAAAATCACCCAGAATAATGCTTGTTTCGTTTGTGGGCAATGAGTCGGCAAGTCTTTCCAGGTGATTGTAAAACGTTTCCTTCGTTTCTTCGTCCTTTTCTTCGGTCGGGGCGTGAACATTAATCAGCAAGATTTTGAAGAATTTCGCTTTTATACAGATCGCATACAACCATAAAATTTATTTCATCCTTTTTAGGGCACTTCCAAGTCGATTTTCTTTTTTTTTCTAAAAGTTTTTTATGAATAGATGAGAAATGCCACACATATAAGCAGTAACCGCAAGACTCACTTTGTCAAGGCAACAAAGAATATCTGCATTAGCCCATAAGAATAAAGAGTGATTATTCAACTGCCTCGTAAATCCCAGTGCAGGCAGATATTGAGAGTGACTCATGTAAGTTGTGAAGTAAGTCGTGTCTTCTGCTCATGCAGAAGCAGCACCATCGGTTGAGGTTCTACTTCTACATCCTGGCTGAAGCCAAATGAATTGCATACCTATATATCTGATTTGTTAACATCTAACGATTTTTGTTGGGTCTAGCCAGTTCAGTATAATCACTCACGCAGGTTCCCGATGAAATAATCAATCCAATTGCTGAACAGCGAAAACTAACTAATAGAAGTGGTGAAAATTTTTGTTTTTGTGGTTTGAAGACAAATGATATTCACGCACTGAGTGTAGGACTACCATGCTCGCAAGTGACCGGACTACCCACTAAACACCTTCCTGTCAGCCGAGAACCCAGCCTTGAACCGTTTGACTCATTACTTCGGACCAGGTCTCGTTTTTTTATGCCGTGAGGCGCCTTCAATCTGGGGGATCCCTCCTCTAGCGGGAGAAGTGAGGGGAAGAGGAAGTGCCAGACAAGGCGTCCCTCAGCCCCGATGTCCACGGCTACTGTAAGTTCCTTTTATCTTTTAGGACTGCCCGAACACAATGAGCCACATGATTCTATTTGTCAACTGATCCAAGCATCACCGCAACTATATTATCCAGGGTGAGCTCTCACGTCTCCCTTTAAAGGTCCCGCCGTAGCTTGTCCCATTTTTTGCATGCAAAAGAATGTGTGGCAGGAATCGCTTTCCTCTCCTGGGCAAAACCGACAAGCGGGGGACCCTAACTTACCAATCTTGTGCAGGTAAGACTGAAAACACCCATGCCCTCCTAAAATGGTGAGTCAGGTGTGTAATGTGACGCCTACGCCCAGGAATCGAGGTGATTCCGATCCCGAACCCTTGTAACCGGCCAGATGGATATGTCCTCGAAGTGCCAGCGGACTTCATCTGTTGTGCGGATATCGTTGTGCAGAAAATATTTTTTTTTTCTGTCCAAATATTTAGACCCGTGGATATAAATATTCGAAATATAGAATTAATCCAACCCCGGCACATTTCGAGACATAGCCATCTGGAAATGCCCCTCCACCATGGCCATCGAGAAAACTATGCCACTGGCGACATCTGGAGAGGCACATTGCCGCCATATGAAGTGCCATTCCACACACAGATGTTTTGTCCGAGGTGACAACTGAAAATTTTTGACAGCCACATGTCGGCTTGGTTTTTCGTGGCTGTCGTCTTCTATTAGTGTCCATTGTCGCGAAATATCGAAAGCAATCGGGAATAGCAGCTGCTAATTGTGGGGTGCGGCAGATTACGGTATTCGCGCTCGTTTGTGCCGAAAATCTATAGAAAGAAAATCCCATGAATTGGATTGCGGACACGCAGAAGCATCAGGCATTCAGCTTGTCTGGCGAGAGGGACTTCTTCGCTCCAAGACGGTCGTCGGCTGCCGAACCAAACAGTTCCTGCTGGATCGGCTCACAGCTGATGGTCGAAGCATTCTTGGAAGGAGTGAACCATTTGGGCTGTTCGCATATAGGAAGGATGTGGAGGAAAACTCAAGGAGGCGGTGGAGGATCATATTTGCCAGCTAAGTATCATTATTAAGTATAAGAAATGACAAGCATGCTCAGAAGGTGGTCGCATCATTCTCTATGGAGCTTATATGAGCATAGTCTCTCTATTTGTTCCGTTCCTCAAAGGCTGAGTCCATCAGAATTTCGTTAAAGGCGTAATTTGTTAATTTATTTTGCGTGCGCGAATTTGATGCAGCCAGTTAGTCCGACATCCAAAGTATAATTTTGATCAACTTTCGTGAGAATTATTCAGACTTGGTAAAGTATTTCTTCGATCAAGTGCCACCCTAGCGGATTGCTGAAAATCAAAAATGGTATTACGAGTATTTGTTAGTGGCATGTCCGGAATTAAGGAGGTAGAAAAAAAAAACGTCAACAGCGCGTCCTGATGATCCTGGACAGCAAAAATATTAAATATGAAACAATTGATATCACAGAACCTGGCAAAGAAACTGAAAAGGATTTAATGCAGTCAAAATCAACAAGTCATGGTGCCACAGTGAGCGATCCTAATCCTCGTCATCCTCTGCCGCCACAAATTTTCTATGAAGATGAATATTGTGGAGACTACGATGCATTCGATTTGGCAAATGAAATAGACATGCTGGAACAATTTCTGAAACTAGCACCAGTGGACACAACTAATGTATCGACGGCTGGAATTGAACTAAAGCGTAAAGGAAATGCATCATATTGCTAAATCCATAGCACCACGAATTAATGTTACTTGCAGGAGCGTTGTTGAATTATGGAACCTATTTTCAAAGTTGTTAGTCAGCGAGAATAATGATTTACCCGACCAAATATGCATCAGATGCCTTGACGATATCCATCAATCGTACAATTTTCTGGAAAAATGTGAAACATCTCGCCAACACTTAATACAAATCAGAGACGCACAATATATACCTATAGAGGAAGAAATTGTAACACCAAAGGAGGACAATTCAGGTTACAGTTTCTAATATCACTCGTTACCTATTTTTAAACTCTGGATGTCATAACATGAAATCAGGATTTATCTCAGAGTCAGCTGGTTTCCATTTAAGAAAAATAGTTAGATAAAACTGCACGATATTTACATTCGAGATTTAAACGTGATATCAAGGTGATTGGCTTAAAGAAAAGATTTGCTTGTACATTTGAATATTTACAACTTAATGAAATAAGGCTGAGCGAATTTTGTAACTATCAAAGATTAATTAAATTAATTATTTTGTCATAAATATAAGCAAAATTTCATGTTATGGCGCCACAGTTGATATCATTTTGTACATAAACTCAAATTCTGTTAATTATATAGTAAATTTTATGCGAATAAGCATTCCGTTTGCATCGATTCAGAATGCTTAGTAGAAACATTATCATATACCTAAATAGGATGCAGAAATGTTAGCTGTAGAAAAAGATTTTAACAACAAGTTAATATAGTTCTAAATATTTATTGGAAGTTGAGTGTTGTGGGCTGGGGTTTGTTTTTATTGAATCTGAAAAAAAAAGTAAGAATTAAAGAAAATCAGAAGTTCTCCTAGTCATTCGGCCCAAAAATATTAAGAAATATTTTTATGGAATAAGTTCCAAAATTGCCGGACGTAATCGTTAATTACAACAAACATAAACCCATTTAAAATAAACGCCTAGAGCAAAACAAACACTTAGTAATAATAATACACAAATAATCTAGAAACCCTACAACTAACCCATTTA
The DNA here is from genome assembly GCA_963969285.1 of Odontomyia ornata. NCBI lineage: Eukaryota > Metazoa > Arthropoda > Insecta > Diptera > Stratiomyidae > Odontomyia > Odontomyia ornata. Next base: position 129,332,018 of record OZ017740.1, read on the forward strand.
AGAAAACACGATAAATAAGAGAACGAAATTTTATCAAACAGAAACGATAAATCTATTTAGCTTATTTAAGTATAAAGGATAACGATACAATATATGCAACTTAAATTTAATTACACTAGATAAAAACAAACGAAACGGTAGAATTTCAGACTTAAGTTAATAACATCAATTTAAATGTATTGCAGGATTTAGAAGCATGTAAAGATTTAACTTTAGTTTATGTATCGATTATTCCATTAACACCACAGAATTAGCAACCGTAACAACTGTCAAGAGAACGCGTAAACGGCAAGCTGGAACGAAAAGTAGACAGCACACCGACAGAGAAAGCACTTAATTTAAATACACAACAAGGCGGATTTGTTCGAGCAACAAACGACTGAGCCTAATTTTGTATTTAGATGAAGCAAAAATCCTTTACTAATAATATGAACACATGACAACCAACCAACCACAACACGATAATTTGCATTATCTTAGTTTACTTTACTTTAGCTTCGTTATGTTACCTTAGTTCCACACTCTTTTAACCTTTGAATTATTAAGGAGAAAATCAATTTCAACAAATTTGAACAAGGATTAGTAAAATAGCTATTAACCGTATTTTTCAATAATCATTAAACCTAATATTAAACACGAATGATTAATTGTATAAAATTCTCATACCGATTACGACAAAATAGGATATTTAATTAAAGTAGCTTACAGGATAAGGATAGATAAAAATAGAAATATTGATAGAAAAATTATATCGATTTGTAGGACCTAAATAAAAAAATAAAATGAATTGCTAGATAACTAACGACTTTCCTTTTCAGTGGCTCGTTCTTTTTCAGCGTGAAAGGGAAGTGCAGGGTAGGTATGCCGTCGCGAGGTTAGGGTTTCGGCAAATCCGCTGAAGTCGGTTTCGCGTCGCGCGCGGTACGCGGTACCTTTGATTGTTTCGTCATTTCTTTAGAGTAGTTTTCTTCGGTTTAAGTTCGAGTAGCATATTTTTCGGTACCGCGTCGGTGAATCGGTAACGCGCCTATGGGTTTTTGTAGCGTTTTTGATTTGAGATCTGTGGATAGATCACATCCAGAACTAACGTAATGTAGGTTTCTCGTTCTGGATGAGTAATTGTTGACGCGTTTGAAAAACGGGCAAGTTCAGGTGACTGAAATATTGTAATTGAGCGTAATCCATTCGGAGACCCGCGACCGAAATCCTCTCCGAACTAGCTGGCCGACAAGCAGTCACCGCGTGAATGGATTACGGTGCACGGATTGGTTGACCTGTTGGTACCATCCGTTGGCACTACCCAGACTTAACGTCTAGAACCGATGAGAGGTCGGTTCCGCGTTCGAGCTGAAGGTAGGAAATTCATTACAAATGGCGCCCAACGTGGGGCCTAAAACATCCTAAGGGGGAAAGAACTTCGCGTCTTCTGACGAGTTGGTCCTTTACGGAGGATGTAAGGTACTTTGGTACTCGAGTCCCACTATCAGGAGCAGTGGAGTTGTGTGATACACATTAGAAGTCGCTTCACGTGAGTGTAGCTTCCGCTCTCCTTTGTTTGATTTTTTTTTTTCGCGACAGATTCCTTCCGATGTGTTGTCCCAGGTTAACCCCTGTAAGGACCTTCTATTTTTTTGATGGAACTGCCAGTCTGATGGGTTTACCTATCAGCATGGACTCTCAAGAAAATAGAAGGCTACCTTGCCTTTATGTCGCGGAAGGATTCTAACTATTTCGTATGCGTGTTAGACGAGTGGTATCGGTTCAACGTTCGATGGCGTATGCTGGAGTTGCGAAGCCCGGAATGCTTCCACGCGTCGGGAATTTTGACCGCGTACAAAGTCGTTACGGTAGCTCTACCACTTGTCTCGTCGAGTCATTTAACGTAGATTAGAAACGGTTTGTAATGTATGTGGGTATGGGGGTAATTTTCGTAAATCGACCAAAAGCACCCTTTCTTCGGCAGATTACCACGCACTTTCTTTTCCCGTTGGAGGAGTCGACCACTGAAAAGGAAAGTGACTGTCAAATATTTGTTTTTTTTTTCCCTTCTATCATTAGCTCGCCACTATCGGCCACTAAGTTAGTCTTAAGTTTTTATATTATAGTGTTACATTTCTTTTCTTTCACAGTAACACGTACAACCACCAAAACCAGTAAAAATGGCAACGAAGCGGACCCCAGAAAAGCGGTGGACCCGGTCCAAAACGGCCCAACCCGCGAACTGTGGAATCTGTTTCGAGGACGTAGTGGAGGGCGTACACAGCGTGCGATTGGATTGTGGACATCTATTCCATCGTGCCTGTGTACAACAGCTCCTCCTCACGTCAGAGAGTTGCCCATTATGTCGGCGACCTATCGAGCGGACCGCCCTAGACGTCCCCATCGGAACGCCCCTACCGACGCGCGGAGCAGTGGCGAAAGGAGCTCTAGAGGCCGAACAGTCCCAACCACTCTTAGACCTGCAAGGAGCAGTAGGCGGTGAAGTTCCGGCCGCAAGTGTCGTGTCCGAGGTGACACCCATGCCTTCCGCCCACTCCATTGACACCCTCGTGGCATTGATGAGGGATATGTCGGAGAGAATTGGCAACCTGGAGGGAAAGCTCCAGAATCTTCCTATGAGCCAACCACCCAGTCGCGTGAGAACTCCGCTTGGCTGGGAGCCCAATCCCAGTGTGGCGATGCCCCACTCCCGACAATCCGAGCAATGGGTCCCACCCCCAAGGAACTCGGGAATGGATCCCAGAGCTCCCGAATACAGACCGCGACACAGTACCGGACCTCCGTTGGTACCTCCAGCCCCCGAGGCAGTTCAGTACCACAGGTCAATCGAGGATGTGATTCCCCCCGGGAACGCATTGGCACCTTTTCGAGACCCGACGCCTCGTATCATGGAGAGTTGGCGCCTGAACTTTACAGGGATCAACGATATGATATCGGCGGACCGGTTCCTTTTCCGGATTCAGGCGTTGGTATCCAGCACCCTGGGAGGTGATTCCTCGGCCTTCCTCCGGCATGCACATCTTTTGTTCAGCGGCGACGCTGCCGACTGGTACTGGAGCTTTAAAGAGTCAACGCCAAGTCCCACTTGGCACTCTTTCAGTGCAGCCTTCCGCAATCGATTTGAGGATGGCTTCACTGAGAGAGAGCTAAGGGAGCAAATAAAGAAACGGAAACAAGGCGCTCACGAACCGTTCGACCAGTACTACACCAGTATAGTGAGATTGAGCACTCGCCTGCGAAATACCATGCCCGAGGACGAATTGGTAGAAATTATCAGAGAGAACATGCGCTGGGATCTCCAGAACAGCCTTCTACATTTTCCCATCAACACCATACAGGGATTGCGCCTCCATGCCCGTAGACAAGAACACTTGGATGAGCGACGAGGTACCTTCCGTCCACAACCTCGCATAACGGGACCAAATCCCCGAAATCATCACACCGCGGAGTTGATGGCAGCGGACCACCTGCTTGCTGATCCAGTACCAGTACCGAGGAGCGGAGCACCACCGGAGCTTGAGGACCCAGCATTGATTAATCGACCCTCCCTTGAAGCAATTACTAGCCCGACGGTCTGTTGGAACTGCCGACAACCGGGACATCGGTTCTATGCATGTCCAGCGGAGCCAACGCTTTTCTGCTACCGATGCGGGAAGGCCGACACATACGCACCTGACTGTGCCAATTGCAAAGGGCGAAAAAACTTGCCACCGAGTGCCGCGACCACCCGTCGGCACTCCTAGACCCCGGACGAACCAATCCAGACCCCATCACCAGCTATGACCCAGCTCCCAACATGACTCCAACTCTGCTGACTCGCACCGCTAACCACAGTTCTCCCGAAGTTCCACAACCGACGCCGTCCTTCGCCGAGGCCAACGCGCAGGGAAATGATAGCGAGACGAAAGTTCCTTGGCATGTAAAACCTTTTCATGTCAGGCTGCGGAATTACTTGGCTACTCGACAGCGCATCTTCCATGAGGAATTGGCCACAACTGTCCCACCGCGAAGCAAACGAGCCACGCGTCGGATGCGGAGTTTCTGGAGAAAAGTCAGGCAGTCGAGGAAAGTGTTGAAGGACATATACTTAGACGAATTATTGAGGGATGATGTTCGGCCATATGCGTCAGTACACCTCCTGCAAAAACGAGTATCAGGCTTAGTCGATACGGGAGCCAGTGTGAATTGCATCTCTGCCGAGTTTGCAGGGGAGGTACTGGCAAAGCACGTGGACCAAATCCGTCATTTCACCTCCTGGTTAAGCACGGCGGACGGAACTCGTCACTCTGTAGTGGGAAAAATTATGACGGATGTCACCTTTAAAGGGGTAACTAAACCTATGGAATTTTTCATCATACCTCAGTTAACCCAGAATCTTTATTTAGGAGTGGATTTCGTTCGAAAATTTAACTTGGCCCCGGCACTATTTTCCGGTTCGACCCTGGAGTCCGTCACCACCGTTCCTGACCAATCTCAACCCACTAACTTACTACGGCATACACTGGATGTAACTCAGCAACTGCGTCTCGACGCGGCTATATCGGCTTTTCCCTCGCACGAGAAGGAAGGTCTCGGGCGGACTGCCCTGGTGTTCCACACTATAGATGTGGGGGATGCTAAACCCATAAAACAGAGACATTTCGCCATATCTCCGGCGAAGGAAAAATCGTTATATGCCGAAGTGGATCGAATGTTAGCATTAGGCGTAATCGAAGAATCACAGAGCGCGTGGGCTTCCCCAGTCACCTTAGTTGTCAAGCCGAACAAGGTCCGGTTATGCTTAGATGCCAGACGCTTGAACGCCGTCACAGTCAAGGACGCATATCCTCTACCGTTGATCGAAGGCATTTTGAGTCGATTGCCTAAAGCCCATTTCATCACGAGCTTAGACCTCAAGGACGCCTTCTGGCAAATTCCTTTAGACCCCGGTTCAAAGGAGAAAACAGCCTTCACAGTCCCAGGTCGGCCCCTATATCAATTCGTGACCATGCCATTCGGATTGTGTAATGCCCCCCAAACAATGACGCGCCTTATGGATAAGGTGATACCACCTCATTTGCGGCACCAAGTTTTCGTTTACTTGGACGATCTGTTGCTTATAACCGAGACCTTCGATGAACACATCGACCTGCTTCAGGAGGTGGCTCTACACATCCGGAGGGCAAGATTAACCATCAACATAAGGAAGAGCCAGTTCGTGATGACGGAGGTGAAATATTTAGGTCACATCATTGGGCATGGCCATATCAAGACCGATCCGGAAAAGACTCAAGCGATTGACGTTTTTCCATTACCCAAGACCACCAAACAATTACGCCGATTCTTAGGTTTATGCGGATGGTACCAGCGTTTTGTACGTGACTATGCCACCATTACCACTCCTTTGACCGACATGCTGCGTAAGGGACGTAAATTCGTCTGGGAAGAGCCCAGCTTGCGAGCCTTTGAAGAGCTAAAGAAGAGTCTGACTACAGCCCCCGTACTGCACAGCCCGGACTTTGACAAACCGTTCTCAATCCATTGTGACGCGAGTCAACATGGGGTGGGAGCAGTCTTAGTCCAGGTTGCACAAGACGGCGAGGAGAGACCTATAGCCTTCATGTCTCACAAGCTGAACCCAGCCCAGCGAAATTACACGGTCTCCGAGCAAGAATGTTTAGCCGCGGTGTTGGCAGTGAAACGCTTCCGAGCCTATGTGGAGGGACACACCTTTGAAATCGTTACGGATCACGCTTCTCTGAAATGGCTAATGAGCCAGACTGATCTCAACGGCAGATTGGCCAGGTGGGCACTGAAATTACAGGCATTTGACTTCACAATCCGCCACCGAAAAGGTAGCCAGCATGTAGTCCCCGACACCCTATCCAGAATGTTTGCCCCTGAAGGAGCCGAGTTGGTCCAAGAGGACGACAGCCCCCAATTGATCAATTTGGACCATCCTGCCTTCAAGTCAGCCAGCTACACCCAACTGATTCACACTATCCAGAATCAACAGCCCCAGCTTCCTGAACTGCGGTTGACGGATGGATTTATTTACAAACGGATGGGACACGCATCCGGAGACCCCATACAAGAAGAAGAACAGTGGAAGTTGTGGGTGCCCGAAGAATTAACCACTGATCTTATCAGGCGGGCTCATGACCACCCATCAAGTGCGCACGGCGGATACGGTCGTACACTTAGGCGGTTGAAAACCTGTTTCTTTTGGCCTAAGATGGCACAACAGATAAAAGCGTACGTAGCCTCCTGTGAGCTATGCAAGTGCACTAAAGCGCCCAACACCATTCTTCGGCCACCCATGGGTAAGGTTGAGGTCCCCGAACGCGTGTTCCAGCGCTTGTACATTGATCTTATCGGTCCTTACCCTCGATCTGCTTCTGGTCACACGGGAGCTGTCGTGGTCCTGGACCAGCTCTCTAAATTCCCTATCATAGAACCACTACGTAACATGCACACTGGACCTATAATTAGCTTTTTGGAGAAACGAGTCTTTCACATGTTTGGAGTTCCGGAGAAACTTGTCTCCGACAATGGGGTCCAGTTCACCTCCAGCAAGTTACGAGACCTAATGTCCAAATACGGCATCATCCACCAACGAACTGCCGTCTATTCACCACAAGCCAACGCATCCGAACGACTGAATCGTACGCTCATAGCGGCCATTCGCGCCTATGTCCACCCGAATCAGAGGGACTGGGATCGCAAATTGTCCGCCATCACTAGTGCGCTGCGCTCGTCGTACCACGCCACTACCGGCATTTCGCCGTATTTCGCAGTGTTCGGCCAGTACATGATCTGTCATGGGAGCGCTTACCGGCTATTGCGGCAACTGAAATCGCTAGAGGACCCAATCGTGGTTCTAGAACCGCACGAAAAGCTCCAACTTCTGCGAGATCAACTGCGGGAGAAGATTGAAGAAAGTAGACGGATGGGAGAGGAGCGGTACAACTTGCGATCTCATCCTTCTGGTTTTAAGGCCGGCGACGAAATATATCGTCGAAACTTCCGACAGAGCGATGCCACCCGACATTACAATGCCAAACTAGACAAGAAATTCGTGAAGTGTCGAGTCATACAAGTCATAAGCCCCACACGATACCTCATCGCGGACATGACTGGTAAAACCCTGGGAATTTACCACGCAAAAGACCTTAGACGATGAAGTGCAACTAATTCCCACGAGAAACCTTGGCTTACCCCAATCTATGCCTAGACGAAGGCCTCCGAATAACACCTGACTTCCTACTATATAGTCACTGTCGAGTCATCACGAACATGGTTGTATCCTATCCTTCGAAACCGACCTTCGACCCGCCACGGCCCTAACCAAGACCTTTTATATAGGAGACGGGATCGTAATTACTTCGATTTTGGGGGGGGGGGGAATGTGTAATGTGACGCCTACGCCCAGGAATCGAGGTGATTCCGATCCCGAACCCTTGTAACCGGCCAGATGGATATGTCCTCGAAGTGCCAGCGGACTTCATCTGTTGTGCGGATATCGTTGTGCAGAAAATATTTTTTTTTTTCTGTCCAAATATTTAGACCCGTGGATATAAATATTCGAAATATAGAATTAATCCAACCCCGGCACATTTCGAGACATAGCCATCTGGAAATGCCCCTCCACCATGGCCATCGAGAAAACTATGCCACTGGCGACATCTGGAGAGGCACATTGCCGCCATATGAAGTGCCATTCCACACACAGATGTTTTGTCCGAGGTGACAACTGAAAATTTTTGACAGCCACATGTCGGCTTGGTTTTTCGTGGCTGTCGTCTTCTATTAGTGTCCATTGTCGCGAAATATCGAAAGCAATCGGGAATAGCAGCTGCTAATTGTGGGGTGCGGCAGATTACGGTATTCGCGCTCGTTTGTGCCGAAAATCTATAGAAAGAAAATCCCATGAATTGGATTGCGGACACGCAGAAGCATCAGGCATTCAGCTTGTCTGGCGAGAGGGACTTCTTCGCTCCAAGACGGTCGTCGGCTGCCGAACCAAACAGTTCCTGCTGGATCGGCTCACAGCTGATGGTCGAAGCATTCTTGGAAGGAGTGAACCATTTGGGCTGTTCGCATATAGGAAGGATGTGGAGGAAAACTCAAGGAGGCGGTGGAGGATCATATTTGCCAGCTAAGTATCATTATTAAGTATAAGAAATGACAAGCATGCTCAGAAGGTGGTCGCATCATTCTCTATGGAGCTTATATGAGCATAGTCTCTCTATTTGTTCCGTTCCTCAAAGGCTGAGTCCATCAGAATTTCGTTAAAGGCGTAATTTGTTAATTTATTTTGCGTGCGCGAATTTGATGCAGCCAGTTAGTCCGACATCCAAAGTATAATTTTGATCAACTTTCGTGAGAATTATTCAGACTTGGTAAAGTATTTCTTCGATCAAGTGCCACCCTAGCGGATTGCTGAAAATCAAAAATGGTATTACGAGTATTTGTTAGTGGCATGTCCGGAATTAAGGAGGTAGAAAAAAAAAACGTCAACAGCGCGTCCTGATGATCCTGGACAGCAAAAATATTAAATATGAAACAATTGATATCACAGAACCTGGCAAAGAAACTGAAAAGGATTTAATGCAGTCAAAATCAACAAGTCATGGTGCCACAGTGAGCGATCCTAATCCTCGTCATCCTCTGCCGCCACAAATTTTCTATGAAGATGAATATTGTGGAGACTACGATGCATTCGATTTGGCAAATGAAATAGACATGCTGGAACAATTTCTGAAACTAGCACCAGTGGACACAACTAATGTATCGACGGCTGGAATTGAACTAAAGCGTAAAGGAAATGCATCATATTGCTAAATCCATAGCACCACGAATTAATGTTACTTGCAGGAGCGTTGTTGAATTATGGAACCTATTTTCAAAGTTGTTAGTCAGCGAGAATAATGATTTACCCGACCAAATATGCATCAGATGCCTTGACGATATCCATCAATCGTACAATTTTCTGGAAAAATGTGAAACATCTCGCCAACACTTAATACAAATCAGAGACGCACAATATATACCTATAGAGGAAGAAATTGTAACACCAAAGGAGGACAATTCAGGTTACAGTTTCTAATATCACTCGTTACCTATTTTTAAACTCTGGATGTCATAACATGAAATCAGGATTTATCTCAGAGTCAGCTGGTTTCCATTTAAGAAAAATAGTTAGATAAAACTGCACGATATTTACATTCGAGATTTAAACGTGATATCAAGGTGATTGGCTTAAAGAAAAGATTTGCTTGTACATTTGAATATTTACAACTTAATGAAATAAGGCTGAGCGAATTTTGTAACTATCAAAGATTAATTAAATTAATTATTTTGTCATAAATATAAGCAAAATTTCATGTTATGGCGCCACAGTTGATATCATTTTGTACATAAACTCAAATTCTGTTAATTATATAGTAAATTTTATGCGAATAAGCATTCCGTTTGCATCGATTCAGAATGCTTAGTAGAAACATTATCATATACCTAAATAGGATGCAGAAATGTTAGCTGTAGAAAAAGATTTTAACAACAAGTTAATATAGTTCTAAATATTTATTGGAAGTTGAGTGTTGTGGGCTGGGGTTTGTTTTTATTGAATCTGAAAAAAAAAGTAAGAATTAAAGAAAATCAGAAGTTCTCCTAGTCATTCGGCCCAAAAATATTAAGAAATATTTTTATGGAATAAGTTCCAAAATTGCCGGACGTAATCGTTAATTACAACAAACATAAACCCATTTAAAATAAACGCCTAGAGCAAAACAAACACTTAGTAATAATAATACACAAATAATCTAGAAACCCTACAACTAACCCATTTAAGAAAACACGATAAATAAGAGAACGAAATTTTATCAAACAGAAACGATAAATCTATTTAGCTTATTTAAGTATAAAGGATAACGATACAATATATGCAACTTAAATTTAATTACACTAGATAAAAACAAACAAAACGGTAGAATTTCAGACTTAAGTTAATAACATCAATTTAAATGTATTGCAGGATTTAGAAGCATGTAAAGATTTAACTTTAGTTTATGTATCGATTATTCCATTAACACCACAGAATTAGCAACCGTAACAACTGTCAAGAGAACGCGTAAACGGCAAGCTGGAACGAAAAGTAGACAGCGCACCGACAGAGAAAGCACTTAATTTAAATACACAACAAGGCGGATTTGTTCGAGCAACAAACGACTGAGCCTAATTTTGTATTTAGATGAAGCAAAAATCCTTTACTAATAATATGAACACATGACAACCAACCAACCACAACACGATAATTTGCATTATCTTAGTTTACTTTACTTTAGCTTCGTTATGTTACCTTAGTTCCACACTCTTTTAACCTTTGAATTATTAAGGAGAAAATCAATTTCAACAAATTTGAACAAGGATTAGTAAAATAGCTATTAACCGTATTTTTCAATAATCATTAAACCTAATATTAAACACGAATGATTAATTGTATAAAATTCTCATACCGATTACGACAAAATAGGATATTTAATTAAAGTAGCTTACAGGATAAGGATAGATAAAAATAGAAATATTGATAGAAAAATTATATCGATTTGTAGGACCTAAATAAAAAAATAACATGAATTGCTAGATAACTAACGACTTTCCTTTTCAGTGGCTCGTTCTTTTTCAGCGTGAAAGGGAAGTGCAGGGTAGGTATGCCGTCGCGAGGTTAGGGTTTCGGCAAATCCGCTGAAGTCGGTTTCGCGTCGCGCGCGGTACGCGGTACCTTTGATTGTTTCGTCATTTCTTTAGAGTAGTTTTCTTCGGTTTAAGTTCGAGTAGCATATTTTTCGGTACCGCGTCGGTGAATCGGTAACGCGCCTATGGGTTTTTGTAGCGTTTTTGATTTGAGATCTGTGGATAGATCACATCCAGAACTAACGTAATGTAGGTTTCTCGTTCTGGATGAGTAATTGTTGACGCGTTTGAAAAACGGGCAAGTTCAGGTGACTGAAATATTGTAATTGAGCGTAATCCATTCGGAGACCCGCGACCGAAATCCTCTCCGAACTAGCTGGCCGACAAGCAGTCACCGCGTGAATGGATTACGGTGCACGGATTGGTTGACCTGTTGGTACCATCCGTTGGCACTACCCAGACTTAACGTCTAGAACCGATGAGAGGTCGGTTCCGCGTTCGAGCTGAAGGTAGAAAAATCATTACAGGTGGGCATTCGAATATTTGTCAAAACTAATCTGCCGTGAAAATTGAGTCGAAAATATGAGACCGCTAAAAGAAGAAGATATTGGAGAGAGGAATGACGGCTTAAGAAACAAGTCTACTAGCGGCGAGCACAAATGTTCAATTCAACTGCCCCATGACATCAGTCATAGCCAGTATGTAACACGATCAGAAGACGAGGTTAAAAAGAATATCAACAAGTATAAAATATTTTATCTAATACAAGTAAGGAGAATCATATACAATATTATATTTTGGGAAAATAAATTCACCGCTACCGCCATTACGCTTCGAAATAAACGTACAATTTATTTGTGTTTTGGAAGTTTTGCTCGCTTAATGCCGTGACACATCTTCTCTCAATAATTATAATACAACTAGGTCGCATTAGTTGCTGTAAGCAAACAATTGCTCACAGATAGAAAGGAGCTAGGGTGCTAAACTGTATCAGCACTACATAATAACACTCTAATGAAGGTGGAATCGATACTAAGCTCAGCTGTCAGAAGCAACTCAGTTGATTGTATGATTCATTATTTTGAAAAATTTCCCATGTACGGAAATAAATTCATAAATTTTTCCTTTGAATTCAAGTGACGACTTGTGGCAATTTCTATTTTCACTTTCCATTCGAAAGCTCTTAAAATAAGGAAAAATACCATACCTTACGTTGCCCTCAAGCAAATATCGATTTACTGGTTGATTAAAGTGTACAAGACACGAAAAAGTGTAAAGTATTTGATTGTGGGAAACATACAGTTGTTTACTAACAACCGTGCTGAGAACGGTATCGTGACAGGAAAACTGATTTAATCTCGCAACGCTTTTAAAAAACGATATGTAGGTGAATTGCCTTACACGGAATGTTTATGCCATGGGATTAGTTATTTCTGACTGTATCAGAACAAAAGATGTGATGGCTTGGATAACAGGATTCAGCGATTTATATTCATTCCATTGGAACCAAATCCTGCTTACCTCGATTGAGGTAATAGATTGGAGTTGAGTATAAACGGGAATTGTTGATTTGTTGTGTGATAATTTGTCCTGATTTCACCATATTATGTGCGAACACACAAATGGGATATACATATGAATAGAAAAAATGTTCTTTGGAAAGTCTAGGAAAAACATCCTTAGTAGGTCACATCGTCTCCATCCATTTGTCTATTCGAGGGAATGTTTTTACCCGAATTCTCAATTCTGCTCATTCATCATTCTTTGCCACAAATTTCCATTTTCTCTCAGCCATGACATGTATAATTTAGATCATTTGAGTGCTTTAAACGTGATGTTATATTTTTAAACCCACTAACTTCATGATCCCTGCACGTGCTCCAAGCACACAATTGCACTGTCACGCCGCTTCATCTAAGGAATTGTTTGGAGAACTGAGCAAGCATCCAGCATAAACATACCAGGTAGGAGCGAAGCATGACTCCTCCGTATATTTTGCAGAAAATAGCTGCAGGCACGCTCTAAATTAAATCATAGCAAATCAAATTAGGAAATGGTTGTTTTGCACTTTAGCAACGATGCAATGAGTTAAGGATTTTTAATGGTAGTTGATTGTTTGTTACTTTAGCAACAATTTTGGAATTAGATTCAGTTGCAATAAGAATTGGAAAGAATGGGATGGAATACGTTAAATCCGTGACCTGAACAGGGTCGGATTAAGACTTCATCTTCAAGAACATTTAAGTAACAATAAACTTTACCAGTAACATAAAAATTAACTTATACATACATCAAACTATTGCATCGCATAAAAAAAAGCTTTCTGCAGAATATTATTATTTTCTGAGTGAGTTTTAGGTTGTGCAGGAACAAATTCTTTGCTGTCTGTGATTTAGACCACTACTTTATAAAGGTGAAGTCTCCATTCCGCATCTCCAAGGTAGCTGTAAACAAGGAACATCAATTACCCGCAGGTACCAGATGCAAAAGCTAAATGATGGATCAGTAACTTCCACATATATGTCAGTGGTAGAAAATGGCATCAGTATATCCCCGCAGGCGGAAGAAAGTAATGGTGATATCAAAACCATGAGGAAATTAGCAAGCAATGTGGTAACAAAAGCAGCCGAGGAAGTCTTGGGGCATAAGCCAAAGAAAAGTAAGAACGGCTGGGAGGATACAGAATGCAAGGAAGTATTTGAAATTTGAGCCAGGCGTACAAAGAACTCGGCCGAAGAAAAACAAGACTGAAGAAGTTCAATGACTGAAGATCTAAATTTAGCAGATAAATTAGTGATAAAATAAACTAATCAAACTCAACATACGTCTGTATCGTTTGTTGTTTTATTTAAGAACGAAAAGTAAAAAGATTCCAGTAGAATTTTTCCGATTATTTTTTGTTTTGTTAAACGTACATTTGGTGCATTGTGAATACATCGTACAAGTGAGGTAAGAACACCGCATGTGTAAAGGCAGAGCATATACACTACACAGAAAAAGTATCCGTACATGCAAGATAACAAAGTTATCGTTGTATTAAAAAGGATATGTGCACTTAATTTGAACGCTTTCTTTTATAATATCATAAAATCTAGCTTTTGCATGATTCCCAGCATGTTTCATAATACTTACTATTTGAAAAGGCTTGAATATCAAACAAAATTAATTTATGGCACCACAATAGACCAGAAAAAGCATCCGTTCAGAACAAACTGAGGGATTCCCCTTATTACGCAATGTCATATGCAGATGTATTTATATTAATGTTTTTAGGTCCGATAATAGTTCTACTTTGAGTTGTGATAGGTTTAAAAGTGATTTCAGTTTTTTAAAAAATTTTCTGCTCTAGAAAACATCAGTTTTGAGGAGAAGAAAATTATGCTGAACGTTAAGAGTGAAGGGAAAACTTACCGCGAAATTGGTCAAATAGTAGGCTGAACTCACTCCTTTGTCCAGTATGTGGTTAAAACACTTAATACAACTGGTTCGATTATGTTAAAGCCTCGTTGTGGTCGACCTTTCATACTGAGTGAACGCAAAAAAAGAAACGTTTTGCAGGCAGTTCAAAAGAATTCTCGAGCAACTGCTTCCCAAATTTTTTACAAATATAAAAGACTCTTTTGGCAAGATTCTCCACGACGATACCATACGAAAAATACTAAAGAGAGATGGATATCGCTCACGCATAGCACGTAAGAAGTCATACATTTCGGAAGTGAACAGGAGGAAACGTGTGGATTTCGCACAAAAATATAAAAACAAACCATCAGAGTTTTGGGAACAGGTCCTATTCTCTGACGAAAGCAAATGTTTGCATATTTGGCATTAAAAGAAGAAAATTAGAGTGGCGGAAGAGCGGAACTGCCCTCAAAAAAGAAAATCTTGTACCAACTGTGAAACATGGTGGAGATGGTGTGAGGGTCTGGGGTGTATGGTGGCAGAAGGAGTTGGCCAACTTGTGTTTATAGAATCAACTATGGGTCAATACGGTTACCTTAATATTTCGAAGGCGAATTTGAGGCAAAGCGTTCAGTAGTTGAGGCTTGATGACGATTTCTGGTTCCAACAAGATAATGATCCCAAGCACACAGCACACAATGTGAAGCTTTGGTTGCTCCACAACACAAAACATCGCCGCCCCAATCCCCAGACCTTAATCCCATTGAGCATTTAAGGGACTTCTTGGAGCGCAGGATGCGTCAGCTCAGCATGACCTCTAAGGAAATGCTGAAAAGCGTCGTCGTCGATGGATCGGACAAAACTTCCCGGTAGGACACAGCTTAATTGATTCACTCCATGCCAAATCGTTCCTTAAGTGAAAAGGTTATGCAACAAGTTATTAATCCCTGATATGTAATAAAATATTTGAATATTTCAAACAAATATTGTCATGTACGGATACTTTTTTTGGTTCCTTTAAAGGAGAATTTTTTGTTTTTATTTTGTAAAATCTAGTTTTTAAAGGAATACCACAGGAAAAATTTATAGAATAGATAGCTTCATTAATGAATAAGTTTTGCTGCTTAAACATTTAAATATAGCAGCCTTCTTAAGCATGGGTTTCCTAATATGTTGCTCTCTGTTGATGTTGTACGAATACTTTTTCTAGCAAGTGTATACCAACTAGCACCTACAATCCAGGAGCTGTCAAAATGAAAAGAGAGACAAATAAACGTGTAAAAGATGGATTAAAATTTACCATGTGTTGGTTCAATTGCTTGCAAAATCAAGTTTTTATTTACCATACATATGCACTTTTAGTCCAATTCTCTCTACTCTGGTAGTACCGTACGAAATAAAATTTGTTCTAATTGCAGCTGCTATTTAGTAGATATGCTCTGGTAAAGGCAAACAGATCGAGGTTAATTCACAATTTACACAGACAGAAGCAGCGGCAGTGATTAACATAGAATCACAAACAGAATCTATTGTGAACATCGAATTGAAAATATTATCGGCACTTTTAGCATCGATAGAAAAATTGCGTGGAAGAGAAAATTATTCTACATGGAAATTTGCAATGGAGAATTACTTGGCAGCTGAAGGCATGTCTGAATGTTTGACTGATGCAGAAACAGATCCGAATAGAATTGCTAAGGCCAAAGGTGCGATTGTTTTGAGTATTGATAAAAGCAATCACGAACATTTCACAGGAGCAACGACAGCAAAAGAAACGTGGGACAATTTGAAGAAATCGATTGAAAATCAAGGAGCTGTCCGAAAGGTGACATTACTGAGAACAATTGTCAATTCGAAATGAGCTGAATGCTCTTCAACAGAAATGTACGTGGCTGAAATAATTTCTGCGGCACAACGGCTGAATGAAATTGGTTTCAAGGTTGAAGACGAATGGTTGGCCATATTTTTGCTTTCTGGATTGACCGAAGAATATTTGCCGATGATAATGACTTTGGAGATGAGTGCAGCGAAACTATCGAGCGATAGTATTAAAACGAAGCTTTTACAAGAGCCAGTTACAGCCACGTCATCAGACGAACAAATGGCATTGTATGCTAAAGGTAAAAGCTGTTTTCGTAAAAACAGTAATATCATTTATTACTCGTGTAAAGTCAAAGGTCACAAATCCAACCGATGTCAAAAGAAGGCCGATGAGAAGAAACATAAGATATCGGATGGTAATGCAATGATCACATTCATTGCTGTTTTTCTGAATGGCAAGTATGGAACATTTGATTGGTACATCGATTCAGGAGCAACGAGACATATGACCATGTATTGGAATGGTTTCACTGAAATGGAGAAAATCGATACGCCACCGATTTGAGCTGCGAATAATAAAATGATGAAAGGCGAATGCATTGGAGTAGTGAATTTTGGTGCGGAAACCGATAGAATGCGCAATCATTTGCAATTAACTGCCATACTGTATTTACCGGAACTAACGGCAAACTTATTATCGGTGAGCCAAATAACTGCTACTGGACATTCTGTGAAACTTTCAGTCGATGAGTGCAAAATTCACAAACGTAAAGGTGAATTGCTAATAACAACGTCATGCGTTAATTGCTTCTATAAATTGAATGGCTTTCATGGTACCTCGGTTGGAATCGCACTAGCAACGGTGAGCACAAATGATTCAATGGAGTTTTGGCACAGACAACTTGGCCATTTGAATGTAAAAAGTGAATATAATGAAAAAAGGAGCGGTAAAAGGAATGTCATTCATTGACAGCAGTCAGAACATTGACTGTGTAGCTTCTTGTTAAGGGAAACAAGCAAGAGAGCCGTTCGAGCATAAAGGATCCAGAGCAAAATATTTGCTAGAGTGTATACAAGGAGATTTGGCTGGAAAGATAGAGTGCGCATCGATTGGTGGAAACAGATACGCGTTAGTGTTTGTTAATGATTTTAACTGCCATATATTCACATATTTGCTGAAGCAAAAAAGCGAAACGTTTAGAAAATCTTGTGCATTTAAAATGCTAGTTGAAAACGAGACCAGAGCCACAACGGCAATGAATTCTGCTCAAATGAATTCAAAGCGTTTTTTAATCAAAAAGGGATTCAAAAGAAAACGTCAGTGGTGTACACACTTCAGCAAAATGGCTTGGCCGAGCGTACAATACGAACGATTGTTGAGAAAGTAAGGTGCATGTTTTACGATTCAGATTATGGGCCAAGATAATTATATAAACTTTTTCAAAAACAATACACTTCGACAACAAACTAAAAAATATGCCAAAAGAAGGGCTAGCTGACCATCAACATCAGGGTTCAATAGATGAACAAAAACATGACCCTACGTGAAGTCAGATCGGCATATGCCTCTATCAAACAACTGAAAGATGGCTTCAATCCTCAAGCAAGTCTCCACAAAAGTACACAAGGAACAATCATGCGTAACGCAGTCAAATTTAAAGACGATGGCTGCAATATACTATATCTAGAAGCTATTCATAGCATCCCCATCAACAGCTCAAGCCGTGAACGGTTCCAGAAGCAAAGCAAGATATGCCAGTCTCACTATCAACCAGAGACGATGTACAGGCAGCAGCACGGGACCTCAGAAAAAATAAGGTCTTGGAATAGAAAGAACACCAGCAAAACTACTCCAGAGCAGGAGTCCCCATTTAGGTAACCTCCTTCATTGACTAATAGGCAATATGGTCAAAGAAGTAGTTACAGAGGACCAGCAAAAAAGTATAACAAGTCTTGTACACAAAAGGGGGGACAAATTAAGGTGCTCTGCTGTGTACGCTTTGCGCAACCATAGAATGAAAATTAAAGCTGTTCTATGAAAGCATTATAGGAGAGTATCAGGGAGACTTTCGAAGTGAATGGTCATCTACTAACAAAATATTTAGTTAAGCAGGTGTTTGAAAAATGCTGGGAATATAACATTAATGTGCTCCAACTCTTTGTAGGCTTCAAATAAATGTATGACAGTGTTGACAGAAATATTCTAATGCTTCAGTGTCCCCACAAAACTTGCCCGCATGATCAAAGTGCTAAACTCAGAGTCCTAGGTCAAGGTAAAGCGCAAGCTGACGGACAGCTTCATAATTAAATCAAACTTGAAACAAGTAGATGGACTTGCCCCAATGCTCTTTATTATTGCACTGGAACACGTCATCAGGAAGCCACCAGCTGAAATCTCGGGTATACATCAATATTATGGCATGTTTAATCCCAGATCCCACAGAAGCATTTCTGAACATAGAATCTGAAGCACAACGAATTGGCTTATGAGTTAAGGAAATGAAAACTAAATTCATGACTCAAAGGAGGAAGAATACTTCAGCTCGATCGAACCTGACCGTAGGCGACTGTAACCTTGCCAGTGTGAATAACTTTATCTACCTTGTGACCAACCGGAATAGAGGAAGCACCGCAAAGGATGAGATTGGACGCCACATAAACACTCCAAATGAAGCCTATTACTTCGTACTTCCCATTTTAAGGTCCACAGTTATGCACAGCAAAATAAGCTCCATATTTACAAATCACTAGTCAAACCGGTGCTGTTATATGAAGGTGTTACATGGACCCTGACAAGCGAATCTGAAAAGGTAGTGGACATATTTGAATGCAAAGTGCTCCGGAAAATCTACAGCCCAGTTAAACAAGGAACAGATTGGAGACTGCATCATAACGATGAGTTGTATGAATTATTTGATGGTCCACCTGAATTGGCTTGCATAAAGTTCAGCAAATTGCAATGGGCGGGCCGTATAGAAAGAATGGAAGAAAACTGGCTTACCCAAAATATGAACAGTAGAGCAAAATGTAGGCGTCCAGCGGGAAGACCGTGGACTCGATGAGAAGACACAATAGAAAATGACAGCAGATCCTTGTTGTAAGTTTCATAACTTTTCTCGCCATTAAAATTTTGGAAGAAAGTGTAATTGAAGAAATCTGCTATTTATAAGGTCCAAGCAATTTTAAATGGTAAAAATTGTTTTCTTGATACAAACTTTGTAAATGCTCTCTGCTCTCCCAGCAGTGTCGAAGTGAACTAAATAATAGAAACGAAATTGATGAATGAAAATTAAGGAAAATGTGCATATTATTTCTAAAAACTTTATTGGTTGAATTAATAAGACGACTCCCTCAGCATTTGAATCTATTCAAAAAAATTTTGATACTGTCTCCTGGTGCATGTTTAAATTTTGTTGGGCCTAAATTTAACGAATTGTCCTTGCAATTTCTTTTATTAGAAAACAGAAGTAAAATTTATATATGTACAGAATGGGCTTCTTTTAAGAAATAATTGACGAGACATCTTCTTGAGTGAAATCCCTGACAATATTGAAGAGTTTTGGTCCAAAGTTTATTTAATAAAGTGTGGTACAGGTGAAGGAATGTACAGTGAACTACGTGATTATGTATTTAGTATTTTGAGTCTACCGCATTCTAATGCATTCGTGGAACGCGTATTCGCTATTATGAATATCACCAAAATTAAAATAAGAAATAAAATGCTTTTGCCAACTTAAAACCCTACTTTCGATAGTTTTCGATAGTTTTCAATATAATTCTTTGAATAAAAAGCAAATGATCTTTTTTGGCCACATAACTTAGATTTCCGAATATTGATCGCTTGGCTTCCATTTGATTCTGCTACAAAACTGGACTTTACTTCTATTGATGCTATTCAACCCAGAGCCAGTGGTGGCGCTCTTGTTGTTAGGGAAATTCTGAATTGAAATAGCGTTTGTTCTAAAGTTTTAACAAATTTGTCAATTTCGTAACAACAGAAGCACGAAATACATATGTTATCTCGATCATTAGTCACATCTGAGAATCACTCTGAGTCATATCTATCCTCCTCATCAATGTCATCTCTTTTATGCAAGCCTGAATAAAGTATGACAAAACGGATATTCTCGAAAGTATCGAAGTTTTTAAAAAATCGACAAACAGTTTGCCAAATTTTTAACCTGTAGGAAGGAGTATAAAGCAAGTAGAAACACATCGAATTTGAAAGATCATTTGAAGAGGTGTTATAACGGTTATATTCAAAAATTTAATATTGAAGCTGACGCTGTTCCAAAAGATGTGACAAATTTGAATTCCGTTTGTGATGAGGACTCAAGAAGCCCAAGAAGTTTGTGATTGATTAGCAAATATTTCAGTAGGACTGAATGCTAAGAAGCTAATTCAACAAAAACGGAAACAGATTGACAATGCCTTGGCTTGGATGATCGCTTTAGATTTCCAACGTTTTTATATTGTAGAAAATCAAGGGTTTTAAAATTGGACTTGCATCATAAACCTTAGACAAGTACTGACACATAAGCATGTTAAGCATCAAGGGTTATAAAATTGCACTTGCATCATAAACCTTAGACATGTGCTGACACATAAGCATGTTACGGAGCGAGTGGAACTCCCGCCTATCGTTTAGCGCTAAAAGCGTCAGCCAATGACGCCAATGTACATTACGGCAGATAAACAACATCATGATAACCATGTACGTTGCGGCCGCTGTGAAGCTTCAACATATAGATGATGCTTACATGGCAGCGAGTAACCACAAGCGAGAAGCTCTTTGTATGAGCAAGCTCATGGAATAGCGATCATGTGAAAGCTTTTGCCTACCGACTGAGAGCTGCGGCGAATATGGGGGCGAAAAGCTTTCCTCGCTCATGTGCATCGTATTTCCCCCAAGCTGGCTACGATAATATCGTAATATTGCAGAATGGCTCTCATCATCTACAAATTGATAAGGTGAAGCGGGGAGAGAAGTTCACAGTAAATGAGAATTCACGTCCTCATCGTCTCAGCGATTTTAGCGGCAAACTAGATCAAAAGCTCGTTTCGTGACCATTTATAAACAATTTATGGAGTACGTTCAGTGAGGGTGTATACAAATCCAGCGTGCTGCTACCCACTCTTTAAGTACAAGTAATTACGCGAGTACAATATTTAGACGGAGTTATACCGAAAGTGTTCAACGAAATGGTAAGGGGTGAGGTGTTGGCTTGCGCCGCGATCCTCAATCGGCCCTTTGGCGTTCCAAGCCATGTGGCCACCCCGAACCATTAGCTCGTCTAGCTGGCGCTCACGTGTGAAGCGCGACCAGCCAAATCAAAAGCGCTTCACTCAATATTAATATAAGTTTTCAATAATTTAATACGTGTAATTTATAAATGTTTCGGATAGAGTAGCAGGTAAGTGGTGTTACAGCGAGTTCTTTCCCCGGGAGCCTTGATGATGTATATTGGATACATATCAAATGAGCTCCCAGTTCATACCAGTATACATAGGGTATTCTGGTTATGTAACAAGCATAGCATCGAGAATTCTATAAGCATATAGTAGTCCGAACTGCATACAAAATTGAAAGTAATTACAGCCAAGCTTCGATAAGTCGAACTTTGATAACTCGAATTTTTGATAAGTCGAACCAAATTGGTTGGCAATAGCGTCAGAAGTAGGGAATGGGAGTTAACTTGTCTTAACTAATCGAACTTCGATTACTCGAATATCTTGATAACTCCAACGAAATATTTTGCCCTACTTCGACAAGTTGAATTTTCTGGGGGAATCCCCTCATTACGATTGTTTTAACAGATTAAAGTCAACCGTAATTAGGGGATTCCCCCCAGGAAATTTACTGATCTTTTTGACATATTTATGCAGGCAGTTCAGTTTCTGCGCTTGCTAAGGTCACTTGCTTGACATGGTAGTTAGTTTCTACTTAGTAAAAAATACTGTTTCATTTATTACATTGAAAACATTTTTGCGTGAGTTAATATGTCATCGAAACGTACTTGGAAAACATTGTCAATTGAACAAAAATTTAAGCTCATAAAGGAAGTGGCAAGTGGCTCAAGAAATAAAGATGTGGCTGTGAAGTACGGTATTCCAGCAAGTATAGTGTCAACTATTTTAAAAAATAAGCACTCAATTATCACCGGAATGGAATGTAGTAAAAGTGGGACTATCAAGCGGCTAAAAAAGCCTATGTATGAAAATGTAGACAGCAGTTTTTGAGTGGTTTAAATCGTCAAGAAGGCCAAATAAAATTGGCGCGGTTGCGGAAAGAATTTGAAATTCGTTTTATTTGGATTTACGCTATAATACGAGTAATAATTGTGAAATTGCGAGTTCTGCAGGACTAGCATCGAACGAATTAAATGAGTGGCACAGAAGATTGGCGCACCAAAACTTCATCTTTGTCAAAGATACTTTGCCGAAAAACAACATTGAGGTTAAACAAACATCCAACCCGGTGTGTAAGAGTTGCTTGTTTGGGAAAATACACAGATTGCCATTCAATAGAAGCGAATACAAGAGTACCAGGACATGTAAAATAAATCATGCTGATACATGCGGTCCCATGAAAGAATCGTCAGTTGGTGGGTCAAGATAGTTCGTTGTGCTGAAAGATGATTATTCAAATTTCAGAAGTATGTATTTTGTGAAGACAAAAGATAAGATCAAGTATATAATTGAGGACTTTATAAATTAGGCCGAGAATAGTACTGGGAACAAGGTGAAGACATTCAGAAGTGATAACGGCCTGGAGTTTGTGAGCAGGAATGTGAAGGAAATGTTTACAAGGCGTGGAATAACACACCAAACCACAGTCCCATACACCCCAGAACAGAATGGCAAGGCTGAGCGAGAAAACAGGACGTTGCTCGAAGCGGCCAGGATAATGATACATGAAAGAAATTTACCAAAGAAATTATGGGCTGAAGCCATAAATACTGCAGTGTTCGTGTTGAACAGGACTGGGAAGAGCCATGAGGATGGGCGATCTCCATTTGAGGTATGGACTGGGAAAACATATAATATCCATGAGCTAAGAGCCTTTGGTACAGAAGTATATGTACACATTCCAAAAGAGAAGAGACTGAAGTGGGATCCGAAAGGAGAGAAGGGATTGATGGTCGGATATGAGGAAGATGTGAAAGGTTATCGTTTTTACTATCCTGAAAAGAATATGGTGGAAACAAAAAGAGACATTGTATTCTTACAGCAAGAAGAGAAGGAAAAACATCAAGTGAAGAAAGGTGAAGAGCAATTTGTTGTGTCCTTAAATCTGGAAGAGGAGACAGCGCAAGAGAATAGTCCCGAGACAGTTATTGATGAAATAACAACCCTTGACCACAATGAGATAGAGACAACCAACATAAGTAATATCTTAGGAAATAGCTCGGAAGATGAAAGTGACTACCTGCCATGCAGCGAAGAAGAACATCTTTTAGACGGAATTGATTCACCCATAAAAAGGGAAAGGTGTAAGCGTGAGCGTAAAGAAACTGATTTCTACAAGTGTAACAATGTGCAGTCGGACCAAAGTGAATGTGATCCCATCACATATGATGTCGCCATGAGCCAAAGTGATGCCGGTAAGTGAAGTGCAGCTATTGCTAGGGAACTTAAGACTCTGAGTGACAATAATACGTGGGAATTTTGTAAATTACCTGTAAGTGCAAAGCCCATAAGCAGCAAATGGGTTTTTAAAATAAAAAATATAAATAATGTCAAGGAGTACAAGGCTAGGCTAGTTGCTAGGGGATTTGAACAACAAGATATAATCAATTTAAGTGACATTTATGCCCCAGTTGCTAAGCTAGCAACTTTCAGGTTGTTTGTAATAATTGCAACAAAATATAATTTACCTTTATACCAGATGGATGTCACTGGGGCTTTTCTATATGGTGATATTAAAGAAAATGTATATGTAAGTTTACCAGAAGGGGCCTACAAAGGAAAGAATAATATTGTAAAGTTAAACAAGTCATTGTACGGGTTGAAAGGTTCACCTAAATTCTGGAATATTAAGGTTAATTCTGTATTAACTAGAGAAGGCTTTATAAGATCTAAATGTGATCCATGTTTGTATAAAAAGTATATTGGTAAAGATAAAGCATTTGTATTAATATATGTAGATGACTTGCTAATCTTTGGAAGTAATGAAAGTGAGGTCACTAGCCTTAAAACAATGTTAAACAAAAAGGTTCAAAATGATAGCCCAGTTGAGTTGCATTGTGACAATCAGTCAGCTATTTTGAATACAAGTACAGACTCAGTCAAACGCCTTAAACATGTTGACATTCGATACCACTTCATTAAAGATTTAATCAAAAATAATAAAATTAATATTCAGTACATAAATACATACGAACAATTGGCAGACATGGTAACAAAGTCATTAAGTAAGGAGTTATTAATTAAGTTTCTTACAAAATGCAATGTTAAATAGAAAGGAAATAGAGAATTAATAATGTTTTCAGTCATATGTTGATGTTAATTTAGATTAATTTATTTAAAATGCATAAACATTGAGAAGGGATGTTATTAATATGGCAATGTTTATTTGAAAATGTTTAAGTTGGCAACAATACAAATATTAAATGTTGTTCAAATGTCTATATTGGTATACGTTTTTCTTTGTACCACTTCCGTCCTACTCTTCCAAAAATCAACACGTTGCATCAGTGAATCAAATAAAAGACTAGTTTGTTCATCACAAAAGTGCTTTCCTTTTATTTCAAACATCACAGTCAAACAAATTCTGATATTAAAAACTCAGTGTGCTTCTTGGAACCATATAATTCAATTCCAGTAATTTTCTTTCGAGATATGTACCAACTATCGAAACTATCGATAGTTTATCGATAGTTTATTGTAAACCGACTATCGATAGTTTTCCATCACTATTCTCCATTAGCATGTGCGCTTGGTACACCATCAGAAGACATTTACAAGTGTCAGTACGGTTTATAAAAGAAAAGTGATATACTCACGAATAAACTTATGAAATTAATGTTTGCAATATAATGCTATGTTAATTACTAGCAATGGAGGGGACAAATTTCAAACTCGTCATGTAAGACTGAAAGACACACAAAGTTTGTTGAATTTGTAAGAAGGAAATTAAATTATGTGAAATTATATGTCTCGTAACAAGTTGGGTAAACAGACCTACGCTAATGTCAGAAGAATTTTGAACACAACTTACGAACCGCAGTCACCAGCAACGAATAAAGTCAAAAAACATGGCAAAGAGATGTGCACACTTAAATAGAAAATCCATTGTTTCTCTTTTTTTAAAGGTCGCCATTTTGTTGCAAACAAGCAAAAGTCACTCAAATTATGAATTCCCAACAACATTTTTGTTATTGGTCTTATTTGAAAATTTTTAGAAGATGAAATCAAAACTAGAGTGTCTGATGAAATACCTAAATCGTGTAACCATTGTTGTAATTGGATAAATTTCAAATGGCTATAACTTCCGTGAATACAATTAGATTTTCATCGAATTTGCAGAGCATTAGGATCTTTTGTAAGACCACTTAAAAGTCGGATTTCATTGAGTTTAAAGACATCCATACGATTTTATGGGGGAAAATGTGAAATTCGATTATCATACTATTATTAACAGAGTTGAGCGAATTTTGACTTCTAAGGTATTTGCTGCTGTTGTACTCATGAACAACTACCTCCACAATTTTTTCAGATCTCATGTGTCCAATCGCGAGGGGGAAACACAAATTTTTCGTAAACTTCCCCTTCATATACGCCCCCTGAACTAAAAACCTGTTTTGGAAAGCTCTCATCAAGACCTATCATTTGATACCCATATCAGCTACCTTGGGTGAAATTTTTTTTTTCGGAAGCCACTCCCCTTTACTACTGTATTCTCTTTAAACCTTAATGAATCTCTTTCAAACCTTAACACTCTTCAATGTAACTTCTCTTCTCCTAATAAAATGTGTTTATCTATTTTTTACCAAAATGTACGAGGATTAATGGCCAAGCTTGTGGAACTCTTTCTCTCCTATCAAGTTAGTAATGATTCTATTATTTGCTTCTCCGAGACCTGACTAAATGGAAACATTTTGAGCATTGAAATGTTTCCTGATCATATTGTATATAGATGTGAACGTGACCTGATTGCTACTAATAAGGCTGATGGTGGTGGAGTTTTGGTTGCAGTTAGCAAAGCTCTACCTAGTTCTCCTTGTTCTGATTTCTGTTTTTCTCCTACTTTAGAATGTGTTATTATCAAAATTTCTCTCCCTCACGATACAGAGTTCTTGATTTTGTCTATTTATATTCTTTTTAATTCACCTTTAACTGTTTATGAGACGTTTTTTGATGATCTATCCTCTTATCTAGTTTTGCGCCACCCTCACGCCAAAATATTAGTTTGCGGGGATTTTAACTTACCATACATAGAGTGGAAAAATTATACTACTCCTTCAATCTCGTCGGTTGACCCTTTTTCTATGACCATGTCATCCTTCCTATCTCATTGCTCCTTTCTCAATTTAACCATATCCGCAATCCTAATGGTCGTCTCCTTGACCTTGTTCTATCAAATGTTCCAGTTAGCTACTTATCTGTATCTCAAGCCTTACATCCGTATGTTCCTCCTGATTGGCACTATCCTCCTTTATCATAGATCTTATAGTCGATGAAATTAAATTTAACAAACCTTATCCTACTCCAAAACTTAACTTTTTCAAAGCTAATTATGAAGCAATTAATACAGAATTACTTTCAGTCAACTGGCTAGATTTCTTTAGAGGCCTAAATTGTGAGGCTGCTTTGGATAAGTTTTACATATATATTTATAATCTTATTCGCTGTTATATGCCTCTGCAGACTTTCCGTAAAGCAAATCATAAGCCTTGGCTTACAAAGCGAGTGCTTAGTGCCCTACGAGCAAAAGATAAGGCATATCGTGTCTTTAAAACACTCGGCACTATTGAAGCAAGATGTAATTTCAGCAGGCTGCGTGCTATTGCCAAAAAAGAGATCAGATATGCTCTGAAGACTTATTTCAGCAGTCTGGATAGCTTTCTTGTGGCTCAAAATACAAAGCCTTTTTGGTCTAATATAAGGTCGCTGAAATCCTCTTCTCCCATTCCTAGTAAGGCCCGTTGGAATGGTGCAGAGGTTTCTTCTCCTCAAGAAATTAATGACTCATTTGCCCAATTTTTCTCTTCGACTTTTTCTTCTCCCGCTGCATCTGTGCATCCTGTTGTCTTACCTAATCATCTTCCCTTCCCGATTTCCTTTACTTGTACAGATGCATCTGAAGTCGAATCTTTGATCAATTCTCTTGATCCTAATATCAGCCCTGGGCCGGATGGTTTGCCAAACATATTTGTAAAGTCGTTAGCCTCATCGCTTGGTTTTCCTTTATCTCTCCTCTTCAACCTAAGTTTGAGTACTGGTACTTTCCCAAACCCTTGGAAAACAGTTAATATTGTGCCTATTTTTAAAAGTGGTGATCCTACGTCAGTTTCCAATCATCGCCCTATTTCCGTACTTTCCTGCTTTCCAAAGTCACTTGAACGGTTGGTTCATAATCGACTCTCACACTCATTAGCTCCTATTATTGCTCCAGAGCAGCATGGCTTTATCAAAGGATACTCCACTACCTCTAATTTAATGGAGTTCACAAACAGTATTGCAAGAGCTTTTGATAACCAACTGCAAGTTGATATGATCTACACAGATTTCTCCAAGGCCTTTGACACGGTGAATCATTTACTTCTTTGTCGTAAGCTTGAAGCTCTTGGCATCTCAGGTATTCTTCTATCTTGGATGTCATCTCATCTATCGTGTCGTCCCTGTCGAGTAAGTCTCTCTGGTACTACGTCTAGTCCTTTTTATCCTTCATCTGGCGTTCCACAAGGTTCAATTCTTGGGCCTCTTCTCTTTCTGTTATTCATAAATGATCTTCCCTTTGTAATTAACTCCTCTTGCCGGTATGCAGATGATTTCAAAGTATTTCGAGCAGTCAAATTCCATTTAGACTGTCAGCTCCTCCAAAATGATCTGAATGCTCTAAATAAATGCTGTGCTTCAAACTATTTATGCCTAAACACTGACATTTAGTCATAAAATGATTTTTTCTCTTAAGGACTCTCCAGTTAGTTTTAATTATATATTAAATGATGCTTTGCTCTCTGAAGTGTTCAGTCATAAAAACCT
This sequence comes from Odontomyia ornata, assembly GCA_963969285.1. Classification (NCBI taxonomy): domain Eukaryota; kingdom Metazoa; phylum Arthropoda; class Insecta; order Diptera; family Stratiomyidae; genus Odontomyia; species Odontomyia ornata. The sequence continues at coordinate 129,360,119 of OZ017740.1, forward strand.
TCGAGTAACTTTCGATCCAAAACTCAAATTTGATGCACATATTTTAAATGTGATTACTAAAGCGTCTAGAGTTTCCGGGTTTATCCTTAGACATGTACATAAATTCAATAGCATCACCTCTTCTATCCGCCTATTTGTTTTTCTTGTTCGCCCTTTGCTTGAATACTGTTCTGTTATTTGGTCCCCCCGATATTCCTATCTTGTGACTTCTTTAGAAACTGTCCAAAGAAAGTTCACGCGTTTTCTTTTCCTTAAGTTTAATTTGCCGTATCAGCCTTATGAAAGTCGTTTATCTTTCCTATCTCTTCCATCCCTAATATCCCGACGAACCAATGTTTTTTGTACATACTCTGCTACCATCAAGTCCCGTTAAACATTTTTTCTGAGCTGCGTTTCTGACAAACATCTCGTTCATCTCGGATGAATTCTTATTTCGTTATCCCATATGCTAGAACTGATTTATATTTCCATTCACCAATTTTAAGAACCGTACGAAATCATAATAATCTCGAGCTTGGTCCTTTCCCCTCTTCTTACATAGCATTTAAGAAAAAACTAAGAGACTTACTACTAGTTTAACTTTTACCTATCGACACTTTATTAATATTTTTCAATTAAATATTGCTGTAATTGTTCTTTGCGTTCCATTTTGTTATTGTGTTGTTTCGTCTGTAAGATGGAATAAATGAATAAATAAATATGCGAAGATCCCCCACAAATAATTTATAAAATATTTTTTAGCTGGACTTAAAAGAAGGCACTACTTTATACCTGCATACAAAATTTAATGTTTCTGGCTTATATCGTTTACGAGAAAAATTGCTGTGATACACGGACGGATGGACAGAAAGGATTTCAGTAAGGTTTTGTAAAATTATTTTAAAAAACCCTAAAAATAAGATATGTGTAGTAAATTTAAAAAATCAACAAAATTGAAAAACGAAGATACATATTAAGCAGGTAAGATCGAATCTAGTAAATTAGCAACGAGACTGCAAAAAATATCCACTCAATTGCTTTAATATGCAAAAACGTTTCTGACAAACATCTCGTTCATCTCGGATGAATTCTTATTTCGTTATCCCATATGCTAGAACTGATTTATATTTCCATTCACCAATTTTAAGAACCGTACGAAATCATAATAATCTCGAGCTTGGTCCTTTCCCCTCTTCTTACATAGCATTTAAGAAAAAACTAAGAGACTTACTACTAGTTTAACTTTTACCTATCGACACTTTATTAATATTTTTCAATTAAATATTGCTGTAATTGTTCTTTGCGTTCCATTTTGTTATTGTGTTGTTTCGTCTGTAAGATGGAATAAATGAATAAATAAATATGCGAAGATCCCCCACAAATAATTTATAAAATATTTTTTAGCTGGACTTAAAAGAAGGCACTACTTTATACCTGCATACAAAATTTAATGTTTCTGGCTTATATCGTTTACGAGAAAAATTGCTGTGATACACGGACGGATGGACAGAAAGGATTTCAGTAAGGTTTTGTAAAATTATTTTAAAAAACCCTAAAAATAAGATATGTGTAGTAAATTTAAAAAATCAACAAAATTGAAAAACGAAGATACATATTAAGCAGGTAAGATCGAATCTAGTAAATTAGCAACGAGACTGCAAAAAATATCCACTCAATTGCTTTAATATGCAAAAACGAAGCAAACATTATGTAAAGGAAGGAAATTAATCGACAAAATAAGGAAACGAAGCAAGCCAACTAATGAGTCCGACGCTAACCCAATGTCGGGAAGTGGTCAAAACACGCTAAAGACGAATAACACTAGAAAGACCAGAGTGGTCAAATGACCCCAATGAAGTTTTTGATCAATCATATTATCAAAACCATAGCATCGAAGTCATTGTCGTTTTATGACTTTTAATATTTCGTCATTGTTTACATTATTCTGATATGTGTATACCGATAGCAAGATAAATGCTAATTTAAAATTATCACTACTTAGAAAGACCGCAGTGGTCATTTGACACCCCTGTGTGCGTGCTTTGTAAATATTTACGTTTCGTTGAATATACTCGTGTTGTGGGTAGTTGGAATAAAATATTTCGTTTTGTTCTTGTCGAAGCAAAGACGTATCACGGCTCGCCATAATAACATAATGCCTCATTATCGTTCCCTTCGCCCTTCTAAAATATTGGAAGTGTTGCAAAATTTACCGAACGACCAATCAGATTGTGAACCGACTGAAGAAGAGAGGCACATTTTGCATATAGACTCAGAAAGTGAAGAAAGTGATTAGAATATTACACAAAATAGTGATTCTTCTAGGGATGATGATCACACTCATAGCGATTCTGATGGTAGGTGTATATTATTTTATATATTGATGTAAATAAAATAAGAATTTTCATATTGAGAGAAAAGGAAACCTTTTATTATATTAGCGTTTACTCCACTGTTTCAGATTCAGTACCTCTCTCGACTTTACGTAGCGCAAACCTAAGAAGACGAAGAGGTCGAGGTCGAGGGCATCGTGGCCGAGGTTCCTGAGTACAAACTGAAATTATTCACGACAACACTGATGTCGAGGTATCGTCTAGCGGTGTAAGTTGGACTCCTGGAAACTTATTAGTTTTGAATCAACCTGGTCGTCGTCCACGACAGAATATTCTAACAGAGGAAGCTGGACCAACTTCTTTTGCAAAAAGGTGTTACAAAGGAAGTATTTTATCTGCATGGAAACTTATCATTGATGACTCCATGCTGCGGCATATTCAGAAATGTATTAGAGATGGGTCCTACTGCATCAGTCTGATACTTTGTCACTGATACATTACTGTACCTGATACACAAAACTGATACAAGCGAAATGTATCAGGTACAAAAAGTATCAACTATCAGTATCAATCGATTGAAACATTAACATGCACATTTGCTTGCTGTTCTGGGTAGGTTGTTGATGTAGCTCTCGCTGCGCTAGCGCTTTGAGTGCATCTTTTGTGTCTTCGTTCATGTATCATTTTGTGTACATTATGAAGCCATGGAACTGATACCATGCATTTGATGTGAATTGTGCTGGGGAACGGGATTATCAATTTTAATAATGCTATTTATTCTTGACGGAGTGTTTCAAGAGTTGCAGGATAATTATTTAATCGTTGAGTAGGCATGCTGGTTAAAAGTGTTAACTTCTTTTTCTTGAGGCGAGTATAAACATAAACGCAATTAGAAAAGTCTAGCTAAAAGTTTGATATTTTTACTAGAAACAAACTCCTTTAAAGATTCTATTTATATGAAAATTTATCTTCTGAGTCTAACTCCAATAGATATTTTGTATTTAGGTACGAAATTAAGCCTTTCTTTCTGGTAATTTTGTCGCAGCTATGAAATAAGGTTTTTATTTTTTTTTTAATTTGATTCGGTACACACAACGGTGACATTCAAAGGTTTTGTAGAAGTTTGCTCTAATATTTCTTATTGTATTTTAAGAAGTTTTTATTTGATAACCAATATTGATTCAATGAAAGTAATAACTTTGCATTTAAAGAAAGTTAATATATATGAATTGATTCGATAACTAGGGTTTTGGTGAGCAAAAGGTAACGAAGGATGAAAAAATATATCGAGAGAGCTCTTGAAAGTTTATATGTAACATCACAAGATAGAAATGACTTTAATCTTAATTTTGGGCAAATTAAACATTAAAGTCGTCGTCGCTGTAGCACTACAGTCCCTCTCTGGCCTTGGGGACTTAAAGTGGTCAGAAATTGGTCACGATGGACTGTCACATGCGCATAATCTTTTCTATTTAAAAAAAAAAAACCTGAAACTAGAAAATTCCAATCATTTATCAATTTCAACGATCATGGCCATCTTAAGCAAAAGTGTGTTATTATAGTAAATAATAAATTATAGCAAATTAAGAACAACATACATAGCTCAAAAAAAAAATTTAATAAAAGTGTGAATTTCTTACAAACATAATAACATTCAAATAAAACAAATTCTTATTTAAAAGAAAAACTAGTGTGACAAAAGTAACTTAATAATCATAAATATTATGGAAACACAGTTAGGTGTCATTGTATTTTAAAAAAAACTAACATTTTTACTTTGTCTGCCGATAATCTGGAACGACGCTCATTTAAAATATTTCCTGTTTTAGAGAAAACGTGCTCACAAGGAACAGAAGTGCTAATAGTACAAAATTTTTCCCGAACAATTTTACTTAAATTTGGAAAGTTATAGCTTCGCTCCTCCACCATTTTAATGGGTCTTCGCGCTCTAATAAGAGTGGTTCTTCAAGATAACGTTGAACTTCAGCTATGGCTCTTGAATGAAATGTTCCAGTAGAGTTGTAGCTGAAGGCTCTCCTTTTGAAATTTGTTAGAAACGATGCGATTGGGTTTCCAGCTGATGTGTTCACTATTGATTGTAGACTTTCATTATGACTCAAATATTTTTTTTCGACTTGATCGCTGTCCTGTTCAATACGTTTGCAAACTAAATCAATTAAAACATCTTTTGTCCTCTCCATAGCTTCAATATTAGTGAAGGCTGCATTTTTGTATCTAGGATCCAAAAACGTAGAAATAGTGAGAAATGATTTCTTTTCCAGGTCTGCAAAACGGTTTAATAGGCCATCCTTCAGATTGTGCACCAATTGATGACAGCTAACATGATTGTATTGGTCATTAACTTCCATTGCTTCATAAGTGGTAAGAAGCCCGTCAACATAAACTATGATCGAAGATGCAGACATGTATTTTTCCTCACTGATTATATCGGTGAGTTCCTTCATAGGCCTTAAAATTTCCCTGATTTTTGGCAAAATGGACCACTCTTCCGCATTCAATGTCACCAATTCTTTGTTAAGGAGTGCAACAGTTGTCCTTACAGATGTTTCCAGCTCTAAAAATCGATTGAGCATATCATAAGATGAATTCCATCTTGTGGCAACATCCTGTATTAATTTTTTAGGCTCAAGCCCATTTTGTTTTTGGACTTCAAATAGCTTTCTTGTCGACTGACTACTATGTTTAAAATCTGACACAATTGCTTTGATTTTTTTCAGGAGTCTTTTTCAACTGCAGTTTTGACAACTAAATTGATGGTATGAGCAAAGCATCCAAAATGCTCCCACTTTAAATGGTGTTTGACTGCTCTTGTAATATTTGCCGCGTTGTCTGAAATGCAAAGCAAAATTTTTCTTGCAATCCCCATTCCAACACTATCCTTTTAAGCTCGGTTGCCAGATTTTCACTGGTATGAGCAATTGGAAAAGAAGTGCATTTTAGGACATTCGACTTCAGCTCAAACTTCGAGTTTATGTAATGTGATGTAACAGCCAGAAAACTTTCAACATTGATTGAAGTCCAACAGTCCGTCGTCAGTATTACGGATGATATCTCAGACTTATTGTTAATGTATAATTGCTTTAAATTATTTAAAGCTTCTTCATAAGCCGCAGGTATAAGTGTTTTGGAAACAGTTTTCCTAGTTGGCAATGAGTACGATGGATTCAACACATGAAATGCCTTCCGTAGACCTTCATCCTCTACAACACTAAACGGTTGTAAATCCTTGTAAAATATTTTCAGCACAGAGCTGTTAATTTTTTTCTTCTGCGTTGCGGATATCTTAGGCCTTAAAAATGAAGAAACCGTTGGTTGGTTATTTATCTTTATAGTTGCTGTAGTTGATTGTCACGCTGACATACATTTAAAATAGAGTTATTTTCATTTGGAACCGTTCTAACTTTTGCCCCTGGCTGTGCAACTGTCTTCAGAAGTTGAACTGTGGGGTGCTTTCTTTCCAAATGTTTTTTCAAGTTTGTAGAAGAATGCTTATAACTAAGCTTACACTTACATAGGTTACAAATCGTGAATTGACTGTCCACATCGACACTTAAAAAAACTCCAAACTTCGGACGTTTTCTTTTTCTCCATTTCAAATTTTTAATCACTCACACAATTTGTACCTAGTCTTTTTTTTCACTTACACAATTTTTAGTCTTTCTGAATCAATCAAACAGATGTTATCATAACACTAATTGCATGCGGAGATGACACTTTTCTGAAAAGAACCAAATCAATCGTAATCGCTAACATAAACATAAACCCAACTACTATGCTGTTGATGTTGAGTTGATTCACACTACAGTATAGACCAAAATAATGTATCAGATGCGAAAAGTATCAGGTACAACAAGTATCGATAAAAGTATCAGGTACAATCATGCATCAGTATCAGATTGTATCTGATACAGAAATTTGATGTAACAACCCATCTCTAAAATGTACTAAAACCGAAGCTCGCCGCCAACTTGAAGATAATACTTGGTCACTCCCACTGAATGAATGAGATAGTTTTATTGCAATTATCTGCGCTTGAGGAGCCTGTGGGGCTAAAAATATTGCTGTGAATGACCTTTGGGACAAAAATTGGGGTATTCAGTTTTGTTCACAAGGCATGGCTCGGAATCATTTCAAAGAATTAATGCATTTCCTGCGTTTTGATGTGCGAACAGAAAGGGCTGAACGTTTGCAAACAGATAAATTTGCAATGATTTTGGAAGTATGGAATAAGTTCATCCATAACAGTATTTCATGTTACAAGCCTGGTGAAAACCTTACTACTGACGAACAGCTTTTTTCCACAAAGGTTTGGTGTAGATTTTTGCAGTTTATGGGTAACAAACCAGACAAGTTTGGAATCAAGTTTTGGCTTTGCGCTGATGTTGATTCAAAGTACTTGTGTAATGGTTTCTCATATTTAGGAAGAGATGAAAGCCGTCCACAAAATCAAAGTTTAGGCGAGTGCTTCGTATTACGACTAATGGACCCATACTTGAATACTGGTCGAAATATAACAACTGATAATTTTTTCACCAGTGTAAGTTTAGCTGAAAAGCTAAATGAAAAACGTACATCAATAGTTGGTACGGTAAACAAAACACGAAGAGATATTCAAGCTACTATAAAAAATGCATCCCTTAGTTTATATGAAACACATATTCACAACTCTGAAACCTGCACACTTACAGTTTATCAAGGAAAACCTTCAAAATCAGTTATGATTCTAAGTTCACTTCAATCTTATGTATTTGTTGATCCAGAAGAAGCAAAAAAGAAGCCGAACACGATGAAGTTTTACAATGCTACGAAATTTGGAGTAGACCTTATTGATCAAATGGCCAAGAAATATAGTGTCAAAGCACCTTCTCGTCGTTGGTCCGTGCAAGTGTTTTATAATATTGTCGCGTGTTATTGGTTCGCAGCCAATAATTTTAATGTTCCGGGAAAGTGAAAACGCAATGTCTTTTAATTTAAGTTAAAAGAGTTTATTTAATTGCACAATGATCAATCTACACTTTCACTAATTTTAATTTTCACTTAATTTTTAAATCTAACACTTGTCCATAAATTTCTTACCGCAATTGTCTTCTAAATCACTTCACTATTACAAAACACACTTTGCACTCAAACAATCAATTGTCTTTACTTCGCGTTCCACTATATCGCAGTTTTCTTATCGCGGTCGAATGAATGATGATCCCCCCATTCATTCAGCTCGCCTTTATATAGGGTCTCTACCTATTCACCCATTTCTCGTTTATTGGCGAATGTTCTAGCTGGTAGATTCGAGAAAATTAATGAATGGAGTGACGTCACTTGCAGATGTTGATCATGCTCGTTGGGGTCTCGTGGTTATGAGTGAATTCGTGTTCTTCATTGTTGTGAAAACAATTGCGACAGTAGCTCGCAGAATTATTTGTACATGTAACAATATTTTGGATTTGGCAGCAATTAATTCTTGGATTTTGTACAAAAAACTATCCGAGAAAAAAATCAGTAGAAAAAAAATTCATTCTTGACTTGGCAAGGGAGTTAGTCGGCCAAGATACCCACTCCCTGATGACACCATCTACTTCACAGCCCGATAATAGCATACCCCCAGAGACTGAAAATGAACGTAGTGGAAAGAGAAAACGGTGTTACGTGCAAAAATGCAGGAACAAAACCAAAAAATCTTGTATTAGTTGTAAAAAGCATTTGTGTGGCTCCTGTAATGTAAACAAGGAGCTAAATGTCAAAAATGTGCCTAATATTTTCATTTTTTTATCACGTAATAGATGTTTGATTACTATTAAGTTCTTTTATTTACTATTATATATTAATCAATAAAACTTAAAACCCTAATACACGAATAAAACATGACAACCCATGAATGAGTCATTTGACCCCATTTGGTCTTTATAGGTAGTTCAAAATTTCGGTCTTTCTAGTGTTAAATAAAAATGTGGAACAAACGCAGATGAAATAAATTTCATAGAGTTGGTGCCTAGTCAGTTTATCTGTTTAGAGAAATTGAGCGGCAACCACTTATTTCCGAAACGTGATCAAAGCAAGAATAAACTCATTATAGGTGCACAATTCCATCAAAATTTATTTCATCCTTTTAAAGGCGTTTTGAAATCGGTTCTCTTTTTTCCAAGATTCGGCAAAGTGAAGAAGACTTTATATTGTAGTTTCGACTTACTGGCAAACATTCTTAGAATATTATAAATCTTTTATTCAGTAACCTTAAATAATTTATTAAAACGGTTGTTTTGAAAATAACTTACATTTCAATGGAGTGTTAGCGAATGAATCTTACCTGTAAATAAAAGAAGATTTATTAACATAATCCAATTACCAACTAGAACAAATACATGAATATATTCTAAAATAACTTAAGATCTTAATGCATTTCTACGAATAAAACCTTTAAACATCGCACAATTTTTCAAAATTTTCAAAAACAAGGCCGCTCCGTTGAAAATAAAACCTCCAAACAAAAGATAGCTTAAGTTGAAAGCAGTTAATAAGAGCCTTGAAGTGGCTACATACGGGTGAGATGGGTAAAACCACAAATAATGAAATGCCAAGTCCTTGACATTGCTGGCTGTTGCTATCGACTTTGTATTGAAAGGATGTTGAAGAATGCTTACCGCACGATGTAAGCCAGATAGTGAAAAAGGCTACGTCTTTATTTTTCTTAGAAAACTTTCTCAATTCAACACATATCCGCATAAAACATTCTTGTGCGGTGACGTTACACTGTCAAACGTACTTAACTCGTACGTACATGGTTACTTGGATACATGGCAGCTAGTTCAATGGTTGAAATCTGATAATTGTAGTGTAAAACTATAAAATGCTTACCAGCAGAAAACCATGCAAGGTCGAAAATAATCCGATGTTTGCATGAACACGAGGTACGAATGTTACATGAGTATGACATGGAAAATTCAATGAGTCCTACATAACGCATCCTTTGAACTAAGCAAATCGATTGAGAAAGAGAGGAAACTAAAATATCAATAATGTTAGTAAGAGGACATGAAGGATGCTTTTACGAAAACCACTTAAAAACTCCTTCCAGGTAAGATGCAAGACCATTTCGTCCTTGTGTGATGCAGCGTTATCGTTTTTCATAATCTAGCGTAGACTCTTGAAAATACGAATATACTTTTCCCACTAGATACGTTTCAGTGGGAAATGAAAAGCTTGATAGTTAATTTTCCAGCTCATGAATTCACAATGTGCGAAGCAGACGAAACTTAAATGGTTATTTCTGGGACGAAGGAAACTCAATAGCATACTTTGTGACACTATCAAGATTGAACCAACGAACAGAGGGAGACGTTCGAGTGGGTCCTTCATGTCTAATTAAGAATATTTCAGTCAAGTTTATGGGCAAGTTGTGGTTGTGGTGGCAGAGAGGGAATAGTTGAAGATAAACTTGATAATTTTTTGATTACTATGAAATTGATACAATCATGAGATGTAATGTAAGAGGGAGAGATACAAATGAATATTTATGTGAGTAGAATATTAACGGTAAGCTTTGTGAGATTCGATTCATAGACAGTTTTGGAAGATGAACTAAGTTTCTTTTATTAAAGTACAAAAATGTGGGATCATTTTCACTCATGAATGCTAAATAATTACACTATTTTATCATTCCACGAAAATACTGGGATCTTCTTAGCAGGCTACCAGTGAATATTGCGAAAATAAATAAATTGTTTGTATAAAGTGTACATCGATTTCAGTAGAACTTTTATTGTACTTTTATATATACAGGTAAAATAGTCTAACAAATGGTTTACATTTTATTTTTCTCATTCAGATCTCATGATCAACATTTTAAAATTGTATAAAAAAGTTTAGTGATTCACTACTGCTTGAAATGCCCTGCCAGGAAAGGTTTCTAAAGCGAATCAAGGTATTGCACAAGCTTTTTTGAATATCGACAGTTATAGTTAGTAAGGGTATGATATGTTTACCACTTACTTGAAATTATTGCCATTTTTCTTAAGCTGTGCAGGCCCTATTAATTGAAAATTTACTATAGATTACTTATGGAACAAACCATTTCCTAAATTTTCTTAGATTTTAAAGATATTTGAAATTACGAGAATTCGTAGTAAAATTATCAACCAGATATAACTTCATTTACTAACTCACTAGCATTTGGCTCACATAAAAATGTTGTTTGCATTACTGACTCGCGAACCTTCTTGTAGTAATCGAGCAGTCGTCTAAGCAAACTGCTCAAAACCTTCGTAGCACCTATCTGAAATTTTAATTGCAGATTTGAAAAAAAAAACAAAATTTTAACTATTTCACTTTAAACTTATAAATCAAAAAATATTTTTTATTTTATTTAAATGTAAATTTTATATCATTTTTTTCTATATTAAATTCAAACCTTTCTTTCTAATCATATTCATTCTGATATTTACCTCTTTACTACTATTTAAAATTTTTTTCATTTTTTTCTTCTGTTAATTTTAAAATTCAAATCTGCAAATCAAAATTTCGGACATGAGAACACTGAAATAATACAGCCATCCACGGATTGCATTGCGAATCCAATGTAACTTGGCTGAGCGAGAAGCGTGGGAATTTACCGTTGCTACACCGAGAATTGGACGACGGACAGAAAAGACGGGGAGTCTGCTTTGAATCGCCACAGCGGGCACGGGGGAGCTGTTATCGATCGCCACCGCGAACACGTCGCGAGAAGAGCGCCAACAGCGGGACAATTGAAATTAGCGATAATAAAAAAAGATTCTATTAGCGTGTGATAGACCATTGCTGTTAGATAGTGGCTACAATAAAACAATGAAAATCGGAATAGTAGTGTTTATGTAGTTTCCTTAGTGAGATCATTCATGTTGTATTGCAAATTGATGAAGTATCATCCGTGGGTGAAAAGTGAAGTCATTGGACCGATTGTCAATAGTGTGTGGACTAAGCTGATAGCCGTCGATTGCCTGTGGATTATTATCATTGCATTGGCTCCAATTGTTGCAGCATCCGCATGGATGTACGCACAGTCGTCGTTGTTGGAGCTATTGTTACGGGGTAACGCCATATAGGTTACATTCGCGACGACCACGAAGGGATCTTGGCATAAGTTTACGTAATCAGCCGCGAATAAACGCAAACCCCATGAGCAGAAAGTGTAAAGTAACGTACTCCAAAAATGTCTTTGGTATTATAAATTGGTACTAGTTTAACTCAACAAATTCATCAAGTTCAACAACATGCACGGCACCAAACCCAATCATCTCTTTATCATCAATCTACAACCACAACAATTTTGCAAGCGGCACAACCTGGACAAGTAATCGTTAGTGAGGATTTTTTTTGGAGCATACAACCTTTAGCTCCAATTCAGATGCTGCGGGCAGCGCAAATGTGATAAATTTAACAGCCAATGATTTAACGAATCAACATCAAATTCTGAAACTGGTGAGCGACGGTAATCGCGGGAACATATTCATCGATTCATTATCGAATGGAGGCCACGCACATGGAAATCCGAAGTTAGTCATTGGCAATGTAGCTGTCCTAGCGAAACGATCTCCCGGAGGTAGTCAACCGACATTTAATTTCCTGAACGCAAACGGAATATCATATTTGACTACAGCAATTAGACTCGACAATGGAATAATAAGCTGACTCTGAAAGTTTCAACTTGACTTGCATGTAGATAGTCTTACAAATCCAAACAATCATTCATTCATCTTTTAAAAAAATGGCTTTGTTTGGTAATGCATATGAACGAATACTCGCAATTAATTAAAACGATCGCACAATTTTATGTTCGAATTGTTTAAAAAAATCGCATAAAACATCCAGAAAGCGAATGAATTACAACTGGAATATAATTAGCTAAGAAAATAGTACACGAACGTTACAATAAAGGCTTTATAACACAAAAAAAGGAGGAAATGAAGCAGAAGATTAACAATTCCCGGATTCTATCGCTAATGAAATTAATAGATCGGCGAATTGTTTCAAGCGAACATGATTAGAGTGAGTTCGAATACAATGAATTAAAAGAAATAATCAACATTAATAAAGTGCCGAATATCATAGAGTATTCAAAATCGAGCGCGAATGGTAAATGGTGGAATTGAAATAATACTAAATAACTCCGTACATCTGATCAGGAGTGAGATTCCATGAACACGCAAAAGCGCCGATTCAAGTGGTGGGAAACTACCTAGCCGACCACACGCCGGGGGGTTTCGAAGGTCGTCAACCTCCCCGAATACGCCGTTGGCTGACAAGCTAATAAAAGGGGGCTGGAAGGGTGTCCCGCTCTTCTTGTTGGCGAAAGGTTTTCACGGTAAAGGGTGGCTAGTGGATACATGGTGCTACGAGCGAGCGGAGAAACATTCATCAGGTAGATTGGCAGTATCTGGCGGTTCTATAGTAGGAATTGGAATTGAAATCATAACATAAGTCAAAGAGCTTGGCAGTCAAGATAAGAAATCAATCATCTGGGGATCCCCAGATCAGCGGAATAATCATCGTAAGTGTTGGCCAACCATTCTTTTTTATTCTCGTTTTCTTTAATAATAGATATATTTTCTGTTGGATTTTTAAAATTATATTTGCGTACGCAGTGTTAATAGATTCTTCTGTGTCATTTCATCATATTAACAAATTATAATAGTAAACTCAGTTCGGTTGTTTCATTTAATTTGAAATAGTGAATTTTTTTTCCGACTTGTAAACTTTCTGCTCGTCAGCGGGAAGATATTTTTGTTTCCCAAGAAGGGAATTGACTAGCATCGTCTTGGAGTCGCGGGATTGCCAAGCACCCGTCGTGGTCAGCTCGCGATATAAGTTATTTCCGGGCGTATCCAGCGTTTTCTGTTTCTCAGGTGTTGTAGGGATTGATATTGGTAGAAAAGGTTTTGGGATAGGTGAAATTTGTTTTCATTGTTCTCCGGGGAGCCGCAATCTCGTTCGGCGGCTCTAATCGGGCTCAAAGGGCGAATGAGTGGCGCCTGCGCCGTCTCCGATGGAGCTATCCGGGGCCGAGAAGAGCCTGACCGGAGCACCCCAAGTTAACGCGGTAATACTATGTTTTTTTTCGTTTTGCTATGTCTACGTAAGAAGTTTTTGCATGAGAACTCCTCTTCCCGTGAAAATTAAATAAATCTGTCTCCCAGTTTAGCATTAGAATCCTTTAAAGGTTTTCTTTTGTCGTATAAATTCCCGCAAAGTGCATCGAAACGGTAGAAACTAAAAGGAGAGCGAAAATTTTACTCACTTGAAATCGCTCTGCATAAAAATGAATTTCCCGAGGAATCAGCGACAAACTTTCACTCATTTGATGCTGACGCATTTCGATTTATGTTTATTTAAGACTCGTTTTATGAAGGATTGCATGAATGGACGAACGCGCGAACTAACCACCAGCGATTTAGGTCGTGCAGAAACATGTTGATTCCGATGTTGAAATTTTTTATAGGTTTTTTTCGTTAACACAACTCATTCATGAATGGTCTTGGTGGGCTAATGGGTTGATCGGCGTTTGATTGGCGAAATATTATGGGCAGTCGAGTATGACTACAGAGGATGAATTAGTCTTTGGTGCAGAGAACTTTGCTTGAATATTAATTTATTTATCCTCAGCGAATTAGATACAAATCGCAGTTAAACTCGTTGGTTCTTCAAACCGTATGAAGATTTTGCAAACTTTTGGAGGTATAGAAAATCTTTCAGGCCTCATGGTAAATCACCCACATTGCCAGCGAGCGCCCGGCGAGGATGTTGCGTAAGTGCCCTATTTTTTCTATTTTTTTTTTTTTATTTTATTAATTATATGATGAACTACAATTTGAATTGCTATTTGTGACGTTTTAGGCTACATTTCAAAATTAATATAGAAATAACAAAAAAAAACTTGCTAATTATTAGTGCTTTAATAAAACACTTGTGCAAGGTGGGAAAAATAAAAATTTTTGAATTGAGTTGAAGGCGAGAATGAGCGACCGAAATTTTACAGAAGTAGCAGGCAGTTTTTACGTTTATTTTTAAGTTTGAAACAAGCGCGAAATTTATTCTCATAACTATCTCGGGCTCTGTCAAAAGATGGAAGTTGTTTAGCTCGCTCACAGCTCTCCACAAGATAAACTGACGTGAAAAACCCAGGTGTTGTCAACCTCTTTGTATATTTTTTTCTCTTCATGAAAATTGTGATAAAGCATAATTACGTAATCAATAAAATTATAACTCCAAATTGGGTATAAAAATGCAATAAGAAAGTTAAAGTTAAATTGTAACGATGCGGAACCATATGTAGCGAAGGGAAGCTAGTCTCTTTTGAATTAATGTAAAATAAATAGCTTTAAGCGCACGTATATTTACACACAAAAAATACAAGTATTAGGAAATAAATAAAATCACCTAACCGGGTATAGGACCCGAAACGAAGGCCGACCCCTCCACTATAATGAGCTAGCCATCAGGCGAGCTCTTCCCTTTTTATGCATTAGAGGGGCTCTTGCCCGGGTAAAGTGGCCTTCCGCTTACGTGCCCTTTTATGGTATAGTGCTATGTGATTCCATCGCATAATACTATAACATAAATTGGCCACGTTTATGTTTCTCATTTAAGGGAAAATTGATACAAATTATGTTTGTATGAGTTTTTCACTTAATAGGAAATATATGGCCACGTCTACATTTGGATCGTGATTTGGTTGGCAGGGTGCGAGAGGACATCGCTTCCACCTGGATGCCCCACGCTTCTTTGGGGGCCATAAGTATCGTTGGTAAAGACGTCTGTCTGTTTTCTGCCGGCCCAGTTTTTCCTTTGAGTCAGCAATTTTCTTTGACCCTTAGTAAGTTGCCTCCTTCTCGACTTCGGTAGATATTTCTTTGACCCTTGAAATTTGTACATGCGAAATTTGTTTTGTAGTGGGTCCTTGTGCTGGAGGAAAGAACCCGCCCCACAACATCGCAACGCCAGCCTGCCAGCGCTTCCCGCGTCCTCAGACAAGGCCATTCTCGGCGGATCCTACCATCCTCTTTCGCCGAGGCAGCAGACCATCGCTGCAGTTCTTCACGGACATTTTCATAGTATCCATTTCACTCCATACTATGTACAGTATCGCCGTCGTGGGAAAAATATCAGACCTCAAGTCAACACCAGCTGCCTTTAGACTCTTGTTCCTGCAACTTTTTGACTACTGGGAATTGTGCGCGCCAACCGTCAACATCTGCCATCCATAAGCATCTACTATCTGCAATATCCGATACGCCACCCATTATCTTTTATCCACCATTACTCACCATTTGCTATAATCCACTGTCACCTGACATCATCCGTAAATATTCGCATTTATTCGCCACCTACCTTTCTGCTACCAACTACTCTCATCAGCAAACATACGCCATTTTACGTTATTATCAGCTTTATTCCAACATAATCTGCTATCGTCAGTAATCATCCACCACCATCCGCCCCCATCAGCTATCATTGCAATCATCAGACATCAGTCGCATCATCAACAATCATTTGTTAACATCCGCACTCATCATTCACTATTACTCATCTTAACCCATCACCATCAGCACTCGTAAGCCATAATCCACCTTCACCAACTATAATCTACCATTAACAGCCACCATTTGCCATCATAAATCATGATTGGCCATCATGAGTCATTATTAGCAATCATCCACCCTCATCCACTTTGATTTACCATTATCAGTAATAATCCACCATCTTCTGCCCTCATCACCAATCATCCACCTTCATCAGCCATCATCCTTCAAAATTCCATCGTCAAGCCTTATCCACCATAATGATGCATTATCCGCCATCATCAGAAATCATTCGCCCTCATCAGCCATCAGCAGAATCGCTTTATGGAAACATTATACAGTTGGGAGCTTTTAGCTCTTCTTAAAATCAAAATTTTACAAAACCCTTTCTTAACACGTCTATACGTCCATACATTTTGTCGCATAACGGGCATCCAGTGTATTTACTCGTAGCTTCAAGAATATAGAACTGCCATGAATTTGATCACACCACTACTGATAAAGATGTTTTTGCTCCATTAATTATTTCAGACCAATTCTCTATGGTAATAAGTTCACAATTTATATCAACCATCAACTTATCAAGTATTTTCATGCTTAATATAAAGGGATTAGCTTTACGGCTAAGGAGTGCTATGAAAATTTAACAGCTCATTCAAGCATATCAATCCTTTTTCAGATTTAGGAATTGTATTGACTTGGAAAAAGGTAATAGTACAATAACTACAAAAAATTCTGCAGAAGAAGAACTACAGGACCGTATACCCATTAAGGAGGAAATTGTAAATAAACATGGAACCCAGTTAATATTGACAAATAACAAAATCAAAGAATCAGATACTATCCATAAAAAGCGAATATTTTACATAGCAAAATAAGATTTCGATAATGCACGCAAATCCTAAAGAAATATATCAAAAAGGAGATAAACGGCATCTATACGGAGCTTGAAGACAGCAAGTATAACACACTAATACAAATTGTACTCAATCTTTATAAAGTTTTCCAAATGGTTGAAATATGATAGAAAACTAATTAAGCCTAAATTTAAGTACACAGGAACACCCAATAACGAAAATGAAATTACCAATATAGATATCATAGTTTTATGAAATACGATCTTTTAACGATAACAGATCGATATTCAAAACATAGCTCTGATTATTTCTTATCCAACAAAAATCATATCACAATCATTGAAACTTTGGAAGTACATTTAGCACAAATAGGAAAAATTAAGAAAACTCCCAATTAGAAATCAGTTTAAGCATACCGAAACGGGTAATAGGGCTATTTCGCCGAAATAATGGGACTTGCCTAGGTTAGGTATGGCTAATGCGGGCCTAATTAGGCATGCCTAACCTAAGAAATTTAAAAACGTAAGCAATTTAAAAATTTAGAACAGATGCATTTTGAAGATAAGTCCTGCATGTCAGACTTTATCAAAGGCCTTGGCTATGTCAAACATAACTAAGCCTATTGAATTCCTGCAATTTAAGCCTGTTCTAATGTGTTGGACCACTTTAACTGATTGTAGCTCAGTAAAGTGTTTAGTTTTGAAGCCATATTGTTCGTCTGGTATAATATCTTAGTCAGATACAGCCTCATTAAGTCGATGCAGAATCTCCCTTTCCGCAATTTTCGACAGCGGTGAGAGGAGACTGATGGGTCTCCAGGTTTGTGGAAACGGTGGGTCCTTTTGAGGTCTTGGGAAGACAATAATAACCGCTGATTTCCATGTTTTGGGGTACTTTCACAAACGGAATATCGCATTAATTATGTCAGTAAGTGTTTGTTAAATATTGTCTGGTAGCCAAGAAATTGTTGTGTTTGTAATAGTGTCATGTTTAGATGCTTTATGTTTGTTGAGTGTCTGTATAATGTTTTAAATTTCGTCTAATTCCGTTGATTTAATCAGGAGTATCTATCAGGGGTCTGTTGACAGAAAATTCAATTCTTTCTTCAAATTCAAAGTCTTCCTCATCTGAAGAATTTTCGCGGGTTGCATTTCTAGGGAATTTGCAAATGCTTGTGCCTTACCTGCATCGTAGAATTGCATCCCATTCGGACCATGAATAGGCAGTACCACAATTTTACTGTTTGTCTGAAAGCATTTGGTCATTCTCCAGAAACTGCCACACCTAGGCTCGAGACTCTGCAAAAACCTCTCCCATTGCTCATTTCGGAATACCCTTATCTTATCACAGAGTTCATTTGTCATCCGAGTAGCGTTTATGCGTAGCGTACCTGTAGTGTCACCAGTAAACCTAGCTCTCCTCCGAACTTGATTCCTTCTCCTGATCAGTTGTTTGATGTTCTGGGGGAGTTCATAGATATTCGTTCAGAGATATTCGTTTCCCTTCTCGGAGTTATGACCGTATGGCTGTAAAATTTTCTGAGTTACGTTCTCAATGATGTTGTCGGCCGTTTCAGATGATTTTAAGTCCGTTTCATTGGCCAATGTGACTTTAAACGCATTCCAATTTGTAGTTTTCTTTTCCTGCATAGGAATATCTATAAAGATGTTTTTTATGAGGAAAAGGACTGCTTTGTGGTCGGAAGACAGTTCGTCGAGAACATTTAACCGAGCATTTTGTGTAAAGTCTCGCGATATTCCGATGTCCGGTGAAGAGCCATATCTTAATCCGTAATGTGTTGGCTCATTGAGGATATGTAGTGAAGTGGTTGGCGGTGCTAAATGTATTGAGCTCGATCCCAGCTTCATTGCTTCTCACAGCTCCCCAAAGGCGGTGTGTGGTACTTAGATCTCCTGCAATGATATATATTTATACCCTCATTCGCTATTTTACGCCTCTTCAGACATCCCGTAAAGCAAATCAAAAACCTTGGTTTACAAAGCGAGTGCTTAGTGCCCTACTAGCACATCGTGTCTTTAAAACACTCGGCACTATAGAAGCTAGATCTAATTTTAGCAGGCTGCGTGCTTTTGCCAAAAAAGAGAGCAAATATGCAGTGAAGATTTGTTTCATTAGTCTGGACAGCTCTCTTGTGGCTAATAATAATAATTTGTACAGATGTATCTGAAGTCGAATCTCTGATCAATGCTCTTGATTCTAATATCAGCCCTGAGTTGGGTGGTTTGCCAAACATATTTGTAAATTGGTTAGCATCATCGCTTAGTTTTCCTTTATCTCTCCTCTTCAATCTAAGGTTGAGTACAGGTACTTTCCCTAATCCCTAGAAAACAGCTAATATTGTGCCTATTTTTAAAAGTGGTGATTCTACGTGAGTTTCCAATTATCACCCTATTTCCTCACTTTCCTGCTTTCCAAAGTTACTTGAACAGCTGGTTCATAATCGACTGTCAAAAGCATTAGCTCCTATTATTGCTCCAGAGCAGCATGCCTTTCTCAAAGGATACTCAACTACCTCTAATTTAATGGAGTTCACAAACAGTATTGCAAGAGCTTTGGATAACCAATGCAAGTTGACGTCATCTTCGCAGATTTCTCCAAGGCCCTTGACACTGTGAATCATTTACTACTTTGTCGTAAGCTTGAAGCTCTTGGCACCTCGGGTGCTCTCCTATCTTGGATGTCATCTTATCTAACGTGTCGTCCCTGTCAAGTAAGTTTCTCTGGTACCACATCTAGTCGTTTTTATCCTTCATCTATTGTTCCACAAAGTTCAATTCTTGGGCCTCTTCTCTTTCTGTTATTCATAAATGATCTCCCCTATGTCATTAATTCCTCTTGCCTCTAGTATGCTGATGACTTCAAACTATTTCAAGTAGTCAAAACCCATTTAGACTGTCAGCTCCTCCAAACTGATTTGAATGCTCTAAATTAATGATGTGCTTCAATCTATTTATGTCATAAAATGACTTTTTCTCTCAAAGACTCTCCTATAAATTTTAATTATATATTAAATGATACTTTGCTCTCTGCTTAGAGTAACTTTTGATCCAAAACTCAAATTTGATGCACATATTTTAAACGTGATTACTAATACGTCTAGAGTTTCCGGGTTTATCCTTAGGCATCTACATAAATTCAATAGCATCTCCTCTTCTATCTGCCTATTTGTTTGTATTGTTCGCCCGTTGCTTGAATACTGTTCTGTTATCTGGTCCGCCCGATATTCCTATCTCACGGCTTCTTTAGAAGACACCCTACGAAAGTCGTTTATCCTTCCTTTTTCTTCCATCTCTAATATCCCGACGAACTTATTTAGACCAATGTTTTTTGTATAAACTCTGCTACCATCAAGTCCCGTTAAATATTTTTTCTGAGCTGCGTTTCCGACAAACATTTCGTTTATCTCGGATGAGCTCTTATTTCGCTATCGCATATGCTGAAACTGATTTATATTTCCATTCACCAATTTTAAGAATCGTACTAAATCATAATCATCTCGAGCTTGGTGCTTTCCCCTCTTTTTACATAGAATTTAAGAAAAAACTACTAGTTTAACTTACAATTATCGTCATTTTATTATTTCTTTCACTTAAATATTGCTGTATTTATTCTTTGTGTTTCATTTTGTTATTGGATTATTCAGTCTGTTAGATGGAATAAATAAATAGGGCCTCCAAATGCAGCAAGTACTCTAAGATTATTTAAAAGATTTCTATATCCTGGAGGATTGTAGGCAGAAATCGCACCTTGATTGCTGTGGCCTCTAGTTTTTGAAGTGTGGGTGTATTGATGAGATAATGACTCACATTTCGTCTCACGAGAATGGCCATTCTGCCTCCTCTACTCGTCATTCTGTCATTTCTGTACACAATGTAATTAGAATGCGTTTCTTGAATCATAACGATGTCGAATTAAGGATCAAACAAAAATTGTTGTAACTCACCATTATGCCGAGGCAAGGAATTCGCATTCCAGGTTAGAATTGAAACGTGGTTTATTAAACTCATTAGTGTTTGGTATTGACGACTTTTTGAGATGCATCAAACATGGTTTGAATCATGTTTGCCATCATCTCTTGCATCTGAAACTGTGTCTGTATTTTGGTAAACATTTGGTCCATATTGTGAGGTTGGCTTTGTATGCGTGGAGGTGCGTGTGCCATAGTTGTTTGTTTTTGTGCTGGTTGTGTGAGTGGGGCCGCGGCAACCTGTGATCTTCTCACATTCATTGGATTCCTGGGAAAACTCTGCTGGATGTTTTCCGCCAAAGTTAACACATTTTGGCTTCTCTTCGATTTTCTTTGGACAGTCCGAGAAATGGTGGAGCGAATCGTATTTAACGCATCGAGTCTGTGCATGACAGTTCCTAGAAAAATGTCCAAATTGTTGACAATTGTGGCACATACCCTGGCCCATACTAGGACGCTGTGCCTCCACGATTCACAAAAGGCGGCAAACAGATTTGATATTATATATATTGGTTTCAGATTTTGGGAGGAGAAATTTGATAACTCTAGAAAGGCCTCCCCTCATTTTAATATAATAGACTTCTATTAGATTGAAGCCCTGAGACTGTAAGTCTTCTTTGATTTCTTCGACTGAAAGGCCATACAGGCTGTTGCGTGCATGGGCTGAAAATGTAAATATTTTCCTGTCACGGTAACCCTAAAACGTTTATTTCCGAAACTGCAATGCAATAAGCGAATCGAACAACCGAATATTGGATGGAAGAAAAAGAACGAAAGACGCGACCGGTTGATAGTTTCGATCGGAGAAAAGGGCGTTGGTAGGGGGTTTTCGGTTTTTGTTTTGAAGGCGAGAGTCGATCGATGGTTTTTGGCTTTGGGTGTGAGTTCGACAGATGTTGGGAGTTTAGTTTGGCGCGTTTGATTTCGTGGCTGAAGAATTGCAATTTGTGTTTGATTGCGGCTAAACGGATAACGGATTCGGAGAAAAACAAAAGAAGGCGAGATCGTGAAATAGTCGAAGTGGATGGGGAAAAAGAAAAATAAAAAAAAAACCGGGGTCTTGTGGAAGTCGCGCTCGGTTGCGGACGAGGAGGAAAAATTAAAAAAATTGGGTTGGAACCAGGGAATCTCTTTTGGTTGGCTGTTGTGGATTCAGGAGTGCGCAGGAAGCTCTGCATCTAGTGATCCCGATTCCTGAGTGGTTTTTGTTAATCGGTGAAGGTAAGGGAATTTTCGCGCGAGTATAACCAACACGATTGAACGTGTTTTCGCGTAGACAGTTTTGTTTTGTGGAATTTCTTTAAACGTGCGAATTATATTTGTGCCACGGAAAGTGGTCGCAAGAGAAAATTCGAGAGGAAGTCATCAGAGAATTTTTGGGTGTCGTGAGGAAAGCTTGAGTGCACCCTTTTTCCCCCTTGCGGCGACTTGTCGGATTTTGATGGAGTGTTCCGCGCTAAACGGATAATGTGCCAATTGTGCTCCCGAATTGAAATTGTTTTTTTTTTCAATTGAATTAAATTTGATGTTAATTATTCTGGTCCTCAAGTGTGCCAGGAATAAGTGAATATCCAAGAGAAAGAGTGTGTGAAAGTTTTGTTTCTCTTATGAATTTTACATTACGTGAGTCAGGTGCATCAAGGGCTAGTTAGTATCTAGCTATTTCATTTTCTTTGATTCACGCGTAATATGAGTGACGCTTGCCCCTAGAGGAAGTAAAAATCTGCCTGTATTGAAACGATCGTTTATATTTAATTCTCACGGCTTTGTGTGGTTGATCGTTGAAGAAAAAAAAAAATAAATAAAGAACATATAACTGATGAAAAAACATTGATTTAGAAAAAAAAGAACATTCTAAATATCACCGTAGTGATCTTCGGAGTTGGATGCCGCTAGTTTTTTTTGTTTGCATCATATGTTGGAATAATGATCTCATGAAGAGTATTTGTTTTGGTTTGGAAATCTCCACACGTTTCGTTGCGGTTATCGTAAAAATAATTTTTGATCTTGGTTTTAGTAGCCTATTAAATTTCTTTAGCAGAATCCCAGCCAATGTACGTCTCCAGAGCGCTCCGGACGACCAAATAAGTAATGTTACATATCAGGTAATTCATATTGATAAACCAGTTTTTTTTTGTTTTATTTACTGGTACTTATATAAATTATATACTACATATATGTATGCTTATTATCAATCTAATACATCAGATAAAGTAGAGACTATATATATAAGAAATCTAACTATTTAATTGTTACTTATAAACATTATATTACGATAAATAAAGTAGAGTCTATGTATATGAAAGCTACCTATTCAGGTGTTGTCATTTTTTTTTCTCTCAACCCACGACCCAGGGCTGAGTTTAGTCGGACAAATACGTACTTAGACCTAGCTACGAAGGTCGGGTATGTTACAAGGGCCCTGATGACAACATTCAGCTGTCTTTCCTCTGGAAGTATGTCGGTGTGGTATTGTATTTTACTTTCAGTTAGTGCTTCTGTCAGTCATCTGTGATCTGTGGGGGTAGTTGGTATGATTAGTATGCCGAGGTAGACCCTTTGTGCAGATGTGTATGGTATGTAATGTATTTTAATAAAACCAAGTATTTGGGACCATTTTGAGGGCTTTCTTAAAATGATCAAAACTATTTTACGTTCTTTTATATGTGGTGCGTATGTTTGTAGTGTTTGATAGTGTTGGTTGTGGTGTAATAGCCATGTCTGTAAATGTTGTTGCTTGTTTTTGGTGGTTGATGGCAGGGAAATCTCATCTTTTTTGTCTGCACTGCTACTCATGCAGTCAACTTCCATCTCACTTTTTTTCTCTGAGGGCTGTCTTTCTAAAGTTCCCGTTTGCCGTAGCCTTATTTTTGAGCAGTTGAACTAGTTTTGCATTTTTTGCAGCTACCAATTCATTTTTGTTTCGCTGATCAGCTAGGTCGGCATTAGTTTTTCCGAGTGTCGCTTACGTTTGCAACAGCGTTACAAACACTTGATCTAATTTCAGTACAATTGGCTCGTCTTTGTTAGATATGTCACGTCCGCTACCACCCGTCGACATTCTGTCCACCAAAAGGGAACTATCTATATATTATAATTTTTTTAATGTCTGCCAAATAACAAACTTTCAATAATATGAAAAAAAATTCAAAATTTAGAAAAAACAAGAAAATATGACTGAAGCTAACCCAGGTCAGCAAAAGAGTACCAAACTACTCACCCAAAGCCCCCGTACTCTTAACGTATAGCTTCTATCTCTTTCTTTCGTCTCTTTGTATCTCACTATCTTCTTTTTCACTCTATCTTCTTACTCGCTCTATCTTCTATCTACCATCTCGCTCTATCATAAATTTCACAATAACTGCCCTCTCACTCCATGTATCTTCCGTCTCACTCTATTTCTCTCCTATTCTCTATCTCCCTCTGCCTTCCACTTCCTTCATTTTCTATCTCCTTCTTATATTCTATCTCTTTCCTCTTCTTTCTTGCTACACTTTTCTCTACTATTAACACTTCATAAACTGCAGGAAATGTTGACTATTCAACGTCCCCAATGCGACGAATAATAATTTTCAACTCATATATTCTTTATAGAAGAAATAGTCTCATTCTGAAGCAAATTGTGTTGAGTCATGTAGGAGGATGCAACGGAGTCCACATACCAAGAGTCTACTTGTGTACATGTCGCTACAAATATAGCAGCATAGGATGAACTGCTTGATGATTGTTGTGTCTTTAGCTTTGGACGTGCATTTTGGACTTTTATGACCATACTTGATATAAGTGCAGCACCGCGATCCTTTGGATTGTTTCTTAGTTTTTTTTTTTCTTTTTTTGAAGAGCCGTCAGACCTTGCTTTGTTCTATGAGCAACATCAAGAAAAAGAGAATTGACCTACGGATATCAAATAAACAAAATAATTGACTACTGCTTCTTATAGTGTTTGTGAAATTTCTTGTTGACTACAAATGCTTTGGACTCATTTTGGATTATCTGACATCTAGTAACAGTATTGCCTTTACAGAATCTCTCAATGGCAATTACAATTGGTTGATAAGATTCTGGCAGGCCGGAGAGCAGCAGCGCACCCAGCCACTCGTCATCTACTTTAAAAACAATGTGTCTAGGTTTGTGGGTTGCACTCATCATTTTGTTACATATTCTTCCCCATTTTGACATCTACAAAGAGCGGTATTACAGAGATCATGCAACAGACCAACTCGGTGTGTCAACCCGGAATCGCAGTGCTAGCCTTTTGAATTTGCACATAATTTATTGGATCAATTGAAAATAAGATCTTTGTTTTCGCTTATGTGTCTCACTTCGAACTTATTGAGACAAATTTAATGCATTCCTACAGCTCTTCATATTGTAGACAGGTCTGCATTGCAAAATGCCAGGTTGTGTAATTATCACGCCAGAATAGCTTTTTGATGAGTACCATTTGATTCTTTAACGCCATTTACAATAAATTTCTCCACAAGAAAAAGTAACGTTTTGTTGTTCATTGTTATTCGCATGTTCACAATAATGTTTGTAATATCACTATTTTTTTTTTAAAGTTAATCTACTGATTTTATTCTTGAGTTTTGGGGCCCATAACTTGATAAATGAAATGAAGTTCCACCACTGGTTATTGTCTACATTTCACAAAAAATATACTCGCGATTATGTCGAAGAATACACTCACTTTCATGTCACAGAGTCGAGTAAGTAAAAAAATAGACCAGAAGGAATGGCTTAATTAGAGTTGGCTTTACAAGGTGCGACAATTCAATTATATTTAACATCCACTAAACAAGTAAATGTATAACAAGTTGGGTAGACAGAACTATGCTCATGTTAGAAGGGTTTTGTACTCGACCTACGATGTGCAGACACTTGTTATAGCCATTTACTTTTTCTCTGATTATACGAGTAAGAGCAACAATACACAAGTTACTACACTTTGGACTTTCCATAGTATCAGACACTACAATTTTGATTTGATCTTCTTAAAATGTTCATGCAAGATGGCTGGCACTAATATCTTTGAGAATCCATGATGTGAATGATTCTTGTTATATTGGAATAAAATACATGAAAATGGAGTATCAATGATTTTTTTCTTTAAATAACATACGAGTATGTACATCTCATTACGGTATCCTTAGAATTTATTCGTTGTTGGTATCTGCGTATTATATATTGAGTACAAAAAACTTCTTTTAGAAGCATTCTATCCACTCAACTTGTTTCAATTTGGTGGGGTGAACTGATATAGCCCGCAGTGGACCGATCAAACAAACGGTCTTTTAAACAGCAACATATGAAACCTACATCGCACCGCAGCTATAGGAATTTATGCTAGACAAAACCAAATACTACGAATTAATTCAGAAGATAATAAAGAAAGAATGAATTGTTCCGAGTTTCTATGAAAATGGGTCAAAGCCTTTCAAATTTTTTATTAGGCATCTAAAAATATCTTCTTTGGATGACACTAACCAAACAAGCAAGCATATTTTTTATAACAACTGAAACCCTTTGCTAAAACACCAAACAATTTACGCATTGTTGGTTACTTTTGTTTTTACCCATTAATTGTGAAATACAATCCAACCGAAAATCCTCTCAAGCACAAAAGTTTGGGCTGCTACCACTGAAAGGATGAGACGGAACTTCATCTGTAGATTTTGAAGTATCACAGAATAGTATTTAGTAAGTTCTTTTAAACTACTGTTCCAGCTCTTTTGCCTGTTGGGAGTTCATAGACGTGGCTTTTCACAACACTTAGAAATAAAAAGCACTAAAAGCTATCCCCATTCACCCATTTTCATAGTACCTATTCTAAGGAGCGAAAAATGAGGACAGGACTTGTAGTGATGACTTCACAAAAATATGATGTGTTCGTACTCGGTGTGCAGATGGAATACATAAGCACGTTTAGTTCAAAATATGCTCAGTCATACACCACGAGACACGTATTCATACAATAATTCTCCAGGTAAAACTCCAAGGAAAAAAACAAAAAACCAAAAAATCAATACACACCTGTATGAGCTGTTCGTGCAGGCTCTGAAGTAGAGATTTGGTTTCCACTCTGAAAAAATAAGTGAAAGAGGAAAAACCAGATCGAAGAGAAGCTTCCCAACTACAAGACCGTTCTCGGTGCTCGAGTACGTAAGTGCAGCACAACCCCAAAAGTTGGAAGGATAAAGTAGAGTTTAACACAGGACAAGGTAGATGACCTTGTGTCGTATCGCTTACGCTTGTGTCACGGCTTTGAGTGCATAAGATTCGCATTCATATAAGGAGCTACATTATGTGGTGTCACGTAGTGTACACTGAAGTGGTTTCCACTTAACTTCTACAGTGTCACGACTGGAGGATATCCTGATGGTAAACGTGCATGAAACAATCTGGATAGAGTTCGTGAGTGACCATTTTGTTCAACATGAAAATGGAAACTTTAACCATTCTAAAGAAATCGATCTTCTTGCTTATTTACTATTCATTGCAAACCGAAGATTACGGAGTACAGGATCGTGATTGATAAATTTTAGTGTCTAAAATACACCATTTCAGTGGATATTATTGTTTTTCAACAATGGTGCAGAGCTCAGGTGTACACAGATCTGTATATATTACAGAATTCTTTGAGGAAATGGAAATTATTTGAGTTCAGTTTAATTGCTGTGATAGTATAGGGTTATCCATTTTACACTTGGGAAAGTAAAGCTAGAGAAAACACATAAAATATTCATTCAAAATTTTTTATTTAATATAAAGATTGACCTTTGCCATTATATGCGAAACACAACATCATTCAAATGCCCTCCACGGGACCTCTTACAGGCCTCAATCCTTTTGAGGTCATTTTCAATGACTTTTCGGTACATTTCCGGCAATATCTCGGCCATAACTTCACGAATATTGGTTTTCAATTGCTCAAAATTTTGAGGATTTTTTGCGTAAATACGATCTTTCGCATAGCCCCATAAAAAGAAATCCAAAGGTGTTAGGTCACAGGATCTTACGGGCCAATTGACATCACTCAATCTCGAAATTACGCGTCCTGGAAATTTCTCTTGCAAAAATGCTCGATTAGCCTATGTTGCGTGGCTTGTGGCTCCGTCCTGTTGGAACCACATGTTCTCCAAATCATAATCTTCAATTTCTCTCCAAAAATAATCGGTTAACATCCGTCCGTAGCGGTCAGAATTGACTGTAATGGCTCTCCCTTGATCGTTTTCAAAAAAATACGGGCCAATACCACCACCAGACCATAATGCACAAAAACGGTCACTTTCCGGATGCAAAGGCCTTTCTGCGATCACCTGAGGATTTTGAGAGCCCCATATGCGGCCACTCTGTTTATTTGCGTAACCACTGAGCGAAAAATGAGCCTCATCACTAAAGAAAATTTTGTTCGAAAAATCGTTATCAATGGCTTGTTGTTCAATCACCCGATTCGCATACATTCTGCGTTGTATATGGTCTTGAGGCTTAAATTCTTGAGTGAGTTGGATTTTGTACAAATAGAGATGCAAATCCAAATGCAAAATCCGCCACAATGAGCCGTAAGACAAGCCCAAATGTTGAGCACGTCGAAGAATCGACAAATTCGGGTCTTCCTCCACACTTTGGGCAAAGAGAGCGATATTTTCAACAGAACGAATGTTGCGATGATGCACAGGCCTTGCAATATCAATATTTGATCCAGTCTCTTCAAATTTTCTCCCTGTGTTCGAAATTGTGTACTGTGTAGGTCGATTATGTCGACCCTAATCGGCTCGTAAAGTCCTAAATGTTGATACAGCAGAATTACCATTTTTATAATAAAATTTAATAATTTAAAAGCGGTTTTCGTATTTCTAAATGGCAAACCTTCAACTAAAAATAACACGCTTTGGATGACATTTAATTCTGACAGATGTCGAGTTGCAGGGTTATACTTTCCCAACCACGAAATGGATAACCCTGTATTTACCCGTAGAGAAGGTATTAAATTGTGATTGAATGAAGATTTCACTGCACAATATTTTATTACATCAATAAGTTCATGTACAAATAAGCTCGTATTGTGATGTCATCTAGCTTCGCGTAAAGTCGGTTGACGCTATCCTTGATGAGGTTCCTTTCCATTTCTACCTTACGTTTCTCCGCCCCTGGTAACGAAATCCTTATTTTTATGCAATGGCTCCTTGTAACTACTTTAAATTACAGGCAAAGTTTTAAAACTTGATGTCTTCACTGAGCATCAACTTACTTTACGCGAAGCTAGATGACATCACAATACGAGCTTATCATTTGCATTTGAAAATATGCTATGACTTCCAAAGCAGGAAAGGATGGATGACGGACGTTTTGAACAAAGTAGAAAGGGCCTTCAAATGCAAAAAAGATCGAAAGCGACAAATTTTGGGGAAAAATTGAGGGCACTTCTAGCAGGCTAGAAGAGTGAAGAATAAAGTAGCAGAAATTCCAGATTTAGTCGAGAACAGATCGTCAGAAACCTTCACCGAATCCCAGTTACACTTACTAAACATGGGCTTACATTATGCGATCAAATGTGACAAACTGCCCACAGAGGATATTGTGATGGATGTAGAAGCGGCCATGAAGTATATGCCCATCGAAAAAAACACCACATTAGAGAAGAAACAAGGAAAATCATCGAATTAAGGGAAAGTAAAATTACCCACCACGGCAGAAACGAAATCAAGCTCCTGAAAGAATTGAAGGAAAAATCTGTATATTTTTTAAAGTTGGACAAAGGAAATCAATTAGTCACCATGGACAAGGACCGCTACGATGATTTAGTGTTCGAAAAGCTCACGAGTGGGGACTTCTTCAAATTAAGGAATGATCCACTCCCAGACTCAGTAAAAAGGGTCAAGAAAACGTTAAAGGAGTGCAAAAGAATTATTGAGGACATCAGTAAACTACGAGTTCCCAACCCTGTTTTGTCGAGAATCAAATGCCTTCCGAAAGCCCATCAAGAAGGCAATGAACTACGAGAAATAATAACGTCTATAGATGCTCCGACAATGAAAATTGCCAGATGGGTACTGGAGGAATGTGGAAAACAGGTGTAGTTTCGAGCAAGTACTCCATCAGGAATAGAGAAGATTTAGTAAGAAGACTAACAGACAGTCAGAAGATAAACGAAGGAGAATAATTGGTGTCATTTGACGTGAAGTCTCTTTTCCCTAGTGTTCCTGTGAAGCAAGCGTTGGCCTTTTTAGAAGACTCGCTGGCAAGAAAAGACCCATCAACCAACGGGAAAAAGAAAGCCAGAGCCATTACAAAATTAGCAACAGTCTGCATGGCAGAAAATTATTTTACCTTTGGGGTCGGTTTTTCAAGCAGAAAACCGGCGCACCTATGGACAACCCGTTGTCACCTTTACTTAGCGAAGTATTTTTAGAATGGGTGTAGAGCAAAATTGAAGAGTCTGGTCGGATGCCCAGGATTTCATATCGTTATGTGGATGACGTGATTGCCGTTATAGAACGGAATGAAGCCCAAAACATACTAAAAAACTCAACTCCGTACATAAGAACTTGACCTTCACAACGGAAGTCGAAACAACTGGCACTATCCCATTTCTAGATCTGAAAATAACAAGGACAACAGGCAGTTTTGAATTCGATATACACCGAAAAAACACCAGCACACAAAGAACGGTGCCAGCTACGTCGAATCACAGCTTTTCGCAAAAATGGCATCTTTCCGGACTTGGGTACATCGAATGATTACCGTCCCCTTAAGCCAAGAAAACCGGAAAAAAGAGGAAGATTACATTATGAACACAGCTGTCAAAAATAGATACGACCCCATGTTAATGAAACGGATGGGGGAAAATGGAAAAAAGCGCACAAAGACGCAAGCTCACAAAACTGAGTACACTCAAGGATAAACCAACGCAAAGAGCAGTAATGATCATGTCGGAGGTTAACGGTGCCCTGAATAGAATGATGAAGAAAAACGGTATCCAAGTGGTGACCAGAAGCTCACAGTTTCAGCTTAAAACCAACGTAGCGCAAATCAAAGACATGAGAAGAAAACATGAAAAGCGAGGGATCTACAAGATTAACTGCCAGCAATGCGAAAAAGTATATATTGGGCAGACAAAACGCAGCATGAAAGTCCGATTCAACGAGCATGTTCGAGAAGCACAATCAGCACTAACGAAAGATAAAGTAAAAGACGTTCGATCATCGGTAGCCCGTCACATTTGCGAAGGACACAACGTCAATTGGGAGCAGTTGGAAGTTATCAAAGAAATACGAGATTTGAGGAAACTGGATGCGTACGAGACACTTTAGATTATGCGACAACCTATGGAAAAACGATTAAATGATGATGTTGGCAATGGAGATTCACCTCTTTCAAAATTACTTCTAAATAATTAAGTTCAGGTTACAAAATTTTTAAAATAATTTAAAATAAATTAATAGTTCCACTAAAATTGATTTGACCCACATTTAAAATATACCTTTATGACCTGTTATATCATTGATATGCATCCTTTTGTTAAGTACGGTCATTAATAACTAATTAGCTTTAGCATATATATTGTACATCTTGAGGATTTCTCTTCAGAAAAAAATTAGACACTGAAGAAGGGAGAACATTTACTCCCGAAATATATATATTTGTCGGAAAAACAAATAAATAGCGTTGCTTTTTTCAAATTATATTTTTCTTTTTGTTTAAATTACAGCGCTAAAACATGGAGATTTTCAATAGACTATCACTTTGTTTAGCAACAATGAAAATGCTGAGCGCAGGTAGACAGGCGTTGGACTGAAGCAAAGAGGTGGGCTAGCCCTTCTGTTAGTTAACATTACTTTTTCGTTCGCCAGTTGATCACTCCCAGCAAGGATCTGTTGCCAGCTTCTATTGTGCCTTCTCATCGAGTCTTCCGTCTTCCTGCTGGAGGTCTACCTTACGCTCTGCCCTTTAGTGTTCTTTTGGGTAGTCGGGTTTCTCCATTCTTTTTTACATGGCCCACCCATTGTAATTTGCGTAACTTGTTACGTTAAAAAATGTTAACGAAACGGCACAACAAGCGATTCCGGTTGGGGGCCTTGGGGTCCCGACTAGCCCGTGGAGACGGGGTAGGTAAGCGCCACTCGCCAACCCTACTATTGCCCTTAGGAGACAATTGGCAAGCTTTAGGCTCCGCGGGATTGTCCTTCCGCTAGAATAACCACTATTGACCTTCACTCAGCTCGTCGAGCCTCCTATCTCCACTTTCACTAACTTCCACTATAGAAAACTAATTTCTACGAAAGAAAACTAACTTCCACAAAAGAAAAAAACCAACCTCCACTAAAGAAAACGTCTGCACGGATTGAAATCCCTGACAAAAAGGATTCTTACGCTCCCCAGGCCAAATCTACACCTTTCGCCAACACTGCGCGCTCCACTGGCTCTAATCCTATGACTCCTAGGCACTAGCTTAAACTTAAGGCACTAGTTTAAAAACTTGATATCCTCGCCCATTCTTTCTTGGGCATTCTTCATCTTCAGAAAATGTAGAAAACGGGATCAGGCTCGGTTGTCCTGTTATACTCTGTGTATTTCCCCAGCGCTTCCAGACTATCCTGTGTTTTCATCTTTTCTATTTAAACGCTATTATTTTGTTTTTTCCGACAAATATATTAGAATTAAATGCTAACCAAAGATCCACAAGAAGGAAATGGAGATGAGAGAAATCATAACATCAACAAATGCTCCAACATCAAAATTAGCAAAGTGGCTACTGCAGGAATTTGAACATATGCGGATTTTGACCAACAAATACTCCGTCGAAAACCGAGATGAATTAATTAAAAAGCTTATGAAGTACAATCGTTTACAAAGTGAGGATAAAATGGTGTCTTTTGACGTCAAGGCTCTGTTCTCAAGCATACCAGTGAAGCGAGCTCTCGCGCTCTTGGAAGATCAACTTATTTCAAAAGACTCAACAGTGAAAGGAAAAAGAAAAGCAAGAAAAATCATAAAGCTGACAACACTGTGCGTATCGGAAAATTATTTCACCTTCAGAGGAAAGTACTACAAGCAGAAGTCTTGAGCACCGATGGGTAATCCTCTGTCACCGTTTTTAAGCGAGATTTTTATGTCCTGGATTGAAGAAATAATAGAGCGAGATGGCATAATGCCCAAACTCGATATGTAGACGATATTTTCGCCATTGTAAATGAAAAAGACCGAAATGAATTGCTGCCGAAATGAAATAACATCCACAAGAACATCAATTTTACAATTGAGGAAGAAACGAACAACGAACCATCTTTCCTCGATTTGAAAATTATGAGGGTTAGCGGGAAATTGGAATTGGACATGTAACGAAAAAGTACAAGAACTCAAAGGACCGTACCAAGGACATCAATTCATGCATACTCACAAAAAATGGCATCTTTCCGAGCATGGATACAGAGGATGCTGTCAGTACCACTGAGTATGGAAAACCGGATGAAGGAAATAAGTTATATCCTAGATACAGCAAAGAAAAACGGATATGAAGCAGGGATGATCTCAGATACAATGAAGAAAATTGAACAAAGGAGAGCACACTCCAACAACTACGCTTTACTACGCTCTACACGCAAAATAGAAGGCAACATCAAAGAGAACAACAAAGAGCAGCGGTCGTAAACTCAGAACTAACCGGAGACTTAAGCAGATTACTCAAGCAAGTTAATATCCAGCTAATTTCAAGCAGCATCCAGTTTCAACTTAAAAGTATCCTCACAAATGCAAAGGATAGCAAGAAAAAAGATCAGAAGTGTGGTGTATACAAAATTAAATGCAAACACTGTGATAAAGCATACATTGGACAAATAAAACGAACGATTAAAATAAGATTCGAGGAGCACACTAAGGAGGCACAATCGGCGATGAAGCGAGGAACCAAAAGCAATGTTAAATCTTCAGTAGCGAAACACATTTGCGAAGGACATCAAACGGAATGGAACGACCTAACGGTAGTGAAGGAAGTTAGAAACATGCAAAAACTGGACGTGTACGAATCATTGTGGATCATGAGGCAGCCAACCGACACGAGACTCAACGATGACCTAGGAATTGGATACTCTAGGCTCCTGGATATGGTGAAATAGCGTTAGATTGTTTTCTATTGTACTAAAAATAATTAAAATTACTCATGTAATAAATAATAATAATCAGACCTTAAGCAATAATAAAATAATAAAAAAAAGACTAAATAATTAAGCTAAGAATAATATTAAGATATAAAGGTAATCAAACTCAATAGCAATTAGACCTTAAACAGTTAGACATTAAGCAATTAGACCTTAGGTAATTAGAATTTGATTGGTATAAATATCCTCGAAGGGGCCTTGTAATCTCAGAAAATAATTGACACTGAAGAAGGAAGCAACTTACTCCCGAAATATATATTTGTCGGAAAAAACAAAATAATAGCGTTTAAATGGAAAAGATGAAAATACAGGATAATTTCTCCTCGCTGCCTTATTCGTTTCTTCGACGCTCCTTCCTCCTGATGTTCTTCACCTGTTGACTCACAAAATGTTCCGTCCTTAGTTGTGATATTGTTCACCTATTCGCTGGCAAGATATTCCGTCCTTCCTTCTTCGCTGGCCAAGTATTCGTAAAAGAGGCCACTTCCATCATCGCTGGCTCTTTTGTCGAACTTGTTGAAACGGCTCTTTGGCTTGAGTTGAAGAACCCAATTTCAAGGCCGCAACATTCACCACGGCTGCTCAACCTTTCAGCGTTTACCTTGGACGCAAACTCAGTTTTTGTTGGTGGCCATCTTTCTTTCGCGCACAGTCCTGCATTATCGATAACAGCCTTATCGATTTGTTTTGGTTGAAGTTTCAATTATTGTGTTGATGCTTGTGACTATGTGCAGGTATGTTTACGTTCATCGCGAAGTGTTTCAAAGTAATTGAGTCCGCGAAGGGATGTGTTGAGGGATCAGCCTGAAGATTTTGTAAGTACATCTTGATTTGCGAAATACTCTTATTCTTAGCAATTCTTCCATTCGTCCTCATACCACCGTCAGTCTCAACTAAGTAATAAAAAGTTGGGTACCCGCAAGATTTTTTACTTTTAAAATAAAGTTCTGTACACGACTACTGATCGTTGTTAGTGTATTCTTAGTGTCGCAAGCTTTTAGTACGAATGTTTCTCGTGAAAATGAATTTGGATGTAAAGATGGAAACTGCATCGATGCTAGATAACAATGCAAAGGCCTCAACGATTGCCTCGATCATTCAGATGAAAAAAATTGCGAGGAACAAACATGTTTAATGTCAGAATGATTTCTTTGTGCCGACGATATAACGTGCTTGTCGCACAATTTTGTTTGTGATGGAACTGAAAATTGTCCAATTGGCGACGGCGGAAAAGGGTGCGACACAGTTGCAATTTTGATAACATATGCAAATGAGAATGTAGTTAACTGGCTAACAACCCTAGCTGATAGTTTTTGCGTGAGTGATGATATGGGAAAGCTGTGACTACATCATATTATTTCATAAGCCATTGCTCAGTTAGAAAGGCAGTTATCTCGTGACGCAGCGGGGCGCTGAGAAGGAAGTCTCATTTGATAATGGATTGGATGACTCTGTAGCGGAGGATTGTTTCTTTGCAATGCGGGCATTCAGCCAAGGATACACTTTTAATTTCACCGAAGGCGAAATGTATGAGAAGTCTCCATTCACTTTGCTTGACTTCTTGCAACAACGCGAATGCTGGCTTCACGGCATCCTGCTTGTCGTGCATTCGAAACTGATCCCTCTAAAGCACAAACTCCTATTAGGTATAAGTGTTTATTCATGGATAACAATGCCATTATCCACTTCCAATGTCATTTTAACGGGCTCTATTCAATCCGCTGTCCGAATTGAATGGACTTGTATGCGCTTTTATTGGCACCTTGAATATTTACATGTACGTATTTGGTGTGATCGAATCATTCTCATTGTATCAATGCGAATTTATCAAGCCCATAGCATGCGTGCTGGGTGCAGTGTGTACGATACCAATTAATATGGTAATTGAAAATTGCGCCGTCACGTCATATGGGGTCCAGTCAGTAAAAAGCATAAATCCTCTGCTGTTTATAAAGAAATTGGCGCGTTGCAATCGGGTGTAAGACAAATTTCATACCATTTATAGTAGTTTTGTTGTAATGATCTGCAGTACACATCCCCTATGTCATTTTGGGGTTGGTATTTGTCCAATTTGAACCATCCGCAACTTAAACGACCAATCAAAGACAATTAATGTTACGCTGCTCAACGTTTTCCTGAAGCTTCATTGAAAGTCTACACTCACAATTTTGTTAACTAACTTGTACTTTCTACTGAATATTTTGCAACAAATATACACGTTTGCCATAATACAAACAAGCTACCACAGCAAGTACAAATAGCAATACACACTCAACTTATTTCGCTTCAAGCAACCGCCACTCGCATGCTCCAAATGGAAAAGACTATCCTGACAATTCAGATGAAACGGAAGGATGTGAATTTTTGGAGAAAGAAAATGTCTCCTGTTTTGTATCGCCACCAACTGGTGTACATCCAGTCAACAATGTACAGGCCAATACACTCACCAACCATACATCAGTTTGCAATTGTGATGGTTCAAGTTGTACCACCCCAGGCGCGACATAGTCGGGTGTGCCAAGAATTTCATGAATTTGACTGCCATTCCTCGTCATGAGAGCGGAGTTGAAGTTCGGTGGCGAAGAGAAGCTGCTTCCTTTTTGTTTATTTTTTCGCTTAATAATTAAAACCTAACCTTGCTTAACGCTAATAATGTACATTGGTTCGAATTTTTCTAGGTTTTACTTAAATGATGTGCTTGAACAGGACGCACGATTAATGTGCAAATTTTACAATATGATTAAAAACAAAGAATCCTGATTGAACGTATAAAATATCAACCTTACTTAACGCTAATAATTTACATTGGTTATCCTAACATTACCTTAGTCCTTCCCACCAGTACTACAGCGCGTGGAGCGGTTCCTTGGTAATATTTCGACTAAAATGTTGGAAAGCAAGGAATCTTCCCCTTCCAGGAGTAGCTCCGGGGTTTAATTTATATTTCGTAACTTTCTCCCCTTACCTAAAGTGGGTTTCCTCGAAATCCACTCTTCCAATAAATTATCTTCCGTGGTTGGGAGTTAGTTAGCCGTTTCAGGAGAGATTAGTTTAACCTTACTTGCCCCCGATTCTTCTTAATATACTCAAAATATAAATACCTAGCTGCCAAAGAATTAAGGGTTCAATATGTGCTACTTTATCCTTTCAATCATTCTAACTGAATTGTATACCTTAGCAAGCAACCAATGCGTTCCTGAATTCTGGGGTGTTTTCGAGTATTACCAAAATAACCCTAATGTTCAACTACTACTTGCGCACAGCGTGGTGCTGCAAGTAGAATCATTCACCCTACCGACAATATGCTTAGGGTAGATGTTATCCTCGCAGTTCTATGCAAAGAAAAGAATGGAGGCTACAGAAGATAACCAACTATTGGAAATATCACTAATAAAAACCTAACTAGTACTATGCTCACTACACCATTCTAAGAAGGGAAAGAGGATTCTACTCTCATTTAGCAATTGACCAAACAACTGGGGGCGTAACACCAAAGCAAGGACGAACCGTAGCGCCACGATAAAAAAAAAGAAACGCAACTTCAGGAGGACTTAAGTGGTTTACCGTCGATCCCTCTTCAAAAGTAACTCTTTCATTTTCTTTTTCATGTCTTCTCTTTGTGATGTCAATTCAGATCTTAATTTAATCTTGTCTGGGTGCCTTATTTACCCCCCTAACTTCCACTATTGCATCGCTATGAAGTGAGAGCCCGATTTAGACGCGCTATGCTATTTAAGTTTTCAGATACTTAGCGTGCGATGGACCCGCTTCATCTCCTTCTCGAGTGATCAACCGATAGGTAGACGCTGACTCCTTCCTTTTGATTCTAAAAGGCCCTAAATATTCCGGTGCCAGCTTCACGGAAAAATAATTCGCGGTATCCGACTGAGCGAAGTTTCGTCTCCAAACCATATCGTTCACCTGGAATGGTAGAGTTCGCTTTCGAAGGTTGTACGCCCCCAGTTGTTGGGTCGATTGCTAAAAGA
This sequence comes from Odontomyia ornata, assembly GCA_963969285.1. NCBI lineage: Eukaryota > Metazoa > Arthropoda > Insecta > Diptera > Stratiomyidae > Odontomyia > Odontomyia ornata. Next base: position 129,397,987 of record OZ017740.1, read on the forward strand.
GAGTAGAATCGGATTATTGCACCTGTCGTTTCTCGTGACTGGGTGGTCGAACAGGGTAATCGGGTCGACTTGGATGGGAATCTTCTTTAACTCGATTAGGGTTTAGAGGTAGGCTGAATGAGTGGAGTAAAATGTCAGAGGCAAATATTGTGAATGTTAGAGTAGGAGTTAGTACCCTGACAAAGGGAAAAAAGGTCATTACCAGAGTTTCGAGGATGCTTCTCTTTCCATGTTTCTCCTCTTTACTAGTTATTTCATTTATTTTTTTTTTTCTTCAAAAAGTCACTTCCTTCATGACTTCCGGAGTCCTTTGTCGTATGTGATGGGGCTAAAATCAAGATGTTGCAAATTGATTAGCTTTGGATTCAAGTCAGATACATGCAGTGAAGTATAAAGCAGTAGGATAAGGATCTAGAGAAGTTAGTAGTGGTAGAAATAATAGCTTAAATTACGATGAGTAGCTTAGCATATAACATGGTGGTGGGTATTAACTGGTAAGCAAACGCGGGTTTCAGAGAGCTAGGAAGGAGGCAAAAACTTGTTTGGTAAGAGTTATGGTACAATAAGGCCAAGTGGAACATTTTTTTCTTTTAGCGGAAGGCGTAGATTCGACCTAGAGTGCGTAAGAATCCTTCCCGTTGGGGATTTCAATCTGCGCAGACATTTTCTTTAGTGGAGGTTGGTTTTTTTCTTTTGTGGAAGTTAGTTAAGTAAAGGTCACTAGTGATTATTCTAGTGGAAGGACCATTCCGGGGAGCCTGACGCTCGCTAATTGGCTCCTGGGGGGGGGGGGGGACAATACTAGCGTTGGCGAGTGGCGCTTACCTACATCGTCTCCTCGGGCTAGTTGGGACCCGAGGGCCTCCAACCGGAATCGCTGTTGTAACATATCGTTATCACTTTTTAACGTAACAAAATTTACGTAAGTATGTACATGTGGTTCGTCAAAAAATTTATACAACTTATCTTTGTAACGTACGAGTATGTAGCGTTTAATTCTTGATTCAAAGTCCATGAAGGACAGCAGTGATGTTTATTACCTCAGCAAGCCAAGATTTAGGCTTGCTGGAATGAGTTGACCTAACGGCACGTACGCACGCTGGCAGCTAGCTTCTACGGTGTCACGAGATGGACTCTCTTTGCCAGCGCAAAGCGTACTACAAAGAATTTATTCGTGTGTACAATTTCAAGATATAGTTCAACCTGACAAAAGCCTACCTTGCTGATAACACAAGACATCCTTCCGTTTTCAATGGAAAAGCTAACTAATACCTGAAAGTTGGGCAACCAGGTGGATTTGATGTCCCATGTACACCTTCATCCGGATTGAAGTCTTGATGACTACATCCATCTCCAGAGACATATTATTCCATGGCGTGAAAGCTTCTGACACCAGCGAAGAATATGGGTAACCGTATGGGCTTTACGTTCCAAGGTGTATCCCGACACGTGGCGGTTCCTTACCAATTACAGGGACAGTATCAATTTTGATTCAGAACAATTAAACCTTACAAGTCGATTTTTTTACAACTTATTCTAAAATTTTACTATACGCCGAACCTTAGACTATTACAATGCTCGCGATACGGGGATTCATGCAAGCGATAAGATTACTAAATATCCCACAAAGTGCTAAGACAATTTATGTTTGTATGCGGGTGTCATTTCTATGTATTGTAAACTGGTATTTAATTCAAACAGAAAACAAACAAATGCAACATCTAAATATGTCTCAAAGTCAAAGTCAAAAGCGCTTTAATCAACACAAATCGTTATAATTTTCATAGAATATAAAGAAAATTCTAGACAATATAAATACCCAAATGGTCTTCTAAATTTATGCATTACTAATCAAAAAATTAAATTAAAAAAGAACAATATCAAATTGAAATTAATTAAAATTATTACATATTTTTTGATTCAATTGGAAGAAGGAGAAAAACCAACCAACTCTATTCAAAAATTATTTATAATTCCAAAACAACAGTGAACTATACCTAATATGTTATAACCTAATTCTAATAAAATTCAATCCAAAACTTTATCTTATACTTAAAACTGCAACTACAATATTCCTAACCTAAACGTTAAACGTTTTCTCTAAACCTTGTATGATAAAGATAACACATACCTATTCCTAATATTGAAAAGTATCCCTAATTTTTAACACAACTGAATCACAACAGCACTAAATGTAGCGATGATGAGCTGAAACTCTGAACTTTTTGGTATGTGGGGGGTGCGGAGTTAGTGCGATTTAGCACCTTACTCGTAGCTCCCTCGTATCTGTGAGTATTTCAGTACCCATCTACCTTCCTGACTCAGTTTCAGCCATTATATAATTTTAGAAATACATTTTTACATAGTTATTTCGCGGATATTTGGGAAACGTAATTCATCCCCGTTCCGTACAGTTCGAAGGAATGCCAGGGTACTATTAGTATGGTTGTCAACTGTGTCAAAAAGTTTCAGTGCTCTGTCGCGTACGTATTTTTCAACCATTTCAAGTCTTAGACCCTTGTATATGTCAGTGGTTCTAATGTACCATGCAATTCTTAAGATCTTTCGAATAATTCTATTTTGGAAAGACTGGAGTGCTTTTTTGTTAGTCTTTATCGTCTGGTAGAGAGCAGAACTACCGTATAGTAGCGTTGGTCAATAATTTGTTTGTATATGAGAAAACGATTTTTAAGGCTAAGTCTTTTGGACTTAATGCGTGGGTATAGAGAGGAGAGAAGTCCAACACAGTCTCCCCGTTTATTTTGTATGTGTTGTTTCCATGTGGGGCTTTCCTCGAATGTAAGTCCAATGTATTTAGCCATTGATGCCCAGTCTATTGTTTCATTGACAACGATAAGTCTTTATGGAGTTTGTAGTCTTTTCCTTGTGATCAATAGGGCTTGTGTTTTATCACAATTAATCTTGATATTCCATTTAAGAAAGTATTCCGGTAAAATGTTTACTGATCGTTAAAAGTTTGAAGTGATGACTCTTGCTTGTCGTGCTGTAATAAACATACAGATATTATCAGCGTAGAGTGATAGTTTTACTTTTGCAGACAGAGTAGGAAAGTCTGCAGTGAATATATTGTATAGAACTGGTGATATGAGCGAGCCCTGAGGAACTCCAGCATTAATTGGTCTCAGGCTTCAGAGTTGTTTGTCAATTCTGACACGGAATGTTCTGCCTTCCAAGAAGAAGCCAATAGTTTGAGTGAGCTGCAATGGCATATTGCACTGAGGCATTTTGAAGATAAGTGCTGCATGCCAGACATTATCGAAGGCCTTAGCTTTATCAAAAATAACTAAGCCTGCTGTATTCCTGCGATTAAAGCCTGTTCTAATGTGATGGTTCACTCTAACTAACTGCAGCTCAGTAGAGTGTTTAGCTTTGAAGCCATACTAATCTTCCGGTATAATATTTTTATCAGATACAACTTCATGAAGTTGATTCAGGCTCACCGTTTCCGCAATTTTCGATAGCGATAAGAAGAGACTGATGGGTCTCCAGTTTTGTGGAAATCGTGGGTCCTTTTAAGGTTTCAGGAAGACAATAATAACCGCTGATTTCCATATTTTGGGATACTTTCGCAAACAGAAAATTGATTACTTATGTCAGTAAGTGTTTGTAAAATATTGTCTGGTAGCCAAGAAATCATTGTGTTTGTAATACTGTCATATCCAGGTGCTTTGTGTTTGTTGAGTATCTGTATAATCTTTTTGATTTCGTCCAAGTCCGTTGGTTCAATTCTGTCTTCATGTTGAATGTCATCCATCAGGAGTCTGTTGATAGAAGATTCAATCCCTTCCTCAGTTTCAAAGTCCTCCTTGTCTGAAGAATTTTCATAAAATTGCATTTCTAAGGAATCTGCAAATGCTTCCACCTTACCTGCATCGTAGAATTGCATCCCATGCGGACCATGAATAGGCGGTACCACAATTCTACTGTTTGTTCGAAATTATTTGGACACTCTACAGAAATTGCCACACCCAGGCTCAAGACTCTGCAAAACGCTCTCCCCTTGCTCGTTTCGGAATACCCTTATCTTATCAAGGATTTCATTTGTCATCCGAGTAGCGTTTATTCGTAGCGTAGGGTCACCTATAAACCTAGCTCTCCTCCGAACGTGATTCCTTCTCGTGATCAATTGTTTGACATTCTGAGGGTTCATAGGGATTCATTTTCCTTACCAGAGTTATGACCGGATGTTCCTCTTTTACCTGTAAAATTTTCTGGGATACGTTCTCGATGATGTTGTCGATGTCGTCAGCCGTTTCAGGTGATTGAAAATTAGTTTCATTGGCCAATGCGAGTTGAAGCGTGTATTGCTTGATATGGCAGATTCATAATTAATTGTGTAGAGTATGAGCGATAAAATGCACCGAACCCTTCGTTTCTATAGATTCCTCTCGTGCATTCTAAAACTGAATTATATGGAGAATTGTACATTTTCAGCCTATGCTTTATCACGTCTGCTGGATTCGATATGGCATCATGTATAGGTGTCGCGGCAACTGCTGATATCATGTATAAAATAACTTTGATTTGATTGTGCTTTGTGTATATTGCCAAGGTTTCTTTTGTGCTGCAGATAGAATGCTGGTACTATCTTTTCCATTGACACATTTAGCCCCGTGGATACGTACAACCACCAAACTATCTTCAACACTGTACTTTTTCTTTCGGGTTTTTTCAAATCAGGTAGTATATGCATACCCAAAACAACTACTTTGCCTTTAAGCGATTTCGTAAATGTCAACAGCTCAGTCGAGATCTTCTTTGAATTCTGGAATAGATTTTGGCTCCAAATCAGCTTCCTCTAAATATTTTCCCAATATTTCTTCAGTTTCCTGAGTCGTTTTCGCCAATCTCAAACATTTCAAATTCAAATCGGAGTCCTCCATTAGTACTCGAAGCTTTTGTAAGCACCATTTTGTAGAGACACTGTGATTTGGCGTTCCGCTTAGAATCTACTTAGTCTAGTCATTACATGTACCAAGAAAATTACACTTGAAAATACAATATTTAATTCAAAAAATTACGTTACCAATTCTTCTTCAGTCTAGCTGGCGTAACAAATATTACCTTTAGCTTGCGGGGGTCTTGCTTGTAGGATCACGTGTGAAAGTGTCCTGTGACAACTTGACCTCTTATTTTTTTTATTTTTTTTTGATTGTCTTTTATACACATAGCTTTTATCATTCTAAAAAAATTTTATTAACATCGGTTGAAAAGTTTGTTCACAAATACAATTACCAATTTTTTCACATTCGACCTTCGAGCGGCTGCCATTTCGTTTCAGACGAGTCGACTTCACCTATAATAAGGGCACATGGATCGGTACGGTACCAAAGCATATAAACTAACAAGCGAGTTCACATAGAACAAACTCCCAACATATGTAGAAGTATTCAACCTCCAAAGATCAATTGTATGAACGTTCACAAACGCTTTCATTGGGAAATTTAAGAAAGAGATTGAATCGGAAAATGTTGCCCTGTCTAGGCGCTTGAATGGAATGCAAGACGACGAGCTTCCATTTTGATCAGATGGGCAAAAGTTTCCCCTTTCATTACACGCAAACACAACAGCAAATCGAATTTTAGCATGAAAGCTTAGTCCCAAGTAGATAGCGCTTTCACGTTTTATCTCAAATGGAAAGGAATGATGATAAACGTGCTCTCTATCTTGTGGAAGTTTATCGCTTGTTTTATTCAAGCATTTCCCCCTCTTTTAATGTGGCCAATCAGCTGGTGAACTTGCTTGTTAGTCTATATCCTCTGACGGTACCAACATTTTTAAAATCGCTGTGGTGTGTCAGACCGGCGCTAGGCGGTTAAGGGTAATTTTTTTCTTCTTCGTTGTTTTAATTGATTAGTTTATCACTTGTAGCTATTTTGGTTGTAGATCCAAAAATTATATGAGGAAAAGAAAATGAAACTACCAATTTAATATGATTTCCAATATGTTCGATAATCATTCCTTCCATGGCTACTCTGGCGCAAGGACGAAAACATCGATTGAAATATGGTTTTGTATTTTTACAAATCACTTCACTCGAAACTAGATATTGAAATCGAAATTTATTCTAATTAGAATAGCTACATATACGTGCCCATACGATGACGTATTACATCATAATATCAATAGTTCCCAATACAGGAGTAAGTCCAATCACAACTACGACAATCAATCCATTTCCAATATGTGGAACGCCTACGTGTGCAAGTTTGAAATTTTGTCTCAAATATGGCATTTCGTTATTGCCTTCGAATTAAGGCATAGTGCTGATACTCTTTGCTTATTTCGGTACAATCATATATTTGCGTTGGCGAGACTAACGAATAAGTTTTTTCCCAAATAACAGCAGAACCATAGTCGAAAGTTTTCCAAAACTTTGCTACTTTTCCTCATTACGAGTTCTAGATAAAATTACTGCTTGTTATGCCATCAACATTGTCAGCATTCGAGTATTACTCACATTTTCTGTGATGACTGTAAGTTCAGTGACTATTTTACTACTACAGTGATAATAATAGCGTTGGTTATTCTAGCAGGCTCAGTGCAGTTTCATATTTGCATCTTTTGTAGCAGCAGTATAAGGTAATTTTGAAATGAGACCAAGGTAATTAAAAATGTTCATGATTCTAAAATGTTTTGAACTGAAAACTGAATATAATCATCTATTTTACGTTGCTAAAACTTTTAGTGTAGTAAGAGCAAAGTTGTGAAGTCCAACATGAATAATGGACGGCAAGGCTTTCAATACAATGCAAAACTTGCATGAAATTATTACATTTTTTAATAATATGCAGAGATATAAAGTGTTGCAGTTATGAAAATTATGACCAAATTTAGAATTCTAAGATATATATTGTTGTAGTCGTAAAGACCTACCTTCATGAATTTTTCAGATAAATCCTGTGTTTGATATATTGGCGTTCATCTTGATCAGTATCCATAGTATTGTAAATGAACGTGTCAAAATCATGCTCAGTAGAGCACTAAAAAAGGTGATGTCCCTTCGACGACTCTTTCATTGATTACTCGTACCTGTTACAAGACTCCGGTTAGCCCATGTCAGATCTTTTAAAATCAGAGTGACAATGTAAGTTTTCGAAGCCAAATGTCTTCGTTGCATGTACTGGTGCGTACAAAAAGCCTAAGACGGAATTGAATCGAAGAATTTATCAAGCTGCTACAGCCACGAGAATCAACACCTGCATTCTGAAACTACTTTGAAATCAGGTTATCCTCTAAGCGTCAGCCTCAGCGCGAGGGTTTCTTCGGCTAAGGACCTCGGATCCGGTTTGCCGTTGAAAACGGTCGTGGGAGGCGCCACTCGCTTATCCCGTTGTCCTAAATAGCTGCCAAGCGAGAACGCGGCCGCCAAACACCACTCACAGAGCTCGAAATAACACCCACTATTTTCCCTTAACAGAGGAGGATTAATCTCAGGCAACTTGACCACTTGCACAACTTTGTCGGGTTCAGAGTACCCGACGTAACCTGCACCGAGCGACAACCTGAATACACCCACGTTAAAAATCACGAAATATGACTGAAATATACTCTTGGACACACCCGGTGTACAATTTATCTTCGTTGCAATAGTTTTTAATGACGAAAAATATATTCAATTACTTGATTATTTATTTAATAATAAAGTGCACTAATCTTAAAAAAATGAGCTTAAGTTAAACACTATGCAAAGTTTGACTTACGTCTACCTATTTGGGGACCCCTGAAGTAATTTACGTTGCGAAGCTCTACTGCCAGCGAGAAGAGAGCCGTTCTTTGTTTCCAGGTTTTTCATCGGCTCAGTTTCAACCGGCGAGCCGTTAACTTTTCTTCTGGGCGATTCAACGTTCAATTGCGATCCCCCAACTGATTTCATCGGGCAATTGAAACCCAAATTTCCCTTCATCTAGTACATTCACCCTTCAGGTGTAGATGCCAACGTGACTGACACTCAATCAGTATTGTGTTTTTGTAGCAAATGCTCCAAGCGATGTGGCAATAATTTGGCTTTATCTTTTCGTATCATGGACGACACTTTCTGCGGTAATCGATTTAAATTAAAATTTTCATCAGTTACTTTATTGTCTGCCATATTTCTTATATCCGGGCTTCGAGATGGGCTAATATTTCCTCGCATGGTATTCAATTTTTCCAACCCATAATCAGCACCTTGTTAATTCACTGGACTTGTAGTAATTGACGACGATACAAAGTTTGAATCTTCATATTTATTATCACCACCGGCCTCTTCTCCTTGGTATCGCTGCCTTTCAATTTCGGCTAATTTATCTTCGATATAATTTTGGAAATTGGAACTTGCACCTTCCACAAATGGAGTCACTTCAACGTCTGAATTAGTCATCTTAAAATCATATAGTTTCGCTAGTCCCAGTTTGCTTGTTTCTTTATCAGGTATCAATTTGAAAATTTGAGACATTGCCTCTTGTGTTTGATTTGACATTTTCTTTGATTGATCTTTACCAGATGATGATCTGGCGGGTGAGGCACTTGTCTGTCCGTTTGCATCTTTTTGCAGATCCTTCAATATCGTCAAGTATGCATGCAGCTCCGAATGTTTGGAATTTTATTCAGATGTTGTGATACTGCATTGCCTTTAATTTTTGCCATATTATGAATAATTGTTTTCACGGCGCGTAAGGTATATCAGATGGACGTTGTCCTCACCAGACACTGGGTAAGGTTAGCATGAATTCATGTACTTCATACAAAACGGCATCATAATCTAATTCATTTGAACGTTCAGGCATTACTTTCACATTGTGCCAAATACATTTCATTAGTAAATCTGTAAATTTAGGTAAGCCAGCTTGTGGACAAGTTTCCTTCAGTAGGCGTATAAGCGCACAATTCAAATTTGTAAAGTTTGTTTTACCTAAAATTTTCAAGCAAATTCCATTTACAACTTTCGTATACTGTCCATTTTCGCTGGATGATAGTTTCTGATTAGCCATTCGACCGAGCAATAATGACATTACATTTTTCAGGGTTGGAATGCTTATTGCCGAGCGTTTTGAATTGAAAAATGAATATGTAATGGATAAAAGAGGCTGATACATGATAAGTGACTCTGAGAGGGGTATATGGGAGAGATTCTTAAATTGAGTTAAAATGCTTTCAGCAAACAGTTTTTCCTAGTCCCGTAAAACAGTTTGTTTTTCGGGTGAGTCAATGATATCGGCAACTTCATTCATTGCTGCTCTTACTGTATATGAATCCAGGTTACCTACAGCGCGGACGATTTTCACCAAATTTGGATCCAATTTAGATAATGATTATGTCAAATTCGATAAGGTACTGCTGACAACAGCAGCTGTACTATTTAAATTGCTTTGCGAGAAACTGCGATAAGTGAATGACAACTGTTGGACTAGGCTGTGGTGGGCTTAATCGAAAAATGTCCTCATTAAGAAGCGGTTTTAACCCTTCACACATAATGCATTTCAAAGATGATTAAAAATTCTCATAGGTGCAATATTCAAGATTAAAAATTCTTCGAATTTGAGCTACAGAGATAAACAATTCCGATAGAGATACTCATTTTCTACGTTTGTTGAAGCTGGTCGGGCTCAGACGGAGCAATGTATATATGGTGGCTAAATGATAATAGCCAAATTATTCATCGTTACTCATGATTTTCTTTTTTGATTTTCAGCGCATTATTACAACATTTAATGTTATAATCGTTTTTTTGCGTTCAGTTTTTTTTTCAAAAATTAGAGATAGTGCTAGGCATATAGGTAAGGTATGTTTTGATGTAATTCATTCATGCCTTAAAACTTTACTTTTTATCACAAATTAATCCACCTCCTATGATCAACAATTTCTTTTGGCACGACCTTACTGAATGCTTTTCAATATTAGTTCATTCACTCATGGTTCTATTTCATACGAAAATTCCGCTAAAGAAAAAAAGGACAGTAGTATTTTGGAAATAAATTCAGTTTTTGATGACCTTTTCCAAAAAGTAAATGATAGAACGAAATCCAACTTTATTTCTTTGGGAGTAAAGTCCATTTTAGCGAAATTCAGGAAAGATGGAAAAGACGCTGCTTGTGATGACTTTATGGAGAGAGATAAAGCTGTTTACACTGAAGCATTAGAGTATATGAAACTTTGGACAACAAGTTTCGCTGAGTTTAAAGTGTTCCAATGATTAAATTTCAAAAGGAATCAACGTTTGTAATACAGTGATGTGGAGCCATTTCTTTACTGTTTGCTGAACAAAAAAGTGAAAGTCAATGATCCACTATTGCATGATGAAATCGTCAATTCGAAGTCAGCTGATGTTGACTTTTTTAAGAATAATACTGCAAGTGCTTGACTTTGTGATTCCTTTTCAGCAGATAAATATGCAGAAAGTCAGTCCGAATTGCTCAAAACTTCGCAATTTTACTATGCGATGCTATCTCGCAATGATAATTGCGAGCGAGTCTTTTCGTTGATGAGCTCCCAATGGACCAAAGAAAGGAATCGTCTCTCCATTGAAAACGTTTTTTTTTTGTGGTAGGGAGGTGAATGCTATTTATGCACAGAGTGTGGGACTCCCATCCGTGACTGGACTACCCACTAAACACCTCCCCTGTCAACCTAAGAACCCAGCCTGGAACCGTTTGACACATTACTTCGGGCCAGGTCTCGTTTTGTTACGCCGTGAGGCGCCTTCAAGCTGGTGCGTCCCTTTCCTGGCGTGAGCGGAAAGGGGAAGAGGAAGTGCCAGAAGAGCGATCCCCCAGCCCCAGCACCCCCGGCTGCTGTGAGTCCCTTTTATATTTTAGGGCTGCCCGAACATAATGTGCCATCTGGTTCCATTTGTCAACCGATTCGAGCATCACCGCAACTATATTATCCGGGGTGAGCTCTCCCGTCTCCCTGTAGAGTTCCCTTCGCAGCCTGACCCATTTTGTGCACGCAAAAAATGTGTGGCAGGCATTGTCCTCCTCTCCTGGGCAAAACCGACAATCGGTGGACCATGACTTACCAATCTTGTGCAGGGAAGGCTGAAAACACCCATGCCCACTCAAAAACTGGGTCAGATAGAAGTCAGTTTCACCATGCCTTCTATTCAGCCACGATCGCACATCCGGGATGAGGCACGCAGTCCACCTTCCCTTCGTACATTTCACCCAAGACTGCTGCCAATCGTTGAGCTGGTGCTGTCTCTCCTCGCGGACAACCATCTTCCTCGCATCTTCGTTTCGGCGCAGGTAAATAGAGCGGCGCTCTCCAGCAAGGAGGACGACAGGTATCACGCCTGCAATAACTCTCACCGCCGAACCAGAGACTGTTGGATACGAAAATGCTATTCTCAGTGCTCCTCTTCTCTGTACGTGTGCCGAAACTTTTTAGGATAACTCCTTGCTGAGAGCGTCGCTCCATACCTCTGCTCCGTACAGTAGCACTGACCCTACAGCACTCGTCAAGAGGCGTCTTCTTGACGGGCTGGGTCCCCTTACGTTGGCCATAAGTCGACTCAGAGCCGATACTCCCGAAGCAGCCTTCTCAGCCGTTGCCCTGATTTGCACACAGAAACTCATCTCCGAGTCAATCAGTAGCCCCAGGTACTTCGTCGCTTGTATGTCTCCAATACTGATCATCCTTACTCTAGGGATTCTCTTTTTTGTCAAGATGACCACTTCGGTTTTCTCCAGTGCTAAATTCAGCCCGCGAGCAGTCATCCAGTCCCTCACTCGGCGGATTAGCATACCTAGCCTAAGTTGCGCTTGTTCAACGGTGCGTCCAGTGACCAGAGCTGCAAAATCATCCGCATAGCCAACCAAGCGCGACTCATCTGGCATCTCAAGTCTCAGTACCCCGTCGAAAGACACGTTCCACAGGTCCGGACCAAGGGTAGATCCCTGGGCAACACCAGATGTAATTTCCATCCTTCGTTGGCCCCGTGTTGCGTAGTAGGGCAGGCTTTGGTCCTTTAGATAGTTCCTCAAAAGCCGCACTAGATATTCTGGAACTTGAAACAAGTTTTCCAGCATATCTAGAATATCCACCCATCCAGCGGAGTTGAAGGCGTTCCTGACGTCCAGTGTCATCAACAGGACAATTCGTCGCTTGATGCGACTATATGCCTCTGCCTTTTGGACCGCGCGCACCAATGGTTGAACGTCCTGTTCTAAAGCCATACTACCGAGGAGATAGGTCCCCAGCAGCACGAATCGCGTCAGTGAGTCTTCCCTTGGTTAGTTTCTCTAGCACTTTCCCAGCAGTGTCTAGCATGCATAACGGGCGGTATGCAGACGGCGATTCGGGATTTCCCTTCCCCTTGCTGATCAGCACGAGCCTCGCCACCTTCCATCGTACCGGGAAAACCCCGTCCCGTAGGCAAGCGTTGAACGTGCTGTGCAGCAAGTTAGGACAATGGTGATAGACGAGCCGCAACACCTCAGCTGGAACACCATCTGGACTTGGAGCCTTCCTCGCTTTCAAGGAGAGGACTGCCTCCTCCAGTTTCAGCTGTGTGAAGAGTGGGCACTCGACTGCTGCTTCACCATGGACAGCGTCAACATGGACGGTATGGCCGAGAAAGAGTTCCCGCACTATCGGGTCCATCTTTTCCGCGTCATGTATACAAGGCTTCCGTAGGGCACCAAGCTTCCGCATGACTAGCTTGTAGCCAAGGCCCCACGGATCCTTGTTCACATTGTCCACTATGTCTTGCCAGCAGCGAGCCTTGCTACTGTTGATCAGTTTGCAAAGGCATTTCCTGGCCGACTTATATGCTGCCACTCAGTTGCATACCTCGTCACCGCTCCGCACCCGTTGCGCCTCACGCCGAAGATTATGATACTCCCTTCGCTTTTCAGCGATTTCAGTTGACCACCAGTACACTGGGGGCTTACCGTGCCGGGGTTTTCGACGGGGCATAGAAGCGCAGCAAGCAGTCTTAATAAAGCTCATAGTAGAGCTCACCACGTCTTGAGCTGCCCGTTCTTCCGTCCCCTCCGAAGCTCCATGCAGCGGCTCACCTGCCGTGAGCACCTCAACAAACCTCTCGACGTTTATCCTTCTGATGTTCCATCGAGTTGTAGAAGGCCGAGAGCACGGACGTCGGGAGACAACATCACTTATTTCAAGCAGAATACAATGATGATCACTGGCTGAGGTGTCCTCTAATACTTTCGGGTTGTGTATGCTCCGTACTGAGGACTCCGAGGCGAATGTCACGTCCGGTATGGTTTCCTCACAGCCAATACGGCGGAAAGTCGGTAGATCTCTGGAATTTAGTACGATAAGGGCCATCCTGGCCGCCATTTTCAGGATTCGTTTTCCCGCGGATCTGTCTGAGGCATGCCCCATTCGATTGCTTTAGCGTTGAAGTCGCCCCCAACGAGCACTCTGCCCTCTGTGTTCGAGACAGCGCCCTCCAAAGCATGGAAAGATGATATCGATTCGTTAGGCGTTAGATACGCACTAAAGAAGGTGGTCCCTGAGCACCGAACCCACACGAAACCATCCCCCCATCCACAACTCTCCGCTTGAAAGTCACTGTTCCGAACCCAGATGGCGGCAGCACCAGTTTTAACAGAATACCATAATGCAGGACTTTTATTATGGGGTTGTTCACTCAGCATCAAGTAGTCGGCTTTCATATCCCTCGCAAACTGCTCAAGCAGATTTCGGGCGGTTGTAGGTTTAGCTGAAGGATGCGGGTCATCGGAGTTCTGATTTTGCCTCGGCTAGGGCTTCCTGGAACACCCGGCATTTTCCTGATCCCAAGACGTGTTCAAAATCAGGTCTTGGATCAAAATCTTTGCAAAGAATACAGTGTGCCTCCTTCGTACACTCTTTTCTTTTATGTCTCATTTCACCGCATTTGTAACATAGGGAACTCCTAACGGGTCTTTTTCATACTTTATGGTGTGACCATAACCAAGGCATTTGAAACATTGAAGAGGCGTTGCTCTTCGCCGTATCCTACAGACAACCCACCCTATCCGTACTTTGCCCTTGTTCAGGAATTGTTCGGCGTCCTTTCCGGTCAAGCCAACTATGGCCATGCATTGTCCCCTGTCAGTGTCACTTTGATCCTTCCCACGCTAGGGAACTCCCTTTTGATGGCCTCTTCTACCTCGGCCAGATCCGTGACGCAGTCAATGTCTCGTATTTCGATCATTGCCATCGGCTCGAGCGGGGCTATAGTTGCGCTTTTTCCGAGGACTTTCTTTACTGCGTCGCAGAATGCTTCTTTATTGCGGGCATCTGCTCCGAATTCAACCAGTATGTGGCCTGACCGCGTTGGTCGTACTACTTTATTGTAGTATTGGTGTCTTCGGGCCTTACGTTTCGCCTGAGGTCCCGCAGTAGCTCCACGAAGGATCAGCCATCTTGGGGCCGCTGGGGTCTTCGTCGGGGCTCCTGCCTCTCCTGTTTTGCATCAGGTCCTCTTTCTGATTGGGCGTCCGTGCGAACTTCATTTGCTGGCTTTTTTGAAGGAATTTCTTTGCGACTTTCTTAGCTCCTTTTGTAAGCACTGTCTGGAGCCCATGATCTGGTGCTCCACACCCCTCAAGTGCCTCTTTCTTCCTTCTTTTATCCCGATCTCCTTCGATTGGGCTAGGCGCCATTCTTTTATTGACTTTTAATGATGAAGCTATCTGCATGCCGCCTTTAGATTTCGCCCCAAGCGCCTCTTTAGCCTTCTGTTCGTCTGCGGCCCTTAACCAGCTCCTCCGATAGTGCCCTATGCAACCTAGGAGCTCTTCTTGTTCAAGGAGCCCCACCTTTACAGCTTTGCTGATTTTTGGGGAGTCGCATGCAGATTGTATTCTTTTCAGAACATCTCCCACTTTTCGGAGTAGCCTTTCTTCTTCGAATTGCTGGGCGGCAATTGTACCTTGCAACCATCCTTGGGAAAGGCTACCGCGTCCCATTTCCGAATCCAGTACTTCCGCCACATTTCGACGTTGGTGGTGCAATCACGCGGTGTCTGGTCACTCTTTGCTTTTCGTGCCATAATCTCCTCATTGGCTTCAGGATTTTTCTTTGCTATGTCGGGATTTGCGACCCTTGCATCGGCCGCCTTGGTAACAATCGCAGCAGTGACAATCGAATTTTCGGTGCTCTTTATATTTTCTTCCACCGCTCAAACACCTGAAGCGGCCTGCAGAGTTTCCCGCTTTTCCTTAATAGGACGCTCTGGCGTTCGCATCATTTTGTCGCTGCGCCCGAACGCCGCAGGAATCTCAGTCTGAACCAGACTGTCTACTATTCTCCGTTCTTCATCTGCCTTCACTGTCATTGTGTTATTCTTCGTTTTTGTCGTGGTTAGTACCGCTCTCGATGTACTGTTAACATCATGGCTGCAACCGCTGGTTGCGTTGCCGTTGTTATTATTTTTTATGTCTTTTTTTTGGATTTTTTTGGTCCTTTGATTTTGGTTGCTCCAGTTTTCTTTCATCCCCCTCGGAGCTGTTATCTCCGTTTGTGTGTGTAGTCGCCTTTTTGGTCCCATGGTTATCTTTGCAGAGCAGGGAGGCCATGTGAGGGTTGGCACAAGCCCTTATGGTGACAAATGTTCAGAGCCAGACCAGCGCTAATCGGGAGCCCGTCTCAACCGAACCTACACCACCAACCCAATGGTGCGAACTTGGAACGTACTCCAAGGCCTGCCAAGGTTTTACCGGGACGGAGACGGTATGATAGTTGAATTGGAGCCGTTCACACACGAGTTTCACCTCGGCGCGAATGTGAAAAGCAACTAGGTCCAAACCATCACATCCGCCAGCCCAAAGCAGCAATTCCAGTTCGTTGTCCAAAGCGTAGTCCAGATCCAATCAGAGTCGTTACCTGTCATCCCAGGATGGAACCTCACGGACCCCCCATATCCTCGGGTCCGTGGGGGTGGCGCTCCCCAAAGAATGCTAGACTCCAAGAGTGCTCTTGTCGACCGGCATTCCCCTTGCGGGTAGTGAAAGTCAATGTTTCACTGTTGCATGATTAAATCGTCAATTTGAAGAAATTTTTGAAAGCAAAGTCAGATGATGTTGACTTTTTTAAGAATATTACTGCAAGTGCTTGACTTTGTGCTTCCTTTTCAGCAGATAAATATCCGGAAAGACAGTCCGAATTTCTCAAAACTTCGCAATTTTTCTATGCGATGCCATCTCACAATGCTAATTGCGAGCGAGTCTTTTCGTTGATGAGCTCCCAACGGACCAAAGAAAGGAATCGTTTCTCCATTGAAAACGTTGGTCATCTTTTGAAAGTGAAATTCAACTTTTCGAATCACGATTGTCCTCAATTCAAAAACTTCCTGAGGCTGCTAGAAAATTCACGCCTTTTAAAAGAAATAAGCAGCTCCGAAAAGTACGGTGTACCTGCAGGTGCAAAAAGGAAAGTTGCCGATGACATGCCGTTCTGTTCGTGAATTGGGGGTGGATTGATCGACAGGATATGTGATATTATCACGTATAAAATATTATAAAGGAACAGTGTGAATTGTGATTATAGTTGATTAATGATAATTTTTAAATGCTTTGAGTGTAATAGATATGAATAAAATTGAATGTCAGAAAACGTTATACTTTTTCAGAATATGGACCTTTTTTTTTGAAGTGTCCCAGTTTTGTATCTCAACCTTCTGGCAACCCTTCTAAACGGGCATTAGGCCCTAATGCGGAAACAGTGCGGCTTTTCTATGTTAGGCATGCCTAGCTAAGCTATTTCGGAATTTTCGCATTTTATAGCAATCTAGAGCGTGAAAAACATATTCAAATGATAATTTTGCAATTGAAAGCGAGATGCATACCCAAATGGGCATTCGGGTGTAATTCGAAAAAAGTGGGGCTTACCTAGCTAGATATGCCTAATGGGGGCCTAATAAAGCATGCCCAACTTACGCAATTTTGAAAATTTCATTTTCAAGTTTAACGTGAAGAACGACAAAAATGATCAAATGTAAATTTCGCAATTTTACTTGTAGGTGAGATTAGCGATTTATCATTTTTATCCAGTTTAGGCATACCTTACGTGGGCCTAATAGGGCATATCTTAATTGGGCATGCCTAATGCATGCCCAATTAGCCAGACCTAAACTTGTTCAGTTTTTTTTATTTTGGAAAATCCCATTAGGCCCAAATGCCGAACGTAACGCCCTGCGCCATCAATTCTTAAACACAACGTCTTTTTAGGCATAGATGGGCCTTTCTGCATAAGGGCCTGATGGGGTTTTTGTGAACAATTGCTAAACGGAAAAATGTTTCTTGTGAAAATGTAAACACTAAAATTTCTCAGTAAGAACTTAGCATATTACGAACATTCGTCTAAAACCATAGTTTTACGAACATTTGTGAAAAATGATAGTTTTACGAACATTCGTCTAAAAGTATAGTTTTCCAAACATTCGCAAAAACTATTGATTTACCAACATTCGTCAAAAACGACAGTTTTACGAACATTCGTCTAAGACGATAGTTATACACTTTACGAATAAATTCCCAATTTAGGCGGTGATGGGGCTTGCCTGAACAGTTCCTAATTTAAGCAGTGATGGGGTATGCCTGAACATTTCCTAATTTAGGCGAGTGCTGAGGCTTGCCTAAACTGTTGCTAAACACGAATTGTTTTTAGTGTAACAAACAATTCTTAAATTCTTGGTAAGGGTTTAAATATTTACAATTTTTGTCACTTAAAAAAAATCGAGCAATATTGTCATAAACGATCGGTTTGACAACTATGAGGCCCTAAATGGAGCAACGAAAATAAGCTAATTTTTATAGTTCCTATCTGAACTCCTCTATTGCAGATAAAGTTTAGCGTGGTAGCGTGATATCTCCTCTACACATCCTCCGGGATTAGATCCAAAAGCTGTAGTAACATTCACATTTGCCATCGATTAAAAGTTTATAATATTTTGAACTATTCGTAGAAAGACCCTTCTACTTGCTTACAAGAGATTTGACTTTCTTCAAAAGCCATCTTGTGTTACTTTAACTCGCACTTAACAACCTTTCTTAGCGGTCCACTTAAGTTTTCCTGTTATGCATCCAATGCAGAAAGGTCGCAAGTCTTTTAGCAAACGCCTCCATGGAAAAATACGTTTGGTCTTCTTGAATTTAAGTACTGACCGTATGCTGGTGATGTGAAGAATACTACTAGTTCGAAAATTCAAAAATGAAACCAGATTCAGTTGCTGTGTATCCTTTCTTTTCAGCCTCATTAGGAAAGAACAGTGGTTGTAATCTTACGCCAATAGCATTATAAAAGTCCGCTAGTCTGATCATGCAAATAGTCAACCATTGTCATTTCGAAAAATTGAATTTTTGTATGATTGACATTGGCAGACAACCACCAATATTTATTAGCATCAACATTCAGTCGCAAATAGTAAAAAGCCAAATACTTGGATACAAAGGAATTTTTTCTCCCCACATAATTAATATTCTTTCACTTTCCTCAAATAAAGCAGTCAATTTTCAAAATATTCAACAGGATGCCACGTAAATTAAAATAAGAATTTAAGATTTGAACCGGTTAAAATGATAATATCGACTTCACTCGTTGTTATATGGAGGCGTGGGAAAGATAGTTCAACATTAAATATTTCTTGAAAGATAGACGACGTGCGTGCATTTTAACCATTTCAAAAGGAGTTGGGAACTAACCTAATAGCAGCAACATTTACTACTACGTGCTTAAACAGGACGTTCCAAACACGAATGAAAAATATAAATCACTTTGCCCCATGTTCGTTCATGTAACATAACCAAAACCGAACCAAAATTAATCACCAAAAACGTGTAGGTTTGGCATTATTTAATGTACAACAACAACAATTCACAACCGATATTTTGCGATGACGGCAAATTTGATGGAAAATCATCACATTACTCCCAGTAATCGCAAACCATTAGCAACTCATCACGCCCGGCCGCCTTTTGAGCAATTCGCATAACATGCAAGTTCACCCAAAACCGGTCGGGTGGATCTTGCTCTGGCGTTTGCTTTAACTGATATTTGCACCATTTATTTGTCTTTGCGTATTAGTTTTCTCTGGTATTTTGCTATGGTATTTTGCTATGTACTCTCTGTACAACAACATGTGCTATGTTCTCTCTGTACACCAATTAAGTAATGAGACTGATTTTATTGCCGTGCCTGTGGTAAACCTGCGTCCTTAAAATTCCCTTCCCCTTCTCCGACATTTTCCCCTCATCATTTATATATTTATTATCGCTCTAGCTTGATTAATTTGCCTGTTGTGTCGTATTAAGTAGACATGTGTTGGTGGTGCTTGTCTCGAAAATGGAGAAACGAAATCAAGAGCAACGCGTCGCGAAAAAATTTTGCGCCAGATTGGGTGAATGGCTTGGGAAACGTTCGCTAAAATTGCATGGTGATAGTGCTCTTAGTCGTGCCCAGGTGTTTCGATGGCATAAAGAGTTTAAGGAGGGCCCTGAAAGCGTGGAACATGTGGCGCGAAGCGGGAGACCAGTCGAGGTGCGGACTGACACGAATGCACCGCGTGTGCGCGCCCTAATCGGTGAAGATCGGCGTTTAACAGTTCCAAAGTTGGCCTCGGAACTGGGTATGAACCGTGAAACAGTCAAACAAATTTTAATCGACGATTTTGGGATGAAAAAGTTGTGCACGAAGATGGTTCCAAAGAGCCACATCGCCCTAAGCATGTCCCAGTATTTGGCCTTTAAAGGGATCGCCGTGTTGCAGCAGCCGCCCGATATGTCACTTTGTGACTTTTTTGTTCCCTAGAACAAAATCAATGGTCAAAGGAACCTATTTTGAGTCGATTACGGACATTCCATTGAAAGCGTTCCAGAAATGTTACGAAGCATGGAAAACGCGCTGGAATCGTTGTATATCTGCCCAAGGGGACTAATTTGAAGGGAATGGAAGAATTGTAGAATAATTTTTAAATATAAGGTTTTCATGGAATCCGTCTCATTACTTAATTGGCACACCTCGTACATAATCAACATCCAACATATATAGCTGAATCTGCATCTGTTATTATTTTCTTGAAGATTTGGTTTTCATTATCACATAAACTATTTTCATACTTGAAAATTTTCACTATTCGAAGCGTATTCTTAAAAGATTCATCATGACAATTTCTAGGGCAATAAATTAAATTTCAATCACTTAATTTCAATGATCCAACATAATATGTTAATTGGAGTCGTCATATTTATCACTAACATTCATCAAATTGAGGAATCTTGCAAAGATTCCCATGGGTCAATATTAAGCTGTCTTAATTTTTCTATATTTATACATAAATTGTTGAAGTCGCCATAACTTAAAAGCCAATAAGACCATTACTGCGCATACCAATGGAAAAAAGTAATTAGGAAATTCGAATTTAGATGCATCATGCTTCGGAGAGCTAGGAATGCATTCACTTTGAGTGGATTTAATTCAACTAATCTTTTGCTATAGCATTTACATACTCGTAAGTTATATGTAAGAACAACGTACATCGTATAAATGTAACGAAACAAAGAACAAACGGGAAATCCAAATTCCTCTTCTTTTATTCATAATATATGTAAATATTTCTACAGTGATCTACCCTTCACAGTTTTTTTTTATAATTAACAGTACTGGATTCAATTGAATTTTTATTTATAATTAATAATCCACAGCATAAATTTAGTTTTAGTCCTTTCTTCTTGAAATTTACTTTTAAAAACACTACAGCTCCTTCGGGTCTTCGCTTAGAGATAGAATATTTCATTATCATGTTCGAAAAAGTCGGCACTAAATGGTCAATATTACGCTTTGGCCGTGTACCCAGCTGCGGAACATTCTGATTTTAAACCAGCACGTATCATAACTGAACCTGCATATAGTCCGTTCGAAGAATCAAACGAACTAAATCTCGTTGCCACCAACGAGAGTCGAACCAGGAACCTTCGGTTAACGGAACACGAATTGCTCAATTACTACATACTCTCCAAATTTAGAGTGCCATTGAGGCCATAACGTTTTTGATTACTTTAATGTTTTGTAACTTGCTTGATGTTTTTAAATTTTATAATAATTGATGAAATTAAGCGGATTTGAATTGTAGAAAAGGAGGAGGCACAATTATTTCATGCGTTTCTTACGCCTACACCGCTCAATATAAATGAATTTTGCGTGAAAACCTTTCATTGCATAACCCCACTTGACAGTCTTTGGCAAAAATAAGTTATTAAGAATTCTATTTCAATGTGGAGAGACCCCTCTTGAGAGCCTTTGACTATTAGGCAATTTTCATAACAAAAATTATTAAAATTGATGTTTATTCAAAACCTGATATCTGGTTTGATATCGTTTGCTCTTAATCACTTTTTTTGATCGGCAGGGCATGCACACTATAAACAAATTGGGATAGACTTAAAAAAGTAGAAGTTCAGAGTTTACCATACCATTCTTTTTCATTCTTCATAGCCATACAGTCCCTCTCGGGCCTTTGGTTCCTGATAAAAGAACCTTCAACTCTCTCAGTTCATCGACCGCATCATCCGATTTCCAAATCCGAGCACTGATGAACAGTTTTCATCGAACGAGTCAGATCATCATTTTTCTTCAATTTCCCCACTGGCCTTAGACCTTCAGTTCTATCAACGACTACCTTTTTGGGTATCCGTCGTTCCCCCATACGACTCATGTGTCCAGCCCATTGCAGCTTCCGCAGTGTAACAATAGTTTCATACAGCTATTGGTTGTATCAAATTCACCAATGGTTCCCGTCTAGATTCACTCCGATTATTTGCCTCAGGACCTGTCGCTCAAAGGCGTTCAATATATTAGCGGTTGCTTGGGTTGAGGTCTATGTTTCACATCCATAGCATAACAGAGGTCGTATCACAGATTTTTATACCTGGAGCTTTATCTTCCTGTGTATGCAGCTGGCCTTCAATATCGTCAAAATTGAAAAAAAAAATATATTTCTGAGCTGTATTCTTCGGTATATTTCGTCTCTTTCATTTGTGGTTCTCGTTATTTTGGTGTCTAAGTATACAAATTTTTGATACGCCAAGTGTGATATTTTGTATACTTGAGGTATTTTTTCTTGACTGCACCATGAACTTTGTTTTATTCTCATTGATTTGAAACCCTACTAGATTTGCTTCGCTGTCCAGTTTCAGGAAGAGTTCTTTGGCAGCTGTTAATGACCATGACAAAATGTTGATGTCGTCCGCATAGACTACTACTTGGCTTGACATGTATGGTAATGTTTCTTCTGTATCGAGAAGTAGCTTTCTTATGACTTACTCTAGAGCCAAATTAAATAGCAATGAGGCAAGCCCATCTCCCTGCTTTAGTCCGAGATTTGTGTCAAAGGCATCGATAAGTTGGTTATTGATGGGAGGTCATCATTGTCATTGTGGTAAGATGGACTAATTTGGCTGAGACGTCAAAGTAAAGCAATATTTGGTACAGTACGTTACGATCCATACCCTCATGTGTTTTCTTCAAGTCAACGAAAATTTGGTGTACGTCTATGTTGAACTCCCAGCATTTTTCAGGTACCTGCTTGACTGCGAACAATTGATCTATTGTGGATTTACCTGCTCTAAAACCACCTTGATACTCCTCAATACTACTTTTCGCATATGATTTGATTTTATTTTCTAAGATTTTTGAAAATATTTTGTAAGCCGTACAAAGTTGTGATATGCCTCTATGGTTTTCGCACTGTAGCTTGTCACCTTTTTTGTAGATAGGTAATATAACTGATTGGCCCCACTCTTACAGCATAAGGAGACTTGGGCCTTTGTTTCATCCTTAAATATTATTTATTCGAACCGGGCCTCCGCTCGAATAACCTTCGATTTGATTCTTCCGAACAATTGACCTGAGCCTTTATCTCATCTTTAACCCTAGATAACTAAACTGTATTTCAAGTAAAGACAGACGTAAATATCATGTAAATTATTTAATGAAATGAGAAACTTGTTACACTGCACAAAAAATTCATTCCTTAAAACCTCAATAAAAAAAGTCAATAACTAATCACTGCATGCAGCTACTGCAGACGTCAACATTGTGAGAGCAGCAAATTGCATTCGAGCTCTATGAGTTAGTCTACTAATTGCATTACAAAATCTCGTCGGGATAAAGTCGTTTTGTCATTTCTGATGTTGTTAGAGACAAAGATTACGTAAGTATTAATCAGAAATAAGTTCAACATATTATAAAAAATACATAATGGCCATCTTTTAGTTTTTCAATTAGCGCCACAGTATCCACTGTACCTTTCGTACTATTATAAAAATGTATCATCTCAGGTTTTCCTGTGGATTCATTAATATCAGGTTGATCATGAAATGTAGACAATATGAAGTAACTTTTTAAGGTTTTGTTTCGTAGGAAAGTAAAGTTTTGTTGCCTTCGTAACAAAATATTGAAGCACCAACATCGCGGAATTTCGAACTGTACAATTTTGCCTACTAGAGTCAAGTTAAAAGGTGGCTTCAATAACTCGTCAGCTAAGTAGACGGACGCAAATCAGTTCTCCATTGCGATGTTGTGATTGGAGCCATGTAAAGAAGTTGTAATTTCCCTTATTAAAACAGGTCGCCAACGGTTCTCTCTAAGGATGCGTCCCTTTTCCTAAGGACAGTATCGTATCAATTATATATTTGCTGTCCACATCTACTTCCATCACAAGTTTGATACCGTACTTGTTTGGTTTGTTCGGTATATACATTCTAAAGGATACTTCCTATGAAATCTGACAAGTTGCTCATCTACGGTTATCTATGACCCAGGTCTGTAACGTTTTTGAAAATTCATAATCACTTCATCCCACCACTTACGTTCAGGTGCACATTTGGCAAGTAACTTTCTAGCAACTTTCGTTCTCTTATCGTCAAACCGAAGACATTTTATTAAACAAGTTGGGTAAACAGACCTACGCTCATGTCAGAAGGGTTTTGTATTCAATTTACAAAATGCAGTCACCCGATCGAATCAAATCAAGAAACATGTCAAAGACGATTTTATTGGAGAAAATATGAAATATGATGATTATACTATTATTCACAAAGTTGAACGAATTTCGACTTCTGAGGTTTTCGGTATTCTTATACTCATAAATATCTCCCTTGATAATTATTTCAGATGTCCATCCGTGACGGAGGAAGCACATTTTTCCCCCCTGAGCCCCCACTGAATCAAAAACTGACAGTTTAACAACTGTTTTGAAAAGCTCCCATCAAAACTTTCATTCCCTACCCATATCGGCTGCGTTTGATGAATTTTTTTTAGGGGCCACTCTCCCGTACTGTTATCATCGATTAATGGCCAATTTTTTCGAATCCTAGAATGGTTACAAAACCCTTTTGCTAGGGGCTCTCTCCCGCCTCCTTGATTTTTTTCACTTATGAGCATTAATTGTAGGTACTCATCTTCAGTCATTCATTAAATTGAATCAAGTGTTCAAAGCATGCACCTGAAACGCCGAAGTTGGGACAAAAATTACTCAAAATTATTCAATCTTCGCATTTAAAACAGCCACTATTTTGTTTCACGATTACTGATACCACTAGCTGAACCGATTCTCATTTCATGACACCTATCATTCCTGAAATTTTCATGCAAATCCTAGCAAAACTGTAGTGTCTGAGTCGGTAAAAAGGGCATGTTGTTCCATAGCCATATGTTGCCACAGTAATAAATGCAGCGCATATTGTTCCATAGTAATACAGGAAAATTCAAACCGCTATAACTTCGCTAAATATGATTCAATCTTTATGAAATTTTTAGGATAGATCAATCTGTGTACTGAATTTCATTGAATTTTAGGGTACCGTTTTTTTTGTTTTGTGGTAGGGAGGTGAAGGCATTTACGCCCGCTGAGTCTGGCAGTGTGGGACTCCCATGGAGGATACCCTTGGACTACCCACTAAACACCTCCCCTTTCAATCTGAGAACCTAGCCTGGAATCGTTTGACACATTACTTCGGGCCAGGTCTCGTTTTGTTACGCCGTGGGGCGCCTTCAAGCTGGGGAGTCCCTTTCCTAGCTGGAGGGGAGAGGGGAAGAGGAAGTGCCAGAAAAGCGATCCCCCAGCCCCAGCGCCTCCGGCTGCTGTGAGTCCCTTTTATATTTCAGGACTGCTCGAGCATAATGTGCCACCTGGTTCCATTTGTCAACCGATTCGAGCATCACCGCAACTATATTATCCGGGGTGAGCTCTCCCGTCTCCCTGTAGAGTTCCCTTCGCAGCCTGACCCATTTTATACACGCAAAAAATGTGTGACAGACATTGTCCTCCTCGCCTGGGCAAAACCGACAATCGGGAGACCGTGACTTACCGATCTTGTGCAGGTAAGACTGAAAACACCCGTGCCCGCTCAAAAGCTGGGTCAAATAGAAGTCAGTCTCACCATGCCTTCGATTTAGCCACGGTCTCACGTCCGGGATGAGGCGCGCAGTCCACCTTCCCTTCGTGCGATTCCCCCAAGACTGCTGCCAATCGTTGAGCGAGCGTTGTCTCTCCTCGCGGACAACCATCTCCCTCGCATCCTCGTTTCGGCACAGGTAGATAGCGCGGCGCTCTCTAGTAAGGAGGGCGACAGGTATCACGCCTGCAATCACTCTCACCGCCGAGTCGGAGACTGTTGGATACGAAGATACAATTCTCAGTGCTCCTCTTCTCTGTACCTGTGCTAATCGTTTTCGGTATACCTCCTTGCTGAGAGCGTCGCCCCATACCTCTGCTCCGTACAGTAGCACTGACCCTACAGCACTCATCAAGAGGCGTCTTATTGATGGGCTGGGTCCCCCTACGTTGGCCATAAGTCGACTCAGGGCCGATATTCCCGAAGCAGCCTTCTCAGCCGTTGCCCTGATTTGCTCAGAGAAACTCATCTTCGAGTCGATCAGTAGCCCCAGGTACTTCACCGCTGGCTTCGATTCGATTTGTATACCTCCAATACTGATCATCCTTACTCTAGGGATTCTCTTTTTTGTCAAGATGACCACTTCGGTTTTCTCCAGTGCTAAACTGAGCCCGCGAGCAGTCATCCAGTCCCTCACTCGGCACATTAGCATACCTAGCCTAAGTTGCGCTTGTTCAACGGTGCGTCCAGCGACAAGAGCCGCAACATCATCCGCATAGCCTACCAAGCGCGACTCATCTGGCATCTCAAGTCTCAGTAGCCCGTCGTAAGACACGTTCCACAGGTCCGGACCAAGGATAGATCCTTGTGCAACACCCGATGTAATTTCCATCCTTCGTTGGCCCTGTGTCGTGTCGTAGAGCAGGCTTCGGTCCTTTTAGTAGTTCCTCAAAAGCCGCATTAGATATTCTGGAACTTGAAAAGAGTTTTCCAGCGTGTCCAGAATATCCACCCATCTAGCGGAGTTGAAGGCATTCCTGACATCGAGTGTCACCAACAGGACGATCCGTCGCTTGGTGCGACTATATGCCTCTGCCTTTTGGACC
Organism: Odontomyia ornata; assembly: GCA_963969285.1. Lineage (NCBI taxonomy): Eukaryota > Metazoa > Arthropoda > Insecta > Diptera > Stratiomyidae > Odontomyia > Odontomyia ornata. The sequence goes on from OZ017740.1 coordinate 129,424,439, forward strand.
GCGTTCACCACCTCTGCAATCGTATCAATGGTAGAACGTCCTGCTCTAAAGCCGTACTGCCGAGGAGATAGGTTCCCAGCAGCACGAATCGCGTCAGTGAGTCTTCCCTTGATGAGTTTCTCTAGCACTTTCCCAGCCGTGTCTAGCATGCATAACGGGTGGTATGCAGACGGCGATTCGGGATTTCCCTTCTCCTTGCTGATCAGTACGAGCCTCGCCACCTTCCATCGTACCGGGAAAACCCCGTCCCGTAGGCAAGCGCTGAATGTGCTGAGCAGCAAGTCAGGACAATGGTGATAGACGAGCCGCAACCCCTCAGCTGGAACACCATCTGGACCTGGAGCCTTCCTCGCTTTCAAGGAGAGGACTGCCTCCTCCAGTTCCAGCTGTGTGAAGAGTGGGCACTCTACTGCTGTTTCACCATGGACAGCGTCAACACGGACGGGATGGGCGGGGAAGAGTCCCCGCACTATCGCGTCCATCTTTTCCGCGTCATGTATACAAGGCTTCCGTAGGGCACCAAGTTTCCCCATGACCAGCTTGTAGCCAAGGCCCCACGGATCCTTGTTCACATTGTCCACTAGGTCTTGCCAGCAGCGAGCCTTGCTACTGTTGATCAGTTTGCGAAGGCATTTCCTGGCTGACTTATATGCTGCCACCTGGCTGCATGCCTCGTCACGGTTCCGCGCCCGTTGAGCCTCACGCCGAAGCTTGTGACACTCCCTCCGCTTTTCAGCGATTTTAGTAGACCACCAGTACATTGGGGGCTTACCGTGCCGGGGTCTTCGGCGGGGCATAGAAGCGCAGCAAGCAGTCGTGATTATGCTCATGGTAGAGTTCACCACGTCTTGAGCTGCCAGTTCTTCCGTCCCCACCGGAGCTCCCTGCAGCAGCTCACCTGCTGTGAGAACCTTGACGAACCTCTCGACGTCCATTCTTCCAATGTTCCATCCAGTTGTAGAAGGCCGAGAGCACGGACGCCGGGAGATAGCATCACTTATCTCAAGCAGAATGCACTGGTGATCACTGGCTGAGTAGTCCTCTAATACTTTCCAGTTGTGTATCCTCCGTACTAAGGACTCCGAGGCGAATGTCACGTCCGGTATGGTTCCCTCACAGCCAATACGGCGGAAAGTCGGCGTATTTCCAGAGTTTAGTACGACGAGGGCCGTCCTGGCCGCCATTTCCAGGATTCGTTTTCCCCGCGGATCCGTCCGAGGCATGCGCCATTCGATTGCTTTAGCATTGAAGTCGCCCCCAACGAGCACTTTACCCTCTGCGTTTGAGACAGCGCCCTCCAGAGCATTAAGCTTGGCTTGGAAAGATGATATCGGCTCGTTAGGCGTTAGGTAGACACCAAAGAAGGTGATCCCTGAGCACCGAACCCACACGAAACCATCCCCCCGTCCACAACTCTCCGCTTGAAAATCACTGTTCCGAACCCAGATAGCGGCAGTACCAGTTTCATCAGAGTACCATAATGCAGGACTTTTATTATGGTGTTGCTCACTCAGCAGAAAGAAGTCGGCTTTCCTGTCCCTCGCAAACTGCTCAAGCAGATTTTGGGCGGTTGAACTGCGGTGTAGGTTTAGCTGCAGGATGCGGGTCATCGAAGCTCTGATTTTGCCTTGGCTAGGGCTTCCTGGAACACCCGGCATTTTCCTGATCCCAAGACGTGTCCAAAATCAGGTTTTGGATCAGCATCCTTGCAAAGAATACAGTGTGCCTCTTTCGTACACTCTTTCTTTTATGTTTTATGGGTACCGTTAAGATTTTATTCAAGAACACATAAAATCGATAAATCATACTATTACTAACAAAGTTGAGTGAATTGCGACTTCTACTCACCAAGGCCTACATTCCTGATTTTTTTCAGATTTTTCGGATCACAGGTGTCCAAACGCGAGGGGGGGACACAAATTTTTCGTGTATTTCCCCTCCCTGTGCACCCCTCGAAGCAAATTTGGCCAAACTAAGACCTGTTTTGAAAAGTTCTCATCAAGACCTTTCATTTGATATCTATATCGGCTACCTTCAATGAAATTTTTTTTCAGGGGTCACTCTCCTATATGGGGAGACCCCCCTTAAATACCTTATAAGATTTTTTTGTAGTTGAACTTTGAAGAGATCACCACTTTACACCTACACACAAAATTTGATTTTTCTAGCTTAAGTAGTTTCCGAGAAAAACTGCTGTGACACACGGACGGGCGGACAGACTGGTCGCGAAACTAGTAGGGTTTTGTAAAATTATTTTACAAAACCCTAAAAATGAAACCTTTCGGAGCTTATACAGGCCTCGAAAATTGTGCCCAACTGCTTTGTATTAAAAAGCGTACGAGTTAGCATATGGTTGCTTTTCATAGCTGCTGAATTGAAAAGCCAGCAAAACAGTAATACAGTTTGGGTATCGCGTTTATAGTTATTCTTCCGAAGATGCATCTCTGCGTTTATGAAAGTCACAATATTTTATAGCATGCCATCGGTCATAAAAAGAGATAAGAGATCCGCACACTCATGCATTAGTCTGACCTCTCCTTGAGTACCTGGTAGGTACTGGGGCTCGTCTGGAAGTTCATTTAGACGCTAACCGTGGCGTAATGTCTATTTTTCCCAAACAAAGATGAACGTTTTGATACAAGAACACGTGAGTTATTACGAGTCCTATTTATTTCTTCTCCTGAAGAGGGATCAGAATGTATAATTTGAGATATTTGTCTGTCAGTTGGTCGTATCTAATCATTAGGCACTGAGGACTCACTCGGGGACAAAGAATCGCTTTCTGTATCTCGACTTTCTTCCATATTATCTTCAATTTCTGATGACGAGTTATCAGACAGATGATCAAACCCACTATCTAATTCTGCATTAAGACGTCTTCTTGTGATCTCAAATCCATGTAAAATAGAATGAAAATTGCCTCACAACACTCAAATATTTTTATATATGTGGCACTTAACTGAACGTTTTAAAAGGAAAAAATTTAAAACCATCACATTTCTTCTCAAAATAGCCACAACATCCTCTTTTATGACGTGTGAGAGTGGAAAACTCAAAATACAACAAAGCACATACCTTTCCAAAAACTTACACTATGACTAAACTTTAGTCGACTGGACTACCGAATGTTTCCCGAATAGCGGTACACATTGCATTGTTTTGACTTATTAGAAGGGTAGAAAGAGAGCCGAAAACAAAGAGCACGGGCTAATGCCTGATCTGAAATTTTGTAGAAACTGCGTATTGTTGTGGATGAACATTTACATAGTTATCTAGGCTTCAATATTATCTACTGGAGCCGGGATTGCGGTTGTATCACAAAATCTGATTCTAATAAATAAAATATTCCAGAAATATAATCTTTCTATTGAAATCATTCCTCTTCCTTATTCCTATTCCTTTGATCGAAATCAGTTAGAGGATGGTGCAAGTAGACTTTATTTCGCCTTAACTGAATATTGTGTTTGGCCTAACTTATTGTGGATTTTTCTGAAAACTTGTTTAGACTAAATCCACTTCATGATGTAATTGAGCGAACTCAAAAACGTCAACTTCGCGTCAACTATGTTCAGCGAATATTATAGCGAATTTGACAGTGTTGGAATACTTATTGTGAATTTATTTTAAATTTTTTTTGACTACATAAACTTCATGACGAATTTGAGTAAGCTCAAAAATGTCAACTTCATACATGTATTCAGCCAATATTGTAATAAATTTTGCCATGTGTTGTAATACGCGGCGGAATCGATTCAACGCATTTCCAAATGGCTCAGCGTATCGTTTTTTAGGTCTTTGTCACAAATTTTTAACAAAGACCTAGTAGCTTCGCAACCTGTTTGTCTGTCCATGCGTCACAGCAAGTTTGTTCAGAAACCATAGGAGCTAGAAAGCTCAAACTTAGTGAAAAGGTCAGAAAAGGTGGTCTCTCAAAAATTTGGGTCTTACCAAACATTCCGAAATTTTTTCAGGGGGGTCCCCCTTCCATTGAAGTAGCCCTTAAAAATGTTTTTTAAGCCAAAAGTAGTCGAGTGGGCTATCAAATGATAGGTCTACATTAGAGCTTTTTGAATCTGAAATAAAAGGGGCTCAAATCGCGATTGGATACCTTTGAGCCGAAAAATCTGAAAATAACCACAAAGGTACAAGGTATGAGTACAAGGGCAACAAATGCCTCAAATATTGAAATTCATTCAACTTCGTTTATAACAGTATGATTTGTAGATTTTACATTTTCGCTCATTAAATCAAAACAATACCATTAAACTTCCTGTTATCACATAGATTGATATAAGATCTTCATGCTTCTAAAATTTTATGGAAATTGGATCATAATCAAGTGAGTTGTAGCCATTTCAATTTTATGAAATTACAACAACAATAATACGTGTTGATTCATATTTAGAATCGAATTAGGCTCTTTTATTTTCTTCCAATATTCATGAAAATTTGAGGAACAGTGTTTAATGTGAATATGTTCAATCGGCCGAGCATTCAGAAAAATTATTAAAGCTGGATCTAAAAAGCGGCTGCAATGTGCTTATGAAAGAAACTTTGTGTCTTTTGCATAAAATTGAACGATTTCTTATCCAAGTATTGGATGAATAATTCAAGTCATCGATTGATACTATTAGAAAACTTGTTTCAACCCCTAGGGTGGTGACAAATACCTTCTGGTAGGAGCACTCTCCTGCTTTCTCAATATGTTTTCAATCTGTCTGCTCTACTTTTTAGGGTTTTGTAAAATAATTTTACAAAACCCTACTAAAATCGCGTCCTGTCTGTCCGTCTGTCTGTCCGTCCTCTCCGTCCATCCGTCCGTGTGTCACAGCAGTTTTTCTCGGAAACTACTTAAGCTAGAAACATGAAATTTTGTAAGTAGGTGTAAAGTGGTGTTCTCTTCAAAATTCAACTACAAAAAAATTTTATAAGGTATTTAAGGGGGGTCTCCCCATATCGGGGAGTGACCCTCCGAAAAAAAAATTTCATTGAAGGCAGCCAATATGGGTATCAAATGAAAGGTCTTAACGAGAACTTTTCAAAACAGGTCTTAGTTTGGCGAAGTTTGCTTCGAGGGGCGCACAGGGAGGGGAAATACACGAAAAAAATTGTGTCCCCCCCCCCTCGCGATTGGACACCTGTGATCCGAAAAATCTGAAAAAAAATCAGGAATGTAGGCCTTGGTGGGTACAGCAACAACAAATACGTCAGAAGTCGCAATTCACTCAACTTTGTTAGTAATAGTATGATTTATCGATTTTATGTTTTCTTGAATAAAATCTTAACGGTACCATAAAATTCAATGAAATTCAGTAAACGGATGACCATTTATAAAATTGATATATTCTGAAAGTTTCATAAAGATTGGATCATATTTAGCGAAGTTATAGCGGTTTGAATTTTCCTGTATTACTATGGAACAATATGCGCTGCATTTATTACTATGGCAACATATGGCTATGGAACAACATGCGCTTTTTGCCGACTCAGACACTACAGTTTTGCTAGGATTTGCATGAAAATTTCAGGAATGATAGGTGTCATGAATATCTTTGAGAATCGGTTCAGCTAGTGGTATCAGTAATTGTAACACAAAATATTGCCTGTTTTAAATACGAAGATTGAATAGTTTTGAGTTATTTTTTCCCAACTTCAGCGTTTAGGGGGCATGCTTTGAACACTTGATTCAATTTATTGAATGACTGAAGATGAGTACCTACAATTAATGCTCATAAGTGAAAAAGTTAAGAAGGCTGGAGAGAGCTCCTAGCAAAAGGGCTTGGTAACCATTCTAGGATTCGAAAAAATTGGCCATTAATCGATGATAACAGTACAGGAGAGTGCCCTTGAAATAAACAAAATCCATCAAACGTAGCCGATATAAGTATGAAATGAAAGTTTTCATGGGAGCTTTTCAAAACAGTTGTTAAACTGTCAGTTTTTGCTTCAGTGGGGGCACAGGGGGGAAATGCATGAAAAATATGTTTCCTCCCTCGCAAATGGACATCTGAAATAATTATCAAGGGAGATATTTATGAGTATAACAATAACAAAAACCTCAGAAGTCGAAATTCGTTCAACTTTGTTAATAATAGTATGATCCTCGTATTTCATATTTTCTCCTATAAAATTGTCTTTGACATGTTTCTTGATTTGATTCGATCTGGTGACTGCATTTTGTAAATTGAATACAAAACCCTTCTGACATGAGCGTAGGTCTGTTTACCTAACTTGTTCTTTCTGCGTACCGTACCTTAAACTGTACATTTCTCACAAATCAGTCAATACGTTCAAACAAGTTGGGTAAACAGACCTACGCTCATGTCAGTAGGGTTTTGTATTCAATTTACAAAATGCAGTCACCAGATCAAATCACATCAAGAAACATGTCAAAGACGATTTTATTGGAGAAAATATGAAATACGAAGATCATACTATTATTAACAAAGTTGAACGAATTTCGACTTCTGAGGTTTTTGGTATTGGTATACTCATAAATATCTCCCTTGATAATTATTTCACATGTCCAGCCGCGACGGAGGAAACACATTTTTCATGTATTTACCCCCTGTGCCCCCACTGAAGCAAAAACTCGCAGTTTAACAACTGTTTTGAAAAGCTCCCATGAAAACTTTTATTTCATACTCATATCAGCTACGTTTGATGAATTTTTTTTCAGGGGCCACTCTCCTGTACTGTTATCATCGATTAATGGCCAATTTTTTCGAATCCTAGAATGGTTACAAAACCCTTTTGCTAGGGGCTCTCTCCCGCCTCCTTGACTTGTTTCACTTATAAGCATTAATTGTAGGCACTGATCTACAGTCATTCATTAAATTGAATCAAGTGTTCAAAGCATGCACCTTAAACGTTGAAGTTGGGAAAAAATAACTCAAAATTATTCAATCTTCGCATTTAAAACAGCCACTTCCTTGTTTTACGATTACTGATACCACCAGCTCAACCGATTCTCAAAGATATACATGACACCTATCATTCCTGAAAGTTTCATGCAAATCCTAGCAAAACTGTAGTGTCTGAATCGGTAAAAAGCGCGTGTTGTTCCATAGCCATATGTTGCCATAGTAATAAATGCAACGCATATTGTTCCATAGTAATACGGGAAAATTCAAACCGCTATAACTTCGCTAAATATGATTCAATCTTTATGAAACTTTCAGAATAGATCAATCTTATAAATAGTTCATTGAATTTAAGGGTACCGTTAAGATTTTATTCAAGAAAACATAAAATCAATAAATCATACTATTACTAACAAAGTTGAGTGAATTGCGACTTCTGACGTATTTGTTGTTGTTGTACTCATCAAGACTTACATCCTTGGTTTTTTTCAGATTTTTCGGATCACAGGTGTCCAATCGCGAGGGGGGGGGGGGACACAAATTTTTCGTGTATTTCCCCTCCCTGTGCGCCCCTCGAAGCAAATTTTGCCAAACTAAGACCTGTTTTGAAAAGTTCTCATCGAGACCTTTCATTTGATACCCATATCGGCCACCTTCAATGAAATTTTTTTTCGGGGGGTCACTCCCCTATATGGGGAGACCCCCCTTAAATGCCTTATAAAATTTTTTTATATTTGAACTTTGAAGAGATGACCACTTTACACCTACATACAAAATTTGATGTTTCTAGCTTAAGTAGTTTCCGAGAAAAACTGCTGTGACACACGGACGGACGGACGGACAGACAGGCAGACGGACAGACGGACAGACAGGACGCGATTTTAGAAGGGTTTTCTAAAATTATTTTACAAAACCCTAAAAAAGGGAAAATCACTGCTACACAGGCAATTGGACGTCACCACAATTAATCTTGGATAAATTATTATGATCAATCAGGGTACAATAAACTACATCAGTTCATAATAATTTTTTATGCTTTCAATGTCTAAAAATGAGATTATTTGTACTACAGTAATAGTTCATACTGACATCATGGCTTATGCACAGCAATTTGCTTTATTGGATTCATTCTTTTTTTTATCAAAATTCAACTAAACTAAAATCACTTGACCTGACCGAAAATCAACTAAAGTAAACACAATTTGTAGCAAACAAGCTTAAAAAATATGGAAATTGCGAGACGTTTGTTTCGACAAAGAAAATACATTGCCATTATCCTTGGAAGAAAACTAATCGATTAAGGTAAACATACTCAGTCGATATCAATCATGTACACATGTCTTTCTGCCAGATCATATTTCATAGATTGCAAACAATGGAAGCAATAATCTTGTCACGTGACATGCATGCCGACTAACATATAAAAACGTATCAATAAATTTAGACAAGAATGAAGACTCAAATAAAGTTTGGACATGATTCATTTGTTCTTTTCTTTTAGCTTTCCTCTAATGCAAACGTTGATGCTACAATCCGAATATACGTCTACCAAGAGAGAAAAATAATGGGAAAGTTTTACTTTTGGTAATGGCCAATAAAATGTAAAATAAAATGTCCTCCAACAATAAATCAAAACAAAGTTGGATGAAATTTTCATTTCTGCAAATGTTCATGCAGAAAAGGACGACAGATAAGTGAAAAGTTTGTTCCAAAGTTTAAAATTAGGGATTCGATGGTATTCCCAAGGTATTGAGATGTTGCTCTTCGCAAAAGTTGCGTATGTATCCTCGGGTCTGGAAATCAATCATGACCTTAGAAATTATAAATCTTATTCCCCTTTGCGATTTCATTATCCTAACGACTTTCCATATTATTTTGGATAGTTTTTGAAGCAAAGGGAAAATGAAATTTGATAAATTTTCGAGAAAGTCAATTTAAAAGCGTGTTGGATAGGAAGAACAGCTCCTCTCAGAGGAGTTTTATACTCAACTCACGATGTGACACCAATAATGAGAAAACTCAAGAAACACTTCAACGAAATGTACCCTTGATTGAAATATTATAATTAATAGCATTATCAAAAATCTACGGCCGCTGAAATTCAAGCGTTCACCATTTTGTCATTATATTACAGATATCATTCACTAAATGGGAACCTAAAGGTATTTAACTCATTCATCTTATCTATAACTTTTAAAAAGGTCCAATAAAAATTCTAGTATCTGTTTCGATGAAACGGCGATATACGAGTATGTAGTAGCAAACCCTGTGATTTTGCTGTTTTAACCACCGCTGACCATAACTTACGGGGCTGATCTTATAGATAACTTACTACATGTAATTGATTGTTGGATTCTATTTGCAAATGGTACTCTTACGTGATCAGTTGAGCTTAGCGAGAGAACTCGTACAGGCATCAACATTCGCGTTGCTCTCTTCACTAATTTGTAGAGAATGGATGCGAAATACATCGCGAGAATTGAAGCACTTTATGATGTGGCGTGAGGCTGGCGTGTTTCAAATAAATTTGACGTGACGTCTCCCACCAATTCTCGCATCTTGAACTAAATCAATTTTCCGTGCGGGTATTCTAACTTAAACGATATAAAAGATTCAACATGACTTACCCTACGAAAGATACGTCCCTAATATGCTTCATATAGCTGGTTTAACAATCCCACAAAAATCACTACATTTTTCGTTTCCCGATACAACAACATTCGCGAGCCCTGGCTAACTTTTCCCTTTAATTATCACTTTTGCAACGCTTTTGCACTAGATTCAACTCGGTTTATCATAAAAAAGTTGTTCTGTGTACAATTTCAGATTCAATTTGATTAGATGTTTCCCGTAATGTGTTGAATTCTCACGAATCATATGTTTTCAATCATATGGTTGATATTTTGTTGAAAATTCGGGAGCTAAAGTATAAGAGGAGTGGGATTGTCGTGACAGTAACTAGAGAGCGTGTGGATGCTTTAGCGGCGTGAAAAGCGGGGGGATTTCAATTCGTATGGGAGAGGAAGGCATATATGTAGTAATAAAGCTTCACACACGCATGGATGAAAATAAGCTCATTTCACGTCCATTACTTTATATGGCTTTGATTTTACGTCTAGCATTCATTGCGTACTGGCGTGTTTTTAAATAGCTCTAGTCAATAAATTTCAAAAATAAAATTAATGTTTCGATAGGTCAGTCCGAAGTTAATTTTTATTGAAAAAAATCTTATATCGTCAAAGCAATCGATTCAAGCATTTTATATCCAAGATAATTTTTCTTTGATGTGATTAAAACAAGTTGGGTAGACAGACCTACGCTCATGTCAGAAGGGTTTTGTATTCAATTTTCAAAATGCAGTCACCAGATTGAATAAAGTCAAGAAGCATGTCAATGATGATTTTATTGGAGAAAATATGAAATTCGAGTATCATACTATTATTAACAAAGTTGAACGAATTTAGACTTCTGAGGTTTTTGTTATTGTTATACCCATAAATATCTCCCTTGATAATTATTTCAGATGTCCATTCGTGAGGGAGGAAACCACATTTTTCATGTATTTACCCACTGTGCCCCCACTGAAGCAAAACCTGACAGTTTAAGAACTGTTTTGAAAAGCTCCCATGAAAACTTTCATTTCATACTCATATCGGCTACGTTTGATGAAATTTTTTTCAGGGGCCACTCTCCTGTACTGTTATCATCGATTAATGGCCAATTTTTTCGAATCCTAGAGTTGTTACAAAGCCCTTTTACTAGGAGCTCTCTCCCGCCTCCTTGACTTGTTTCACTTATGAGTATTAATTGTGGGTACTCATCTTCAGTCATTCATTGAATTTGAGGGTACCCATAAGATTTTATTCAAGAAAACATAAAATCGATAAATCATACTATTACTAACAAAGTTGAGTGAATTGCGACTTCTCACGTATTTGTTGTTGTTGTACTCATCAAGGCCTACATTCTTGATTTTTTTCAGATTTTTCGGATCACAGGTGTCCAATCGCGAGGGGGGGGACACAAATTTTTCGTGTATTTCCCCTGCCTGTGCGCCCCTCGAAGCAAACTTTGCCAAACGAAGACCTGTTTTGAAAAGTTCTCATCAAGACCTTTCATTTGATACCCATATTGGCTACGTTCAATGAAATTTTTTTTTCGGGGGGTCACTTCCCTACATGGGGAGACCCCCCTTAAATACCTTATAAAATTTTTATGTAGTTGAATTTTGAAGAGAGCACCACTTTACACCTACATACAAAATTTGATGCTTCTGGCTTAAGTAGTTTCCGAGAAAAACTGCTGTGACACACGGACGGACGGACGGACGGACAGACAGACGGACAGACAGGACGCGATTTTAGAAGGGTTTTGTAAAATTATTTTACAAAAAGCGAAAAACCTTAAGACAACTAGTATGGAAGAGCCACATGGCCTTCCACCATTGGGGGAACCGGGGGAAATGTCAAATATGAAGCTGGCGACAGTTTTCAATAAAAGAAAATATAATCAAAAAAACTTCGCAGGTGGCAGCTCCAGATTACAAATAATAGCAGACAATGAAGAAATGATCAAATTACGAAAGAAAAATTATGAAGGAAGGGTACAGACACAGTTCCTCCTAGATCAAATCAGGAAAGCGAAGTCGATTCAAAAGCCGCGAAAATAAGTTCAACAGGAAACAAAGGCGAAGAAAATTATGAAACAAACGATCTCGGGAGAAGTTCTAAGTGCTGGTGGCACTAACAATAGTCAAAACTATTTTGCAGCGCTTGAAGGACCGGAAAAAGAAATGTAAATTGAAAAAAATGTCGAAGGCAATTTCGATACGAGTATTAAAAATTTTATTCTGGCTGGCTCCACAGAAAAAGTCAGCAACAAGGCCGAAAAAGTTCCGCCAATAAATGTATTCGGACAAAGCGGAAGAAATTTTGTTCGGCTATTGGCTGCCAAACCTAAATTAAGCAATTTTGAATACAAACGAGTAAATGCAGAAAACTTGACCATTATAACGAAATCCCTGTTTGACTTCAAGTCCACCAAAGATGCGCTGAGGTTTGGGATGATTCCCTCACTTCAGTTTTACCCCAAAAACCGAAAAAATCAGAGCTTTCTGTTGAAGGATCTGGACTGCGGAGAGGATACTGTCGGTCTTCTACAGGTGCTCAAAGAAGTTGCATCAGAAATTGAATTCATTTCTGTCAAAACCTTTGCAACAAGAAGATCGACCATCAAGAAGAAGAATTTACTGCTTTATCTAGTGGAAATTTCTAATAAGAGCAGTCCAAGTGGCCGTGAACAGATAAGGTTTTTGAATTTCAGAATGGTGAGGTGGGAATGCCTCCAAAAAAGAGAAGTCAACCATGGTCACCGGTGTCTACGCGTTGGTCATTTGGCTGGCAGTTACATCATGCAATTTCGGTGCGTAACATTGAAAGAAATTCATGCCCCAGTGAGTGCAAATTGGGTCAGATGGGGCCTAAAGAAAAATTACACTGCGGTGTATTTGGTCATCCAGCACCATATCAAGGATGCTCCTGATATTAAGATACAAAATTTAAATTTATTCGAAACTAAACGCAAGCACACAGCGAATTGATTACTTCAAACTTCATCAAGCCTAGGGTATCATTTACAATCGCCACTAGAGGACCAGCAGACAATGCTATAAATAATGTAAATAATATTAGTAGCTGCTTCTCAAAATTAACCAACAATTTATTTCTTTGTCGGAGAGCATCAATAAACAAGATTCAAAAATTAACTTTGTTTTTCAGCGTTAAGATCCCTCAAATATCTGAAAATAACTTGCCATCCAATCACATTCCCATGGATAGGCTTCATCTCATCTCGATCAATGTCAACCCCATTGTTACTCTACATCGACCTGACTATTTATTGTCAACCACAAGCTTGACACCATGCTTCTCACTGAAACCCACCTCAATTCATGGCTTGAATTCGTATAACAAACGATAAGGTATACGGTGATGGGGGAGGTGGCACCACGATATTAGTTTCAAGACCTTATCGTTTCCAAAATATTGACAAAGTCGAGTTCAAAAACGTTGAATTTCTTGAAGTGTGCGCTGTCAAAATTTCACTCTCAGGTGGGGGTAACCAATTCGTTATCTCTGCCTATGCAACTGATCGAAATATTCTCAAGTTCAAGGAGGAGCTCAATTCCTTGTTTGAAATACTCGAATTGAATAGGCTGCATCGTTATTCTATTTTTGCCGGTAACCTGAATGCCACGCATACATCATGGCTTAACGCCACCCATAATCCAAGAGGTGTATTCCTGAAATCGTGGATAGCAGAAAACCAAATTGAATACAGTTGCAGTTTATATGGGTTGAATTTAGCTTTAATAGTCCTCAATGAAAACTGCAGGTGCTTCCTTATGATAGGGATCAATACGCAATCCTAATGGTCTTCCCCATCCCAGCCTAACATGAACATGTTTAGTTTCCAACAGATGTCTGAGGTTACTTTCGCTATCGCATGTATGGTCAAATGCCTGGCACGAAACCCAAATTGGCAATTCGGCATCAACTCATATTTCTCAATGTGGGCGTTTAATGCTTTGCTTAAGGCGTTAGGCAGCAAGCTGATTGGGCGATAGCTTTTAGAGAAGAAGATCGGGAATAACCTAGCCATTTCCACACATATGGGAAATATGGATTGCTCAATATGTTGTTGAACTATATGCAATAATTCCTAATACCAAGCTCAGGCGTATGTTTGTAATGTCATCCGTACCACATAATTCCTTGTTTTTTATATTGCCAACTATGAAGCACAAGTCTTCATAGCTGACAAAATAATCAATAAGATTCAAGCTCAGTATGAGGTCAGATGTTAATGTTTCATTGAAATGAAAATTGATTCGCCATTCAGGCATTATTTGAAGTTGGAAACTTCTGCTTCAACGACCACTAGAAATATTTAACTTCCCCTCTCAGGGTTTGGTTGATGGATCAATTCAAAATGTGTTTCAATCAGGGCAAGTTTCTGCGATCTAGAACATGTAATCATGTTTCCCTTTTTTCAGGGTTGTACAGCTAATTTCGATACCAGCCCTATTGCGAAGATTTATCTCATCACTAGCGACTTCAAGAGTCGATATCTTTACCCAAGACTTCTCACGGAATAAGCTACGTACTTTCATGGAAACGCCATTTGGGTCCTGCAGACTAATACCCCTCAGATTTTTCACCCATTGGTTGCTGTCCGCACTCCTGAAATATGAACGGATCTTCAGGTGGGCATTCCAACAGTGCCAGCAAAGGGTGTTTGGAGTCCAAAAATCGCCGATAAACATTGTTGACACGTGTGAGAAGAAGGCTTTTCAATCTTTTCGATCTTGCAATGGTTGGTGTTTCATATCCTTCCATATTGTTTCAATGTTTAATCTTGGGAACTACTTTCTGAGCGGTGTCCAATGTCAACTTCTCTAACTTCGACAAATAGAGATCGATTTCATCGATAGGTAGATTCCTGTCATTAAGAAACATTAAGCAAGCGTCGCGTCGAAATCATCAGAAAGAGGACATTGCTTCCGGCAATTCCAATTGAACTCCTTTTGAAACTTTTCCCAATCCGTTTTTTTTTAAATTGATCCCATGATTTTCATGTTAGGCTGGTATGGGGAAGGCCGTTATGATTGCGTATTGATCCCTATCATAAGGAAGCACCTGCAGTTTTCATTGAGGACTATTAAAGCTAAATTCAGGTCTTGCATGTTGGGAACTCCGACCCATATAAACTGCAACTGTATTCAATTTGGTTTTCTGCTATCCACGATTTCAGGAATACACCTCTTCGATTATGGGTGGCGATTAGCCATGGTGTATGCGTGGCATTCAGGTCACCGGCAAAAATAGAATAACTATGCAGCCTATTCAATTCGAGTATTTCAAACAAGAAATTGAGTTCCTCCTTGAACTTGGAAATATTTCGATCAGTTGCATAGGCAGAGATTGTAGTGAATGAAAATGTTCGAAAATGTCCGTGAAGGACTGCAGCGATGTTCTGTTGCTGGCTGGGCGGTTTCTAGAGGCTGACGACAAAGCGGGCATGTGGATGAGGTTTGCCGCAGTTGGACCAAACACAGCTGGTGTAGCCTGTGTCCGCACTGCAGCCTCTGACTGGTGAGTTCATCCATGTCCTCATGACATATGGAGCACAAGAGCGCTGGTCCGGCATCTGACCTCAACTTCCTTCTCTCTGGAGTTCTTTTGGTGGGCATTCCTGTAAAAACGGTGATTAGCAAAAAAAAACAGAACTATAAATATATAAAGAAAAAAATATATATCTAAATAAATATATGTATATATACGAGTATATAGATAAGAAAAAATATGAAAACAAATATAAAATATAACATTCTTGAAGTGGCCGTCAGTCGCGAACTAATGACACGATCTATCAAAAAAATTTGCGGTGTATCATGAGAATTCGGTCTCTCCAATCCGTTCCTTCTTCCCAAGCAAGGACACCAATGGCACAATCCTTCTATTGTGTTGCGGTACCATGAGAATCAGGGTTCAGTAGTGATCCCTCATCCGCAAGTTTTTCAAGTTACCACTTGTCAGCCCAGGGTTGAGTTCTGATCCACAAGCAGCGCGTGTCTTGTCATGGATAGTCATGGATTAGCTATTCAGCCAATCACATGAAATCAAAATCATGCCAAATATAGTTCTCCGACATACGCCTGAGCTTGGTATTAGGAATTATTGCATATAGTTCAACAACATATTGAGCAATCCATATTTCCCATATGTGTGGAAAAGGCTGGGTTATTCCCGATCTTCTTCTCTAAAAGCTATCGCCCAATCAGCTTGCTGCCTAACATCAGCAAGGTATCTGAAGTGGTACTTAGCAAAGCATTAAACGCCCACATTGAGAAATATCGTTGATGCCGAATTGCCAATTTGGTTTTCGTGCCAGGCATTCGACCATACATGCGATAGCGAAAGTAACCTTAGACATCTGTTGGAAACTAAACAGCAGAAAATGTGTTGGAGCGTGTCTCATTGATGCGGAGAAAGCCTTCGATACGGTGTGGTTCAATGCACTAATTTTTAAACTGCTTCAGGACAGGTTCTCCATGATGTGCAATATGTTGTACGCAAAACTGTTTTATGTAACTGATGAAAATCGGATGAAAATGCGCAACTTTGATGTCGTGAATGGTCTATTGCAGCGAAGTATTTCTGCACCTCCACTCTTCTTAATTTTCAATCGCAAGCTATCGAACGGCTTTGATTTTAACGTCTCCCTAACAAGATCATAGGTAGCGTTTGCTGATGATCTGATCATTTGTATGACAGACCAAAGAGCTAGCATGGTTAAGAGCAATCTTCAAAAATTGTTTAATCATGTGAAGCTCTACACTGAAAATTGGCGAATAAAAATCAATGCGCAGAAGTGCGAAACAACTTCCTTTCGGACAACGCTGCGGTTGGTCAATGAAGACCTGAAGTGTAACTGCAAGGATTACCACATCATGGCTGGTGAGAGTAGCTCAGAACGGGTTCCACATAAATCCTGTGTTCAATACCACAGTGCTCAACACGATTAGTATCTGTACTCTATTGAACACGTCAAAATCATGCGCAGTAAAGCACAAAAAGTGACACAATTGGACATCAAGCCCGACGCAAAAGAAATGATTGGTTCAGTGATGAGTGCCAGAGTGCATTAGATAAAAAGAATCAGGCTTACAAGGAATACGTAGGTAGGAAAACTAAGACGAAGAGAGAACACTATAAAAATCTCAGAAGAGTAGCGAATAAGATAATTAGAATTAAGAAATGAAAATACTATGACAAACAATTGTGAAGTATAGATATAAGTCTAGTGACCAGCAACACAAGTCAAGCATACAAAGTACTGAAATGTATGAAACGTGGTTATCAGCCCAAGACCACGCTCTGCCGTGATAACATCGGCAATATCATCGCTGATGAAACCAAGATTAATGAAAAATGGGTATCATATTTCAGGAGCCTTCTTAATCCTCCACACAGATCCAGAGCATCGGAGCCTATATATGTTTCCGGAGAGCTTCCATTGGCCCCACCCACTTCGGACGAAGTTTGTCCCACCATCAAAGCCCAAATAATAATAAAGCGCCGGGCATCGATGAAATTTCAGTGGAGCTCATCAAATATGGTGGCAGCAGTTTTCAGAAAGCCATCCATAAAATCACTCAGCACATTTGGCGACAAGAATATAGGTGAGTGGAGCCAATCAATTATTTACCCTAACCATTAAAAAGCTGAAAAGCTACTATGCGACAATTATAGAGGCATATCACAGCTTTGTACGGCATACAAAATATTTTCCAAGATCTTCGAAAATAAAATAGGATCATACGCTTGCAGTATTATTGAGGAGTATCAAGGTGGTTCAAGAGCTGGTAGATTGACGCTAGACCAATTTTTCACAGTCAAGCAGGTACTTGAAAAATGCCGGGAGTTCAACACAGACGCACATCAAATTTTCGTTGAGTTTAAGAAAGCATAAGACAGTATTGATTGTAACGTACTCTACTAAATAATGCTTTGCTTTGGCATTCCAGCCAGATTAGTCCGTCTTACCAAAATGACAACGACTCGACGCCCTCCAAAGTCCGCATCAATAACCAATTCATCGATGCCTTTGACACAAATATCGGACTAAAGCAGGGAATGAGCTGGCCCCATCGCTATTCAGTTTGGCTCTGGAGTAAGTCATTAGAAAGCTACCTGTCGATACACGAAGTATATTACTATACAAGTCGAGCCATGTAGTATCCTAGTTGGACGATATCAATATTTTGTCACGGTCATTAAAAACTGCCAAAGAACTCTTCCTGAAACTCTACAGCAAAGCAAAACAAGTAGGGCTACAAATCAATGAGAATAAAACCTCATGACGCAGTCGAGGCAAAATACCTCAAGTACACAAAAAATCACACTTGGCGAATACAATATCAAAAATGTTAACGAGTTTGTATATCTAGGCACCAAAGCAACGAGAACCAGCAATGAAATAGATGAAATACGCCGAAGAATGTAGCTCGCAAATAAAATATTTTATTCAATTTTGACGGTCTTGAGGACCAGTTGCATAGACAGGAATACAAAGCTTCAGGTATACAAATCGGTGATAAGACCATCCGCAAATATATTGAACACCTTTAAGCGAGGGGTCCTGCGGCAAATAATCGGAGCGAAGCTAGATGGGGACCAATGGCAAATTCGATAAAACCATGAGCTGTATGAACTTTTTGAGAAGCCGGAGGTCTCAACGATTGTAAGACTAAGGAAACTCCAATGGACTGGCCTCATGAATCGTATGGACAACCAAAAAGGTATTCATTGGGAGAACTGAATGGCGAAAACCGGTGGGAAAACAAAGGAAAAGGCAGTCTGACTCGATCGACGAAGCCAGCTTATCGCTGCTCGGATTCCAAAATTGGAGGACGGTTGCAAACACTGTTCACAGAAAGCTGGATGTAGTGGTTAGAACACTATGCCCGTAAGCCGAAGGCCTCTGGTTTGAGTTTCTTTGTAGTCAATGAGATTAACTTCGGGTGATTTTTCGGACAGACTACAAGGCGTGACAATTAATAATGAGACTGATTTATTGTTAACCTGTGACCTTGAAATGCCCTTCCTCTCTCCATTGATATATTTACCATCGCTCTAGCTTGTTTAGTTAGTATTTAGCCTCTAAAGGAATCGCCGTGTTGCAACAGCCGCCTTATTTGCCCAATATTTGACCCTGTGACTTTTTTTTTTGTTTCCTAGAACAAAATCGGTGGTCAAAGGAACCCATTTTGAGTCGATTACGGACATCCAGGCGGCCGTGACGAGGGTACTCGTGGACATTTCAGTCGAAGTGTTCCAGAAATGTTACGCAGCATAGAAAACGCGCGGGAATCGTTATATAGCTGCTTAATTGGACTACTTTGAAGGGGATGGCAGAGTTGTAGAATAATTTTTAAATAGACGGTTTTATGGGATTAGTCTCATTACTTAATTGTCACACCTCGTATAAGCCTGTTCGGTTATAAAAGCGTGATAATTATCATATCACCTTGTGGAGCGCCGATTAATTCGATCATGATAATTACAATAGATACTCAAACTAAGGCCAGAAGGGCCGAAAGAGGCTTTAGTGCTATGAAAAAAAAAATTGCAGGAAGCAAAAGAATGCACAGTCGTCCCTTTCATTCCAGATATATTGATCAAATGGTCAAAGTTATCTGTTACAAGACCCTGGTTAGACCAGTTTTGACATATGGATATCAGATCTGATACAAAAGGAGTGCTACTTGCACTCTTTAAGAGTTTTCGAAAGGAAGTGGCTTCGTGCATGTACTGGTTTGTACAAAAAGCTTGAGACAGATTGGACACAATATATCGAATGGAAAAATTTATCAAACTGCTAAACTAACGAGAGCTCATGTCTTCATATTGAAACTTCTTCGGAACCATATCACCAGAACTGCAACTGTGAGTGAAAACTCGTGGATTGCACAGCCATTTGACTGGCTTCGTTCCTCTAGAAGCACTCATGTATTTATTTCTGCCGGTGTCTTCCAATTTTGAAATTATACATCAAGTATATAGACGGGCCGCTGATAAAAAATAAAATATCCTCCAAATTTGACTTCACGAGATCAGCAATTCCAATGGAGACACTCATTTGCTAGATTCTTATACTTGTCAAGATAAAACGGAGCAGTCAAGGTATTGGTGGCTGAACAACAATGCCTAAATTATTCTAGTTGTTTTTTTCGTGTTTTTTAACACATAGTTTTTAGTTTCAGCTCATTATTGCTACATTTAGTGTTGTTGTTATTGTTTGTTTATGCTGAAAATTACGGATATGTTTCAATATTGTACATGTTCTGTTTATTATATCAGGCTTAGAGATAAGGTTTAACGTTTAGGTTAGGAATATTTTGAGAGCATTTTTTAGTGTATGATAAAGTTTTTGATTGTGTTTCATTAGAATTAGGTGATAGCATATTAGATGTAGGATAAAAGTTCACGGTTCTGTTGTGTTAATATCATAATAAATTCTTGAATAGTGTTGGTTGGTTTTTTCTCCTTTTTAAGGGTTTCGTAAAATAGTTTTACAAAACCCCGTCCGTCCGTCCGTGTGTCCCAGCAATTTTCCCCGCAAACTACAATACTTAAGCTAGAAATATCTAATTTTGCATGTAGGTGGAAAGTAGTGCTCTCTTCAAAGTTCAACTACAATAAAAAAAATTGTATGAGGTATTTGAGGGGGGGTGTCTCCATATAGGGGAATAGTCCACGAAAAAATATATATAGTAATCAGATGAATATTATTGGCAGCAACAAATCAACATGTGCTTCTTGAGACACCGTTGCATCTGCAAAAATTACTGTTTGCTGCGGTTTCCATGCCAGAGGTGTGATTAGGCAGTATTTTTTCACGGATGAAAACGGCCGTCATGTTACCGTCAATTGAGAGCGTTACCGTGTAATGTTGGAATATTATTGGTGGCCAGAATTGGATGAACTTGACATCAACTATACCTGGTTCCAACAAGACGCTGCCAATAGCGACACAGCACGCCTCACTTTCGATTTATTGAAAAGCAAATTTGATGAATATGTTATGTCGAGAAATGGTCCGGTCAAATGGCCGCTTCGTTCATGTGATCTAATACTGACCAAAATCGAATTTCATTCATCAAATGTCATGCTTGCACTACACTTAAAATAAATATGAGCTCAATATCTCAAATATTTTATGTTTTATAAATAGATAAAACTGTTATGTCCTTAATGGAGAACCCTTTATAGGAAACAAGATTTAGAAAAAAACACAGAGTGCATCTGGCTGATGATCCAGAGGGAGTTCTTGGAGTCAACATGGCTCACATAGATCACCTGAAAGTTCAAAGGCACAGCCTTCCAAGTCAGAAATGTATTGAAGCGGATATAGTAAGCTTCATGTTAGGAGGGTGCACCTTTCCATTTGTGGGGATCTATGTTCGACAGGGATATCCAGTGAGGGAACTCATTGACGACTTGGAAACAGTGCTAACTCTGTGCAAAACATTAGATTTCTATTCCATGGGAGGTGATTTCAATGCGAAGCATCCCTCATGGGGAAATATTGCGTCTAATTACTATGGTACAGCTATCTCTGACTGGGCTCAATCAACTTTGGATCCCATATCGATTCGTCCATTATTGGCTTCTTCATCGTATCTACCAATCTGGTAAATATCTCCCACAGTTGATGCCGAGTTCGACCATCTTTTGGTTAAGGATGTGAAACTTGCAGTTGCAGATCTTCAATTTTTCATTTCATACCAGCAAATCGATTGGGCAGCAGTTGCGGAAAGTTGCAGGAAATTTCGAAATTTCTATTCTTGAAACCGATGAGCAAATTGCATGTCGTATAAATTCAACCCTGGATACGGTCATCTCAAAAATCTTCATTAAAAAATCCTTGAGAAGTACGCTATCCATATTTACCAGAAGACATCTTGAAGCTTCATCGTAGACGCAGCTACTCGAAAGAATCTATCGCCGCAAATTATTGTAAATAAAGTCAACTGGGAGAATTCATCGAGTGACTATGTCTCTAAACCGAATGATCTCGAGGAGAACCACGGCTTTTGTTAACGAGCGATTTGAACAGGCCCTGGAAAGTGTCAAACCAGGTCCTTATATGTGTCCTCATATCAATAGGATAACTAGCAGAAAAATGCTGCCCGGGGTCCTTGCTTAATACATTGCTGACTCTATCACAAAACACTTTGCAAAAGTTCTTCGAGGAGAGAAAGCAAGTATGGACTCTTTCGTTACTTTGTTAGTGAGCGGTACCACAACGAATTTCGACAAGTACCATGCACAGCTGCGCTTCACCAGATTCTCTGATTCGCATCTCTCTGACGCATGTACTGGCCATGATCTATTTGTCAGTCCTGAGAGACTCACTTTGTTGAAATTGGAGCCAAATTACAAAAAATCAGCAAAAGCTGATAGAACCTCCAATTATATGCTAAAAAGGCTTCGGCGTGTTTTCTATGCTCTCGTCGTGATCATTTTGAATAATTGCATCAACATTTGCTACTTCCCTCAGTAAAAGAAATGCACAAAAATATTTGCAATACCCTAGAAGTTGAGTAGTACTGACATAGTCGATACTCGTCTCATTTCGCTGCTTTCAAATATTGGTAAGCTACCTAAAAGGGTAATATTTGAAGGCATCATACAATTCTCTACAGAGGCAAGAATTGTAATGGAAAGACAATTTGGCTTCAAAAAAGTCCACTCCACGGTAGACGCTATGGCCATGTTCCAAACCAATATAACGAGAAGTTGGCGCAACAATAAGCTTATTGGCAGCTTCATGATGGGACGAACTGCCTTTGCGGTGGCTGGTGGAGCTAGGTTAGACCCATTTCGTATTGACTTGGGGTCCCACAGGGGTCTATATTAAGCCCATTTTTTCTCAATATATTCACCTGGGTATAAGAGACGAATATAAGCCCGGGATTCAGGTCAACCTCTTTGCTGGCAACTTGCGCAATTTCCACTTCCTTAAAACGAGGCTCCAAAAATACTTACAATCTCTTCTTGCATGTTACCGGAAATAGGGAATCAAGGTGAATGAAAAAAAAAATTAAATTAATTGTGTTCAAAAACCCCCGCAAAAACTTTGGTCGTCGTAGTTGAGGGTAGTTTTCTTCAGTGATCACGTTGACAATTTTTTGAAAAAAGTGACTTATGCGTACCATCCTTTTATACCTCTTTTCAGGAAGAAGTCAACAGCGAGCAAGCGAATCATGGTTTCGGCCTATAAAACCCTGATTCTAAATATGTTATTGAATTTTATTGAATTTAGGGTGCGAATTTATTGAGGAAAATGTGAAATTTACAAATCATATTGGTATTAGCAAAGTTGAGTGAATTATGACTGTTAAGTTATTTGTTGCTGTTGTACTCATAAAGAACTATCTCTTTGATTTTTTTTATCTAAGGTGTCCAACCCCGAGGGGGGACACAAGTTATCGTATATTTGCCCTTCTTCTGTACGTTTTGATACAAATACTGTACATTTAAGACTATTTTTGGAGAGTTCTCATCGAGCCCTTTCATTGGAAACCGTATATGGCCACCTTGTATGATAAATGTTTTCAAGAGAAGTAAAGGGAGAACCTCTCTGCAGAAGTTTTGAACGTTTTTTTCGAAAAGCAAACATTCAAGAAGCAAAAAGATCTGATCCACTTACGAAAATTGCTGTTCATAGCTGTTATAGTTTCATTGAAAAACTGTTGTCACACATGCACCCTCAGCACTTTGATTTCTATCTGGTAATTGTCGGCGATGCAATTGTCACTTGTCATCAATGAAGAAAAACTTCAGTTTTTTTCTGAACTGACCTGCATGCCGCCAAAACAGTGAACAAAAATACACTTAATGTTACGAGCAAATTAAATTCAAAGTTATAAGTTTTGCCAATATTTACATATTCATTAAATCGAAAATGCTTTCATAATTAGCCATATGAAAATACACAATTGACATTTCTGTCCATCTACAAGATTGTACAATGTGGCTTAATAATAAACCATATGAATGAATATTCTTTTCTACGAATTTTATAAACAAGCAAAATTTTCTCTGTAATATCATTATTTAAGACCACCTTGACGGCCCAGGTGTTTTATGTTACCCTTCAATGTTTGTCAAAGAAATGCATAATCTATTTCAGTAGTCGATACTTTGAACTGATGAATATTTCGTAAATTGTTTATAAATACACTTGAAACGTCTTTTAATAGAAGATGAAAGCCAGAAAATGTATTTTCCGAAATACGTGGGCAGAATGAAAATATATCTGTTAAATAATTAAACATATAAATGCGTCTTTACGTCCTACATTGATATAAGAAATTAGTGATTATTTGATAAAATATTTCAATTTTCCTTCTGAATAAATTCTTTTTGAGTTAGCTCATCATTTTTACGCGTAAATTTTGTTTGGTCAAGTGCATATTTATAGGGATCCCCATACGGATTTCGACAAAATATAATTCAACAAAATTTGGCATATTTAATACAGTGCATGCGATTCGAGACTAACGTTGAAATCAGTTGGAAATGTGTTGTCGGTTCAAAGTTTTGATTAATACTGCTTTACTGGTTGAATTTTATCCTCCGATCTGAACCGACAAAAGAGGTCTGAATAAAACACCAATTTTTGGTGTCCCTGACGTTGCGACTTAATCCTTGAGGCCTCTTCAG